>CM040746.1:13745289-14170289 GCA_022829145.1 Albula goreensis | reverse complement strand
CCAAGGTCCTTGAAAATCTTGGAAAAGGACTGAGTGAGAGCAATGCGAGGACGCTCTTCGGCCACCACCATACATGTGCGCACACATGACAGATTCACATTCCGCATCTACAGGGCACACAGTGAACAGAGGAGAGAAGGGGGGCATGGGGGGTGATATGAGGAGAGAGAGGAGGAGCAAGGGGGACAAGTAGAGAGAGTTTTTCAATATAATGCTGTCTCATCTGTCATTGCACCATGTGTGTTTTAAATGTAATTTTAAACAGGAAATTGAAGTGTTACTGGGGGGGTACTGAGAATGTGAAGGAGAGGAGTCAGGCTGGACCTGTGAAGTTTGGACGCAGTACTCACTCGCAGCGCCTCAGTCTGAGAGCCCAGCCCCTTGGTGCACATCTCCATGACGGAGTAGGAGCAGAAGGTGACGCGCACCTTGTGCTGGCTGACCGTCGCCAGCCACAGCGACACATTGCTCTCCAGCTCCAGGGGAGGGACCAGGATGGACTGGTGGCCCGAGTACACACTGAAAACAGACGTGAAAAACAAGAGGGCTCCATTCAGTTGGATCTAATCAACATGTGAGCTCACCAAAACAACTGGAAACATCGTGGTTTAGCAAGATATACGAACTTGGTGACTGTGGGGAGAGGAGACCCACCTGCAGAGGCACCAGAGAGCAAAGCCCAGGCCGCAGTAAGGGTCCAGGCAGATGGCGATCTGGCGGGAAGGGTAAAGCTCGCACTGCAGCTTGATGGAGCGACACAAGGCACTGGTGGCAGCGTGGGACATCTGGAAGGGAAGGGGAGAAGAGAACAAATCAAAACACTTCAACATATTTGGACCAATTCACCACCCTGACAGCCACACTGTGAACGAATATGGTAAGGGAATGGCTGGAATGACCTGAAGGAAAAGAATGAGTAAAGCTGTACAGTGGAAGAGCACAATGAGCCTGAGGGCAGACAGTGGGGAACGCTTTACATTAGAAGAGTGCGGTAAAGTCTGATAGCTCTCAGCACCAGTACCACTCCACTGCCCCATGTTCATTCTACCTTCACTCCTGCTAGAATCCCAGTGGTGGACACACTGAAGTCCAGGTATGCCAGCATCTCCGGCGTGGGGGGCTTGTAGATCTGAGCGGGCTTCTTTCTAGGAAGGTCATCTGAATCAATTACATAGAGGACAATACAAACTAGCATGAACAGAGTGACAGCAACAAGGTCATTTTACAAATATACGTATCATAATCCTGTATCTCAGCAATTTCTAGGAATCCTGTGCTAATATCCTAATCTGGCCATATTTATCCTACTTATCATTATCCTTTGTGTTCTAATCTTATAATACTCACTGCTATCATGCCGTTTATCTTAATCTCACTTTACTTACGGTATATCCTGTTTGATGAACTCAATCCTTGCGCTGCTCATTGTAATCTTCCTTATCCTAATTATAATCCTCCCTATTCATCCTGATCCTTCCCTATGTATCTTTAACTGAAGAGATAGCTCAATGAGCAGAAAACATTTCATGAATATTTTCTCATGCATTAATCCATCAAATTATAATCATTATCAAATGTATTCTGACCAAATAACTATTACATAAGGCCCAGATAAGGGTTTAGCTATACTGGTATTTTTAATGTGGAATTTGAAGAGTAGTTTCAGAGTGGAGGGGCCATATTTCTGCAGGTGTGGTGAGCAGTGGGTATGCTGTTCAACAGGTGTGCTGTTACCTGTGTCCAACACCATCGGCCACGTCTTCACATCCACGGCAGCTGCAGCTTCTTTGGATTTGAGCAGCCTCATTATTGCTTGGGTGGTCAGGATGCACACAGACTTACTAACCTGGCACAGCAAAGGTAGGACAGGTTCAGGTTACCCTTGCAGAGCAGACTACTTCCATTAGACTGTCCAGAACTTTGCTTGAGAACCATCCTTGGTGGTTAGCATGTAATTAATTCAACAGACTCTTCAGCATGTAATTGTTCGTATTGCTTGGTAATATGATCACTAAAACAAACATGCTGCTCACTGTACCTCCACAATCATTTTGACGGTGGGGAGGGTTGTTGCCAGGTTCTGGGGGTGGGGGGGTCTGACGGTGACTGGTACACAGCCGGCATACAGACACCCATAGAAAGTGGCAATGAGGTCAATACCTGAGGAACAGTGTGGTGGTAAAAGTCATGTGATCATTTCATATTTGACTACATTTTATTGCCTGCTTCATACAATTATATCTGTGGTGCCTATTTCCTGCGATCATAGATTGAATTTACCTTGGAAACCAGACTTGCTTAGAGCTCTGGGACACATTTACACGACAATTCTTACTGATGAAACATTGATATGACAGGGACATGCCGATCGCACACACGCACGCTGTAATCTTGAAACAGCACCTCACCTGGGGGATAGACCAGGGCCACATGGTCCCCAGTGTTTAACCTCCCCTTCTCCATCAGCGCCACGGCAACTCGCTCTGCCCTTTTGTGCAGCTGAAGGCAGGAGGCAGTGCTTGCCACAGTGCCCTGGAGACAGCAAAAAAAAAAACATTTACTGAAGCTGTCTCAACACCACCAACACACAACATGCTCTCTCACCTTCCTACCCACTGTAGTGGTCATGGAAACAGGAAACAAGACAGACACACATACATTATGAAATGGGCTCTCCCTCATTTGCTTTGCCAGTTAAATAGGTGGACGATGTGAAATGGTGCGGCAGCAGCATTTTTTCTGTGTACAGTTGTGTTTTCTGAGCTGCAGTTGAAATGGAGGAGGAAGTACCTTTGCATTTAGCAGCAGAAAGAGAGGGTGATCTGGCGTCGCTTGAGCTCTCCACTGTAGAACATCTTGCATGTACAAGAACTGTGAAAGAGGAAAAGGGTTAAGAACTAACATGTAATAAAGCAACCTATAAAACTGTGAATGATTTGTGGGGATGTCTTAGTGGAAAATGACATCAATAATTATATTTTGTTTCTTATTAGCAAAATATTTTGATTGGCAAAAGTCAATAATAGACAACTTATAGCTCCACCCCTTTTTGGTGTGATGATACCTCACCCATCGTTACCTTACATTCCAGGTCCTTAATAATTGGGTCATAAGGGGTGGATGTGTACTATACACACCTGGTCATTGTCCTCAAGCTGAGCCATGTCTCTCCCACAAGCCTGAGCAATTCTCTTCCCAGCCACCAGGTTTCCCACTATCATAGAAGCAGGTCCCACCTCTGTTCAAAACATCAGTAACAAGAAAACATGCTATTTGCGAACAGACATTCTCCAGAAATATGTACATTGTCTTTTTAAACACCGACATAAAAAATCAAACACATCTACCATACACACTTCATAACCACACTCTTTATGCTCAATAAAGAGGAAAATATTTGAGGGGTAAGAGATAAGGGAGAAAAGTGATATAACAGATTAAAGGGGAAATAGCAGTAGTAATAGTTGTAGTGAATACAGTACAAAGATTTATTTCAGATAAAGTAATAATGACTCCTTTATGAAGGATAGTTTGCATCAAGACGTACCTGGCTGTTTCTGTCTGGGTTTGGGCAGGTTGGTGACGCACGTGTGGGGGCACATGAGGACATTGCAGGGGTGCAGCGCCCCTTCCAGGAAGCGCTGTTTGGTTTCTGAGATGTGAATGCCACCCAGCGGGGCCTTGGGCAGCGTGTTGGCGGGGACCAGGGCCAGGCAGTACACCCCAACTTGGTGGATGCTGTCAATGGCCTGGATATACCAAGGGAGGCAGGGAACAAACACAATGTGCAAATGCACTGATTATTATAGGATATACAGTGGTGCGGTTTTTTCACTGCTTTCTCATAGTCAACAGATGGATTTAATCCAATATACAGGGCCCATAAAATGACACCCAGGGAAAGACTTTGGTTGGACATAAGTTCCATAAATCTGATATATTAGCAACATAAAGAAATTGGTGCATGTTTTGTGTTGTATGACCTACAAACCACATTTGCTGTGTGTTACCTGCAGCACTCGGCTCATCCATTGGAAGCTGTCCTCCTCTGAAGCATCAGGCCTCTGCTCCGCCACCACCACAATGCGCTCGTCATGGAGCACGCTCACAGAGAACACCGCTATCCTGAGAGAGCCACACTGTAAACTAGGGCTCAAAACCCAGTGCGTTGAGCTATAGATTTTCAGTTTGCAGTAACCATTCAGGTCAAAGCCAAAATTCTAGAAATCTCTCACCTTCCCCTGTAGACAAACTTCATGGGCTCCACTGCCAGTGCTGTGGCGACGACGTCATCGGCATTGTGTCTCCGCCCACTAGCCACCATCAACCCGTCCATCTTCCCCACAACAAACACTAAGTTATCCTGATATTACAAAAAGAGAGGCATTAAAAGAGCGAAATACATACACCTTATATTATTGACAACTTCTACAAAAAAGGCCTTCCAGTGTATCTCTACTCACAGGTCCCACAAAGCCAAGCAGTGAGGTTCGAGTGAAGGGCCGGTCACTAATGGGAACCCCTGCCGCTGTCACTGGAATGGTCTGCAAGTGAGGCATGATTAACACACAGGAGACAAGATTCACATTCCATACTTCCCTAAAACACATCTCTGTGTGTCCCTCAGAATCTGACTTCATGCTGTCAAAAATGAGAAACACAAGTGTATTTAGCCATGAGGGTTTACAAAATGTACACTTACCTCTTTTCAAAAAAGTGCCAAATTTACTAACACCCCACTAAGCAAACCTTGAATGGGGCTACCGTATCAGCCTTTGAGAGACCTGGACTGAGTTCACACAAAAGCTGCCTGCCCCTGTTATGCTGAGCTGGCCATCCATTCAGGTCATGCAGTTAACTTTACTAACATAAACACCAGTGCTAACTTAAATGCATGAATGTATACAGGCACTCATTAACTGTGTCCCACCTTGCTTTTGTAAAAAGCAAACAGAACTCAAATATTATACACTACAAATCTTAACCAGTCATTTCTGTTACATTACACTTCTGTGGTAAGCAGAGTCTAATTGCCATTCTCCACCACATGCATGTGACTCTGATCAACCACAAGGTGGTGCTATAGCACCAAACTGAATTTCTATTTCAATACTCACTTTAATATAAACTAATCCAATTTCAAAAGTGATGTCATTCTTGAGTTATGGATTTTTTCCAATTAATTCCAACCTTGGAAAGCCAATTTTGTGTTTATAAAAAGAATTAGATCTTATTAGATCTCGGGGAAAAAAATCATTTTTTGAGGAAACAGCTGTCTGTTTATTGCCAACCACAAGTAAATTAAATAAACTGTCATGCTATCCAGGGGTACTGGTTTTTGCTGCTCAACAGTTTTTTATATATAAAAAAAACATGCACATATTTTGTCTATAAAGTATTGAAGATAAGATCATTGTATCTTTACATGTACCATACTGACATTAGCTTTTATTACAGTATTACTATTTTACACACCACCAAAATGACAATTGGTACTTTGTGCAATTCCCCAAATTATTGCTGCTTACAGTGATTTCTTAACAAAAGTAATTCTCCTTAGTTCTACAGTGCAGTTGTAATCCTAAGTAATTATTGACATGCCTGTTGCTTGTGTATATAGCCTGTGCTTATAGCAGAGGGAAGTGAAAGCCAGCTACCCAGCATGCATGAAGTATTTATCTTACAATAGTTAACTCTATTCTTTTATCAATTATCAAATGTCAGTTCCAAGTGATTTGCTACAGCAGCAGCCTTTTACAGTCATTAGTGATTAGAAAACGCACCTCAAACACATTCTTGGTCATGCCCGGTAGACCAAAGTAGGATATTCCTGTGCTGCTGGAGCTCACACAGATCTCCCCCACCTCATCAGTCCGGCACAGACAGGGTGTCCCTTCCACCCGAACCACACACACCATCGCTATGGGGCACACGAGGACGACATCACAATCATACAACTTCATTCTGTGTTGTGAAACTTTTCTCATCTCTCATAAGCATACCAATGCGTTCATTTAATTATGACAGAATGAGAGTCTTGCATGCTGTGGGTTAATTTAATTAAAGGAGAACGAGAGTGCAGAGTGCTGTGGGTTAATTTAATCATGGTGGAATGACAATCTGGCATGCAGTGGGCTCATTTTTAGGAGAGGCATAGTGTGGCATGCTGTGGGTTGAGTGTGAGGGGACTGGGGGAGAGGAGAGGCACACACAGTGGGCTCATTTTTAGGAGAGGCATAGTGTGGCATGCTGTGGGTTGAGTGTGAGGGGACTGGGGGAGAGGAGAGGCACACACAGTGGGCTCATTTTTAGGAGAGGCATAGTGTGGCATGCTGTGGGTTGAGTGTGAGGGGACTGGGGGAGAGGAGAGGCACATACAGCCTGGCATAACCTGTCCCACATCCTGCGCTGTCAGTACAGAGAGCTTTTCCTCTGTGTCCACTCGGATCACACTGTGGCTCAGACCGCTCATAGACAACACCGCCTTCCCTGGAGGGGGGACACCCATCTCTGGAGGTCTGCACAGCGTACACACAAACACATACACATACACACACACACACACACATGCAGAAAAAAACAATGGGAAGACAGCCTGAGTTGATGTTCAAATGGTTTGCTTATGGCTGTGCAGCATAGTATGTGGTTGATATGGGGAGCAGCTGCCACCCATGTGGTTGTATGTATGTGTGCGTGTGTGTATGTGTCTCTCTGTGTGTATGTACATGTGTATCTGTGAGTCTGCTGTGTTTGCATGTGCATATGTGTGTTAGCAGTGTAGTTGCACTAGTTCACCTGCGGATGGCGACAGTCAAGGCTTCAGCAGAGCTGGCACTGGGGCAGATCACCTCTGGCCGCAGCCCACGTGCCTGAAACACATTAAGGAAGGCATCGCAGGAGGATATGGACCCTGCGGAGACAAACATGTGTGCACACACACGCACACACACACACACAAAATCAACAACCATATATATATACATGCATAAATGCAAACATATGCACATGTACACATATATGCATGAACAGCATGTGTGAATTATAACAAACATGCATTAATTATTAAACACATGAAGGGAAATTATTGTATCCATCGCGTATAGACATTATTATACGAACGCAGAAGTGACTGCTCTCACAGGGGTTCGCTCCATCAGCTACAATGAGCATCCGCAGAGAGCTGAGGCTGATGTCCCGCTGGTCTCGTTGGGCCAGGAGTGACCAGTGCATATCCCTTGACTTCACCACCGCCACCCGGGCTGCACAACACAATGCAAAGGCCTCAGCCAATCAGAACACAAAAACCCACATCCATTGAAAAAAGAGCGCTTGACTGAAATGAACCAATGAGAGCTTGCACAGCACTGTTACGACACAAAGGCGTGTGGCAGTGGTGAAAACACAGTGGGGCAGATGAATGCTGAAGGCAGAAGGGTCAGGAGTCTCACCTTTGTAGGTGTGTACTTTCTGGATCCAGGAGAGAGGGTTCACTTTCATCAGGGAGTAGGGGATGCTGATGACGTGCAGCCTGTTCATTACACTCTGTCATGCAATCACAACGACACAGAACGCTTCACATGCCCGCTCTCTCAGTATTACTGTTCACACAGTATCTCCTTTAGACACTTCCTATTAGGGATCACACACTAAAACCATCACAAACATATGGAACTCTACAGTCTCAATGTGTTCATCTATGTGCTTGTATGTAAACTAGTACATGTGAGCAAGCATGTATGTGTTACGTGTGTGTCAGTGACTAAGTGAGAGAAACAGTTTGTGTGTTTCCGTCTGTGTGTGTTTGTGTGTGTGTGAGAGAGCTTGCATATGTGGTGGCGCATGCGTGTGTGCATGCGAGCAAGCTAACAAGTATGCAAGCATATTTATGTGTGCGTGTGTTTGTGAGTTTTCGTGTTTGTGTGTGTGTGTGTGTCCGTGTGTGTGTGTTTGTTTGTGTGTGTCTGTGTGTGTGTGCGCATACGTGTGTGTTTGTGTGTGCGCGCATGTGTGTGTTTGTCTGTTTGTGTGTGTGTGTGTGTGTTTGTTTGTGTGTGTGTGTGTGCGCGTGTGTGTGTGTGTTTGTCTGTTTGTGTTGGTGTGTGTGTGTGCGCGCGTGTGTGTGTGTGTTTGTCTGTTTGTGTTGTGTGTGTGTGTGTGTTTGTTTGTGTGTGTGTGTTGTTTGTCTGTTTGTGTGTGTGTGTGTGTGTGTTTGTTTGTGTGTGTGTGTGTGCGCGCGTGTGTGTGTGTGTTTGTCTGTTTGTGTTGTGTGTGTGTGTGCGCGTGTGTGTGTGTGTTTGTCTGTTTGTGTTTGTGTGTGCGTGTGTTTGTGTGTGTGTGCGCGCGTGTGTGTGTGTGTTTGTCTGTTTGTGTGTTTGTGTGTGTGTGTGTGCGTGTGTGTATTTGTTTGTGTGTGTGTGCACGCGTGTGTGTGTGTGTTTGTCTGTTTGTGTGTGTGTGTGCATGTGTGTGTTTGTTTGTGTGTGTGCGCGCGCGTGTGTGTGTGTGTTTGTCTGTTTGTGTGTGTGTGTGTGTGTGTGCATGTGTGTGTGTTTGTGTGTGCGTGTGCGTGCGTGTGTGTGTGTGTTTGTCTGTTTGTGTGTGTGTGCGTGTGTGTGTGTTTGTTTTGTGTGTGTGCGCACGCGTGTGTGTGTGTTTGTCTGTTTGTGTTTGTGTGTGCGTGTGTTTGTGTGTGTGTGCGCGCGTGTGTGTGTGTGTTTGTCTGTTTGTGTGTTTGTGTGTGTGTGTGTGCGTGTGTGTATTTGTTTGTGTGTGTGTGTGCGCACGCGTGTGTGTGTGTGTTTGTCTGTTTGTGTGTGTGTGTGCATGTGTGTGTTTGTTTGTGTGTGTGCGCGCGTGTGTGTGTGTGTTTGTCTGTTTTGTGTGTGTGTGTGTGTGCATGTGTGTGTGTTTGTGTGTGCGTGTGCGTGCGTGTGTGTGTGTGTTTGTCTGTTTGTGTGTGTGTGCGTGTGTGTGTGTTTGTTTGTGTGTGTGTGCGCACGCGTGTGTGTGTGTGTTTGTCTGTTTGTGTGTGTGTGTGCGCACGCGTGTGTGTGTGAGTTTGTCTGTTTGTGTTGTACTCACTGTGAGAACGCCATGCCAAAGCCCAGCATCCCTCTTGAAGTCCAGTACATTAGTAATAGTCTCACCTGAGGGGAGAGGCATCCCATTAGAGGAATGCACTCCACACCACATTTCAGCATGTTTATTTAGAAAAACCCATCATGAAAACATTCTCTCATTTTTTACCTGCCAATTGCACTATGCTTGAATAATTGCTTTGCAACCAGCACCTGAATAATCAGCACTGCAACTGAAGGTCTTGCCCTCCCTCTAATACAATCATCTGAGAGTATGTGATTATTTCATAAGGAAAACTAGCTGTGGTGGCCTACGTCACTGATTTGAACACAAAGAAAGAGCTCTGTCCTCAAAGTAAATCGTGCATTAACATTTGAAAGTCATTAGACTTAGGAATGAAGTGAAAAAATGATTTGTCTTTGAAGAGTACACACTGGAGATTTCTCCCAGTGGGGGTACAATAGGGGGACACACTCACCCTCTGTGTACCCACAGGCCTGTGTGAGGGCGTGGCAGTGCGCCAGCATGGCAGAGTGGGGCACTGTCACACCCATGGTACTGCCCTCTTTGCTGGTCTTGTACTGAATTTAAACAGATAAATATACAGTTTAAACATTATTTAATGTACAGATAAACATTATTTTTACATTCACCTTTACACCTGCACTCATGCAATGCAACACTCTCAGAGACCATCCATCAATATCATGTGACTGGTCAGTAAATCTTACAGATACAGTACTGCTCAACATTGAGTATATTTGGACTCTTTCCCTGACATGTCTTTACATGGAACTATTCTTGTTGATTATTGATCAGTCAATATGGTCTCACCTCGATGTAGGCGATCTCGTTGCTGGCATCCCGTATCGGTGGATGCCAGTCCTTTGGGGGCTTAACTACGTGCTTCCCATCTGTCACAAACCACAGCAACCGAGGCCAGCCTGCACATGTAGACACATACACATGCACATAGATTATTAGGTTACATTTATTACATGTTCACTTGCAAACATCAATTTATACAGCTGGAGGCTGTATAATTTTGAAGCTAATTGAAGCAATTCAGCCTATGCATCCCACTCACGATTCATGCTGCACAACACCAGCAAATTTCTGTATTCATCACTGTATTTCCTAAGCCTGTTTTGCTGGATACTGTACTGTGAAAGGTCAGCGTTCACAAGTGGGCTCGAGACATTGTGTGGTAAAGCTTACCTTTAAATGTAGCGACCTCTCCTGTTTGAGCTTTGGGAAGTCCCTTCTGACAAGCGTCTGTGGTTAGAGCCAGGGTAACCCCACAGCTGCCCAACAGGAAGCCGATCTGTTGACTTCCTGCATCCTAGGGTCAGAATAAAGGGGGTGCAGTCAACACACTGTTACATCAAATCCCTCCTCCCTGACCACTTTTCTTTCTTTCACCTTATACTTTCCAGAAAGACAACATTAATATGACATTCAACCAAACATAAAGAGGGTCATCAGTTAATAATTTCTATTATAATTTTTATGGCATATTTCCAATGCTAGCAAGCAATAAATGAAACACTGATAAAGTAAACAGTGATGGCTCTATTAATACACAGCCAGCTGACAAAAGGGTATGAGGACTAGGATGCATCCCCAGGGCAGGGAAGACATGGTGCTGTTTCTGCAAACGATCTGCTTTCAAAAGAAGATCCTTGGCTTTTCTCCCCACTTCAAAAGGGCCTCTGCAGGCTGCGCACACCCATGCACACCAGCCACTAGCACGTCATCTTCATTTAATCACAGAATCTCCGACTTCAAAGCTAACAGTCCCATAAAAAATATATGCATATTTCCCATATTAGCCTTTAACACTTTCCTTAGTTTTGAGACGACAGACCGGGAAACTCTCTCTGCATCCTCTTGCCAACTTCAACTACTTCAGAAACATGAGCCAACACTTTCAGAAGGCTGATGTACAGTAAAATGGATTTTTTTTTATAAATGCATACTGGTTAACTTTAGTAAGGCCCATAAGTTTTTATTAGTATTTGAAGCTGTCTTTTAAATCTATCTCTCAGCACTGTGTCAAAGTCTCTCAGCTGCCAAGCTAGCCGAAGTACCTGTCTCCAAGTTTTACTGTACCAAAGGAAGACACTGCAGTGTTCGTCAGCGTTTTTCTCAACGGTTAAAAAAATGCCCTTATCGCAGAATTGACCAGGGATTGTTTCTAATCCAATCTCCCAATTCACTGCAGTACACTATCTTATCACAAATCTATTTTGCTTGCAGTTTCCGTGTTAACTCACTTATTGCTAATGCCAGAGAAAAACTCTGGCTTCTGGTACATGACATAGGAACTCATGACCCGAGGGTCTTGAGATGCAAACCCAGAGGGGCCTCCAACAGCACTAGAACTTATCCTCTAGAGCAGAAATGGACAATCCTATTGTATGTATGCAGGTTTTTGTCCCAACCCATTACCCTGACTCAATTAACTAACTGGTATACACCAATGACGGTTCACTCACTTGTGAGACCACTGTAAAACATTTCATGGAGGGGCCCAAGAGTGGTTTTTAGTGAATCAGATCAAATAAATGAATAAGCCTAAAAAAATAATGAATAGGAGAAGCTGACCTGGAATGCACACCCACCACTGTTGAAGGACATTGCGATTCTGAACGCTGATTTGGAGAAAACATCCTTACAGCTCCTAACACCTGCACCAACACTCACCCCTCAAATCCAAAGTACTGGGATGGAAAATCTACCTCTGTGGCAAAAAAGAGCTAAGGGTTCGTTACACAGGCAATTAATTAGGACAAACTGTCTCTGCAGAAAAGCACTATTTAATTTGAAAAAGTCTCAGAATGACTGGGGAAATTCCGTCAACAACTCCTTTTAATGCTTGAGAGTTCATAAAGCAATTGAGCATTAAAAAAAGGAGTTTAAAATTTCAAAAAGCCCTGTAACTTTAAAAATCCTCAATAAGCTCCAGAACTTGTATTTTGCTGAACAAGCAATAATATGAACCACATGTCAAATGCTTAAAAGAGCACAACATACAACAACACCTCTGCATACCCAACAAGACCTCTGCTACTAACACTACCATACAACCCTCTTCTGTACCTCTCCTCTGACCGGTACATTTGAATTAAATATTTAAAACTGGCTTCTTAACATGATCAAGAATGCATTAATAATAAAGAGGGCTTCACAATAAGTTTCAGTTCTGCACACATACACACATATACGCTCCAATGATCACCACAAAAGCAGCAATCCCCTTCCACACCAACAGGGGCCAGCACTACACTTCAGTATTGGTTGCATGGAACAAAGAGTGTCACAGTTACAGTACCTTCCTCGTCAGGGGCACCTCGATGGGCACAGGCACCAGTTCTGCCAGGAGACACCCGTAGAAGGCCACCATGAACATCACTGGGTCATTGTTTGGGAACACAAGGGCAACCTGAGAAACACAGACAAGGGACCAGACCCTGGATCATGACATGCCAATCTCTGTGTTTGGATAGCGTTATCTTGTCTCACATTTGAAAAAGGAGCATAAAGTAAACGTGGCAAAAGCTTAAAATGGCTATGAGCCTGAAAACTGATGGAGGTAAACATCTATCCTTTTAAAAGAGGCCTTATCGAGTGGGGACAAAATGTAATGTCTCAAGGAATGCTACTGTTAGTGTGTGCAGTCATGAACATCATTACCACAACTTCACAGCTATGGAATACGATACTCCACCTCAGTTAAGTTTGTCTAACAGGGAGGGTGCAGTTTACAGTGTGGTATCCTGGGTTAGTGAAAAGAGTGACACACTAAAAGGGTGTAGGTGATCTATGCGACACAGTGGAAGCGTGTAGAAGGTAGCGTGACACTGACGCAGTCAGCACTCACTCGGTCTCCAGGCCTCAGGAGAGGCTCATTCCTGGAGCTCAGTTTGTTCAGCAGGGTGTAGGCCAACTTCAGACACCGCGTCCACAGCTTCCCTGTCAATACAAAACAGCTCAAATATGTCTCACACACACACACACAAACACAACCACACATTTATCATACACTATGGTAGCATAGTGTATGATAAACTGAATGGTACTATGATGTCGACCAGGTGATACATAAGTACAGACTGGGCAGTACCATAGGTAAGGGTGTAGACAGGCTTGCCAGCGTTGTCCAGCGCAGTGAGGCAAGGGCTTTTGGGCTGGGTGGTGCCCCATCGTTGCAGGGAGGCCAGCAGGGAAGGAGGCCAGTTAGTGACTACGCCAAGGGGCTCCCCATTGAGCGGGTTCATCTGGGCGCCCTCAGGTTTGGGCTGGTTTGGATCAGGCTGCTGGACTGTGGAAGAGATAAACCATGAAGAACCTAGTTTAGACACTATCACTCACAAACACAATGACTGTTCTTAGAAAAATCTCGAAACAAAAGCCTTTTACTTGGACCAAAAACCTTTCATTATGATATGTGGGTATTTTTTAAAGGACAGCCAGGAATAAGATGAAGCTGTTTGGAAATGCTTAATTAAGATCATTGTGTTCTGTGTCAGGCTCTACACTGGAGCACAGAATCAGTCTGTAGTTTTTTGTTGTATATTTATTTAACCTTTATTTGTAACTGGGTGGACACATAGAGTGATGAATGCTGAGTTTACATAAATGTATGAAAGGGCAGCAACACAGATTTAAAACAGCAAAATTATAATGTAAACAACTTCATTTAAAAGGGAATTTCCACCACAGCTACTTCTTGCAATTCCAACAACTGTGCCTACTTCAATACAAGCAGATCCAGAAAAAATCCAGATGTTTTCAAATACATTTTCTTTGTTACATGTTCCTTATTTTTTCAACTGTTTTGCTTTAAATGATGTAGTTTGAGGTTACAACCCAAAATGAAGGGGTGGGAACAGAGTAGGAACAAGCAAAACCTACAATTCAAACCACAAATGTGCTTCTCCAATCATGTTAACAAAAACAAATTACTCAAGAATTTTGAAGTCACTTTTTTATTTATTACACTATTCAGATTTAATGACAACTGCAATTGTGGTGGAATATATCAGTAAAACAGAAAAAAGAGAAAAGCTGTGTCTGAGACCAAAGCACATGACTGTAGAGTTGAACAGAGGCCTCAGTCTAACCTCCACTATCATTGAAACAGTCACTGAAATTCATAGATTTCAATTTTGTTACATACTGTATGTGGGGAAGGATGGGCTTTTGTGCATGATATATATTAATTATTGAAGTCTCTCTGGAAGAACACGCTGTGCTTACCATCCAGCAGCTCTTCAAAGTCATCGACGAAGAACTCCCGCAGCGGCGGGCGCTTGGGCCTCTTTAGTGTGTTCAACAGCTGCTGGATCTTAGAGGAGACCCTGCTGTTCACTGGAACACCTAGACACCAGGAGGGTGGGGGAGAGGGAGAGTTAAAGGCCTTTGGTTTACCTCTGAATAGCAACATCTAATTCAACATTTAATGTAATTGATTCTTACCATTGCACATTGTTACCTATTCTAACCTTTTCTTCTATTATTGATAATTGTATTTGCACTGTGCTTATCTGTTATAGTTCCACAAACAATTGCATATTTGTTATGGAAATAAAGTAAATTAAAAATAAGGAACAGAGGAACAGACAGAGAGAGAGACAGAGAAAGAGAGACAGAACAGTTGACAGGGATGAAACAGAAACACCAATGAGAGTCCAGTGTGACAGATCAGACTCCACGATATTTCAGCTGTCAATCATCATGAAAACACTGTCTGGAAACATCACCTGGGACACAAGGCACTGCTGTGAGCAGTGAATATAATGTTATTCATCAAAAAAAATCTAACTCACTGTCTCAAGGACCTTGGTCAACACACTGCTGCCTAGCAACAGGCTGGTCCACAGCAATACATTAACTATTCAGGATGTTTTCAATACGGCATTATTTCAAGTGCCTCTTTAAGAATGCCTTCCAGTTCTACAGCAATCCCATTGTAACACTGAGGAATTGGCCTGACTGGATTATCTGTACTGTAAACACTGTTTGATTGAAATGAAGCCCACATGACAGAAATCAACATCAACAGCATCAACAGATAACACTGTGTTTGTATGTTTGTAAACACTGTCAAAACAAAATTGAATTACAGTTATTAAAATGTCCACTGAGAACCAACAGTGTAACATAAAAGCAGTTTAAAAGCTGTGGGCAAAATCTGAAGCATTGACCACACAATGCTCATAGCAAAGGGATTTGCAAAGCTTAGTTACACAACAATAAAAGGCTTATTGAGTTTTCTTTTTTTTTGCCCAACATAACCTTCCTTTGAGGACAGAGAAGAGAATGCAAACAACATGGCTTTCAAATACATACAAGAGTGAGTCATTTCACTCTGATCTCACTTGCTTGACTCTAATTAAGACATTAATGAGGGTGCAGTGAGCAGTGAGTGAGATTCCCTGCTCAGTTATGCTGCAACACCAAAGATGGGGGCCTAAAGCCACAGACTGCCTGCCTGCTTGTCTCAGTCACTAATGCATGAATTCTATTTAGACCTGGAACACGATCAGGGGTTGGGGGTAGAGGTCAGGGGTCAGGGTTGGGCTCAGTGAAGAAGCAAGAGACACAAACCAACCTGGGATGGGTAGCAGTCATCAGGTGTGAACTCTTAGCCAGAATTAGAAAATCAATTCAAAGACCTGATTAAAAGCTGCATAATGATGGAGCCCATGACTGAGCCAACAATTCAGGGTACGTTTTGTTCAATCCTCATACATTTTAAACACATTTTTGGACCAAGGGATGTTAATTATCTTTTTAAAAAGTAAATGTGAGGTAATTATTTTACTCAGTAAAAAAAAATACTGGAAACAGTGATACCAACTACCATATGGCCATGAAAATTCAACACAGCTAATAAAATGTTGTGGCACACTTTAAGAATTGAGTCATAATATCTCCAACAGCCAAATTTCCAATAAATCTGCTTATCCATCTGTCTCTAACATAGGCTGGGTTTACCATTCACCATTATGACATCACAGGTGTACATCACAGTATTGGTACAGTACAAAACCTGACCTGGCAGAGGGAAGGCACAGCAATTCCCATCAGCCCACGCACACACACACACACAAACACACACTGTGAGCACAACATTTATCACTGGCTTTGGTGAGGTACTTAGTTATTCGGCTGAGTTATTTGAGGTCAGAGGGACGTTAGAAGTAATCACACTGCCTCGCAGTCTGCCGGGCCAGTGTTTCACACTGAACACAGATACACTGATGGTCACTGATACTTCCTGCAGTGAGATCAATTAATCCTCGCAAACAAGCTAAACATTCTGCGATATCCTCAGGCCCCAATACATCAGACACAAACAATTTTTTAAAAATGGATTTTCATCCTAGTGTGGTTTTGAGTCAAGACTATATCAGCAGTGGCTGTGATCTGCAGTCCTGCAGGGAATTGCATAATTGAATGTAGCATCACCTTGGAGAGCGGAGGGAGGGTGGGTTTTGGTTGCAGGATTTGACCACATCTTATCTTTCATCAGAAACTTCACTCAGGCATATTGCGGTCTGCCTGTACCAGCTGCAGCTGCACTATGAATAATTCTCCTCTAACGCAATTACTGCATGGTTTAGCTGGTCGATTGTAGAGTGAAAGTAAGTGGTGGCAGAATGCAACACACTTTAGGTAAAAGTTTGTGCCTGTCTTTGCCATCTTGAATAGATGGAGGAGGTTGAAAAAAAATGTTTTAAATTATTTTTTTCCCCAGAGGTAGATGAGAGTACTCATAACTCTCATCATCTTTTTTCAATTTTGGTGCATGCAGCCAATCATGATTCCCCTTTGAGCTGCCACCAGACACAAGCACGAGCCACACTGAGAAGAGTCAGGCTACATTATGCCCTTTTGTTACAGACTGACTGACAGAGGTCCTTCTGCTGGGACAGGTGCCAGTTTCTCAGCTCCAGAGTTAAATAACGTTGCTCAGGAGTGGGCACACACTGACACCAGGCTGGCAGGCAGGCCGCTGCAGAGCAGTACACAAACACCATCTGCTGCAGAGGAGACGGACGCGCACCTCTCCCTCCAGTGTGAGGGGGGAAAGGTGTGAGCCAACGCACAGCCCCCTCAGTTTGACTTCAATACACACACACCCATTTGCTCAGGAATGAAAATATAGTTCCCACTCTACACTGACAACAATACATTTGCTCTGATATCCCCCTCTACCCAACACACACACACACACACACACACACTCTTATCACACCTGCTCCTGAGTGCTGAAGTCTCTGGTTTTTTTGTCTTTATCAGTGGATCTCAGCTCAGCACTGAGGACAGAGCCTTTCTCTCCCTAACAGGGAACTGAAAGGCCAATGAGAATGAACCCTTTAGAACATTTACCTCTCCTCCCCCAGACAATCAGGCTAAATCTAATCTGAGTAACCTTGAGGAGTAATCTGAGAATACTGCTGGGTCACTCTTGTGCTGGGTGAATCCATGCAGTGCTGAGTGAGATGGACAGAGCAGAGAGACCAGGGAACACACTCAGCAGGAGGAGCCCCATCCATCACTGTCCCAAACTATAGCTGAGGAACACCTCCCTTACAGGCTACAGACTACAGCTCAAATATACACACTGCATCAGCTGCCTTTACCATGTTCATAGAATAAAAGACATAAGCTGATTCCCTATCAGACAAAACTTCTCTCTGTAAGGGCAAATGTAGAGCTGAGGTCCTTTTTTAATAAAAAATAAACCACTCGTTTAAGAACGTATGGTGTGACATAAATTCTGTTTTGATTAGATTACACATGCACATAAGGAGACTTAGTTTGTATGACTGAGTCCCAGCCACAGTTCAATATGTTAGACATTTAAAATAATACTGTATTACAATAATATAAACATTTTCAATTTATACATACACATTTCAGATTGCAAAACCTTCAATCAGGGACGGGGAAGGCACTGCCGTAATAACGTTTACACATCAAAGGGAGGGTGACAGCTCCAGTGTCTGCGTTGCCATGGATGCGGGGTCACAGAGCTCACACTGTGAGGACGGCAGTAAAATTTCAGAGTCTCACCATCTGCGGTCTCCATGACGCTCGCTTGGCTGTAGCCCCGGGGGAACCCTCGCACCGACGCCACCTGGGGCCGCTCCACGTGGGCCGGCCGTTCCAGGAGCCCGGTCACATCTGGCGGCGCAGAGTGGTTATCTGTGGAGGGGACAGGAGGGGTCAAAGATTACAGATCAGAGGACAAACATAGGAAAGAATGAAGAAAAAGACCACAAGTCCCATCAGCTCCTCAAATACTGATCATGTAAAAGACATTTCTGATCTCTGTTTAATAGATAGAAAATGTCCTCTCAGAAAAATATAGATTTATTTGTTATTATTTATATCATTTAGTCTAAGTAAAAAAAAGAACATGGACTAAGTTTATTAGCACAAACCTCAGTTAATGTCAGATGCCAGGGTCTTGCACCCACTATTTACCTCATTCACCCAAATACAAATTACGCGTACTTTATCTTTTAGAGACAGTTAAGCCCATAATTACTCCCAATGCTGCCATTGAAAGTATATTGATGGAAACAGATGGCTGTCCCTCTTGGCAATGAGAAACTAAACAGATGTATAAGATGGCCTTTGGTTTGATTGAGAGCCTTCAGTCTGGTTCGGACCATACAGATCCTCTGAGGCAGCTCTCAGTCTTTAGCCCCATTTTCACTGGCATAAGAGTATTAAGAGCTTGATGAGGAACACATGGAAAAAGCAGCGAACTCCTCACTGGACAGATGATATGCAAATGTTCCTATTAATTTGCCAGTGGCATGTGTTTTTGTCCCAGCCTAATTTACAGACCACTTCAACTGTCACTGACAACAGCAGTTTGTAAATGGTACTTTACGCCTTCCAGCAAACTAATAAATGCAACTGCAGAAGCTACCATTGCTATCCAACAATAATTTGGAGGAGTAGTCTTGTTCAAAATGAATAAGCAGTTCATTAAACAAAGTTGCAAATAGCAGGACATCCTTTCTTCGACTACAGCATTTAGCTCTCTTGCAGTAAAATATAGATCTAAGGCTGTGCCCTTGATCACCTTCAGAATCAACCTGAACAAACCTCTGCTTCATAATTTTATGTGTCATAACTGCAATCAGATTGTATGGTATGATTTTAGCCAGCAATATTTGATCAGACAAGATATTCTCAAAAAAGAATAGGCATTTGTCAGTGTCAAAAATGGTGTCTAGTTAGTACAGCTTTAAATATACAATTTAGGTTCCATGTAATGTTTTCAGTTAAAATCATAGAGAGGGAGCTTAGAATGTGGTGGTTAGAATGGTTCTCTACAGCTCATATCAGGGAGGATTTGGCTTTGACGTCCAATTTACAATGAGAGTACATGGATTATTCACACATATTCAGAGGTCTGTCTGACAGGGGCCTGAAGGAGGGTTTGGGGGTGGGGGTCCTGCTTTATGGACAGGGGGTGTGGTGTAAAGAACAGCTGAAGAGCTGCTTTTGCTGGAGGCAGATAAAATGACTGAATCTCATTAACAGCAGCCATTAAAAATAAAATGTTACTTGTCAGGAAAGGTGAGAACATTTACTTTGGTTGGAATGATGTGTAAAAAGATTTTTAGAAGGACCAATTAAAACTGAGTGAATGACAGAGGTCAGAGCAGGACACAAGCACAGCTAAAGCTGCTCTGTTCTCTCTTTTTTGGCTCTGGAGCTAGCAAGACAAACAATGAAACACTCATATCAGGAGAGATAAGCTGTATGCTGCAGCTGAAATGCCAGTACACACACCACACACTACAGCAGCCTTGAGCGACAACACAGTCCTACAAGCAAGCCTTCCGTCTCTGATCTCATTGTCTAAGCAAAAGCTACAGCACACCAGTATCATTAAAAGCATGCTCTGAATGCGCCACAGAAAATACATTCCAATGCCACAGAGCAAAGAAAAGGCAGACGTACGACTATATTTCTACTCCAGCCCAGTGGAGGGCGTTGCAAACAACTAGACCTAGTGATGTTATGCCCCGAGATCAAAGGCGGGAGGGGTCAGAAGGAGGTGACTACAGTTCCATATGGGGAGGGGCCAGAGAAGTTGTGGGTGGATGTCAAAGCGTGATGTAGGGAGGGCAGGGTAGGGGGAGGGGGGGGCAATGGGAGCTGTTACTGACCTAGCTGGGTGTGGGCCATGAGGTGTGCCAGCACAGTGGCGGAGGAGCTGGTTGAGGCGGTGTGGGGTCTCCCTCCAGGGAGAGATGAAGTGGAGGAGGCGGAGGACGAGGTGGAGGAGCCCTGGATGACCCTGTTAAACCAGTGCTCCACACTGGGATGGGACTGATAGGGGGTTGAGGATGCGGTCCGGCCTTGCCGACGCAAAGAACCCTCGTCTTCTGAAGCCGATGAGGTGTCTGAGCGATCAAGAGAAAGGCGTTACAAAACTGAGATGTATAAGAGTTGACCAAGACACCAATGATGGGAGCTGTGGAGTGATATGTTAACATATAAATGTAATCAGTAGTGGTACATCAAGGTGGAAAGTGGTGGGCAACATTCAGCAGTCCCAGTTACAGGTGTGTACAGACCCTTTCCTATTCTAATAATGAATTATGCATACAGGCCTATTCAGGCTGTCAGGTTGTGTAAGAATTGGGACATAGCTTGAGGCTTGTGTATGTACAGCCCTTGAACAAGAGACCCGACAGACCGCTTTGAAGAAATCAAAGGCAATAACATGGGGTCCCATTAAAGTGAGGGGTCACAGGTTAACACTGCCTGCCAAAAAACGAAGAAGGAGTGGAGTCTTTATTCTGAGAGCAGAGTAAGAGGGGTACAAGGCAGACATTAAGTGACAGACTAAAGCATCTTTGCAAATATAAAGTACATTTCTTTTAAAAAGAGAGAGGCTCAACGCCCTTTTCTGGCTCATGGCCAGAGCCAGACAGAAATGGTGGAAGTGTTTCTTCCCTCTAACAATGCGGCAGGCCAAAGTAAATACCAAAACTCTGAAAGCTTTGGTTTGACCCAAGTTTGATATCTTTTTCAGCATTTGGAATGCTACATGGATCAATAAGGTATACAAGTCCAGACATGAAAAGTAAAAAAATACACCTTTCCCGCAAAACAAGACATTTTCCCTGAAGCTACAGGCTTATATCCAGACAATTCTGACAAAAAGCAACAGAGGCCTTGCTCCAACAACAAGCAGTATTTAAGCAACCGACTGAGCTTTCTGTTTACACATGATTTACATGTATAAAACTGCACTGTGCCCATTCAAATGAGAAAACATGAAGAAATATGATTTTTTTTTCATAAAATTAAAAACACTGCAGATGCAAGGGGAACATAAAACAGGAAAACCATCCAGAGTGTCTCACAGAAATTGGAGCCCATCTGACATCAGAATCACAGACATAGATAGGAGGACATGCTGCTGGAGGGTCGGGGCTGAGGAAGAAGAGGGCGACGAAAAGAAAGAGGGAGAGAGGCTGTGGAGGAGGAACCAAAAAAAGCAGTGGTGGAAGAATGTCATAGAGGGGAAAGAGGAGTTGAGGAAGATGAGGGTAGAGAAAGAGGAGAATAAGAGACAGAGAGAAGAAGAGACAGAGTCCTGTCTAAATTTTACCAATTTTCTCCAACTTCGCCCTACTTCTCCCCGACTGATCATGAATTGAGAAAGACAAGCATGATCTCTCCTCAAAAATACACGACACAAGCCACTGCCTCTTTCTATTCTGCAAGTAAGCTTATGCACCCACTGAATCAGACACATCATCAGCACCTTGTGCAAGCCCAAAGTGGGAAACCCAATGACCCAAGGAGGATGCTGGTGCAATGACACGCTTGCTGAATAAGATAACTCCTCCCCCTGGCAAAGCTACTACCAATTAAGTGCAACCTTGCAGAGATGCCAGCCACAGTCAGCAGTAAGCAGGGTCTGGATTTGATGACACACTGAGATGCCCATCCGCACACTGAAACAGAGTTTTAATACCCTGAGTCACCCCGCAGTCCTGCGAGTGCTGAGCATGTTCAGCGTGGAGAGGGTGTCCTTAAGCGACTTCAGACTTCATTAGCGCTTTCTTCAGCAGATGAATATAAGACACTGCTCTGACCCATGATTTCATGTGGAGGTGGAGTGGGTTTACACAATGGCGTGTTCACATGAAACACAGATTCATCTCCAAGGCAGTATGCTGTCACTCTTTCTGACCTGCATTTGTTTAAAGGAAGGGCATCACTTATAACTGATAAGAACTGAGATGAGAAAAGTTCAAGGTTTCCCTCTTCCTCAACAGCAGTTTACCTTTTCATTAATTTTCAAAGGAGGATCCTTTAGTTTATCTGACACTAGACATTTACTTAGTTCTAAGTCTCTCTCCCACTAAGCCTCCCAATAACCACAACAGTTGCAGGCAGAGAAAGGGGTGGGGATTAGAATGAGTGGAGCGCAATAGAGAAAGAATGAGGGGGGAGAGAGAATGAAGCTGAAGTATCAATTCTCACCATCCTACCACCTCAAACCAGCAAATGAGCCGAGACAAAGAAATTCTGAACAAACTCACACACACTGCTGCAGTCCAAACACTTATTTAGGGCAGACAGTGATCCAATGATATTGTGGGGGGGGGCGGTTGTGGGTCTCAGGGATATCTTAGATCCTTTGCTGTGCTCTGGTCCAAACACACAGCTGCCCCAGAGCTGGGTTTTTGTCAGGACATTGAGGGATGTTTGGTACACTGGCAGGGAACACCAGGCCAGACGGATTACCAAATCTGCACATTGTTGGGGATTTGATACGGTCTAATGTAGCCTGCCAGACACTACTGTGGGTGGACTTGAGCTCACACGTATGTTATCGCTTGTAGAACACTAAGGACAGCCATTCCCAAAGGATCCTCCTTTCAGCTGAGAGGGAGGGTTGCCACACTGCTTAACCCAACCCCCATCCCCTCCCCTCTTCTTAAGCTGTTCCACTCTCTCTATTCAGCTGTGCTCAGCCTCTGTGCACTGCAGAGGGTTGGGGGGATTCTGGAAACTTCTACTCCTCAAATGTGTCTTAGCTTGAGAGTTTCTAATTAAAGCATTTTGGAGGAGAGTATGTGCTTGACTGACCTCTTCCAAAGGCTAAGAAGCAATTGGTGATAAAAAATGAGATGCAATGAAGCAAAAAATGGGTGGGGCTACCACTGTGTTTGAATCAACCACTGTGTTTTTCTGTGGAGAGTAAAATATTTTGATTGGTACAAACAAGTCAATGATTGACAGCTAATTTCTTCCCCGCCACTTTCTCAAACCTCAAACTCCTATCACAAGCAGTGCCAACAAATGATTCAGCATTCCATGTTGGTAGTGCAGATCAACAAATCGGCACAAAAACTGGTTAAAAAATGCAGTGGATTATGGGGGTGAAAGCCACAGCAACCACAGGTGAGATCAGTGTTCCTTACCTGGGGGTGTGCATGCCTCCACAGATGACTGCACTAGCACCGAGCGTCTCTTTGATGGCATGGGCATCTTCCTCTCCTTGTATTTGGCCAAGGCTGCATGCACAGCTTCTGTGTGGAGGTCTGAGTGATGACAGGGCGTTCAAACACTCTCAACAGCACCACAAGAAAATAAGTGAGCAGGCCCAAACTAGACAACATCTCAAGAAAACAATCTCAACTGATCATGTTTTCAAAATATGTAATACCAATTATTTTAACTGTAGAGTAATGCAGTTATCACTCATTGATTATTTCTCATCTCTTCTTTTTCATGCTGTGTAAAAGCACTTCAATTTCAAAATCAGCTATCAACAGTTTTTAAAATAGTTTTAAAAAATCTGATGGGAACAGTCAGTTGGTCAATACCCATTGGCTTGAGTGCATTATCGCTATTTGACAGCCTCAAAAGCTGGGTTCCTGTGGCTAACCCTTAATCCTGTAACTACACAGAGCCCAGTGGTCCGTGCAGTGGAAAACGGACACCAGTCTCAGAACACGCCCACCCAGCCTACGAACGCTCTTTACCAGATCGAAAGCGTTCATCCCTCGCGTTGACGGCGTAGCCCTTGTTCTGCTTACAGACAACGGGAGCGACCTGGGAGGACGGAATTCTGCTGTCGATCTGGAGAGACGGATCTACACCTGAAAGAGACAGGCAACACCATGACTACAGATACACACACACAGACATACACAGACACACACAAACAAAAACTAATCTTATATCGGTTATATAGATCACCTGCTTTTTGCTGGGCTCTTTCTGTGCATTTTCATGACTTAATACAGACAATAACAGATCAACTGAGAGGTCCCCAAGCTCCCAGCCTGCCAGATTGGACTCCCAGAGACCCAGCATGAGTGGAGTCCAGAATATGGCAGGTGGGGGTCAGTTAATTTCTCACTAAGTACAGCAGCACGGGAAGACTGCTTATCAGCCTCCTAAAACCCCCATTTCAGGAGGAATTCCAGGCTCAATCAGTGTCAGTTACAGGCACAGCTGTTTGTAAGGAGATGAGCGTTTTACCACACTCTGCAAAGTATCGGGACCACGATTTCATAGACGCCAAGGAGCAGTCTGTGAGGCAATGAAACATCCCTCCTCAACATGATACTCAAAGACAATGGAAAGAGGAACAACGCAGAGAAATGGGGCTCAAAAGTGCTGCAGGCAGGACTCAGAACAACACGGCCAATGACAGTTAATCTGTTACATGCTCATCTATCGGTGTTTCACATTACAATCACTCCCAGTGCTGGTGCTCCCAGCATGCTCTCTGCAACACAAATCAGAGAGCTCAGTTAAAAAGTGCTTTCAGTTTGCTACATTTGGAATCTGCAGAGCAGAGCTGCTTCATAACAAAAATGGTCTTCTGGGCTGATACTGAGTAACAAATGTTTCAATGGGGGTTGTTCCTCTAATTAACCAGTGCTGTTAGGACACCCAAGATGGCCATTTGTCACATGGTGTCTGCTTTTATGGTAGAGTTGCAAGGAAATAAACCAAGCAAGTGTCCTGTTATTAATTTTATTTAAAGTCTGCTGCTCTCATTAAGACTGAATATTCTGAATTCATGTTAGAGAGGAGAAAGGTTATGCATTTTAAATGTAGAACGACATCAAAAAAACACTGTGCAGTTATCAAACTTGAGAATTTCAAACAAAGGCAACAGAGTAAGACCATTTTGAACTCCTTTGGATTTAAGAAAAATTATTAATTCTTATTGTACAGATATGCTGAGAAAACAGTCCTATCTGGAATTAACCTAAGAGAATGGCTTATATAATACAGACAGAAAAAAAAACATTAAATGAATACAGATACAGGCTGAATAAGGTCTAACTCACATACATCTCTGGATAAAAGAAGCTTGCAGTCTTGGGCTCTTCCAGACACAATTTAAAACAGTAAGGAATAAAGAGTAAAGTCGTCAGTGATTGATGTTGTCTGAAATGCCCAGGATTTAGACAGGTAGTTTAAG
Organism: Albula goreensis; assembly: GCA_022829145.1. Taxonomy (NCBI): domain Eukaryota; kingdom Metazoa; phylum Chordata; class Actinopteri; order Albuliformes; family Albulidae; genus Albula; species Albula goreensis. The sequence continues at coordinate 14,144,704 of CM040746.1, read as the reverse complement.
CAAATAAACTGTCAGTATAACCACAATGTTCGACTCTATATTTTACATTCTCAGTTTTATCCTGGCATTGTTGAGCCTAAAATTCCATTCACAGAGCTCTTTAGTTGAACAACTTAAATAGTGACCAGAACTATGTAGACAGAGCAGGTAGAGACTCAGACATCCTCATCTCCCTAGTGTCTGCCTCTGAATCTGCCTCTCTCTCTCTCTCTCTCTCTCTCTCTCTCTCTCTCTCTCTCTCTCTCTCTCTCTCTCTCTCTCTCTCTCTCTCTCTCTCTCTCTCTCTCTCTCTCTCTCTCTCTCTCTCTCTCTCTCTCTCTCTCTCTCTCTCTCTCTCTCTCTCTCTCTCTCTCTCTCTCTCTCTCTCTCCCCAAACACTCTAATTTACAGTAAGTGGTGATTGGCCCCTACTAATGACGATGTAAAGCATATAAATGTGTGTTTGACACCAAACCTTAAATCAAGGGGTGTGGCACGTTAAAACTGCTTCTTTCACTCTTAACTTCATGATTCAAAATGTAACTGAACCCATTACTGTGTTGCATCATTCCCCTTTTCAGCACAACAGCAGAGATTCTACAGACTGCTGTGGTTATAGAACTCATATTCAAAGTTACTTTCAATGGCAGATACTGTGAAAAATTATACATATATAAAAATACACAAGTCATGGAAATTACTAATTTTATTCCAAACCTACGAGGAAACACCATGAGTGTGATCAAACTCATCCTTCCCAGAATTCCTAAATCTTGTGTTGAGTAGCTGGGAAGCAGAGAAACCCATCTCTTGGCACTGAACTGAAATGTAACCAATTTACATGTGTATGCCAAAACAATCAACACTGAGAGTTCCTCCTCCATTTTACACAGAGAAATCCCCCAAAAGCACCACTGGATTTTGAAAGGTGATGCTGGGACCCTGGGTCATTTAGTAGTGCTACCTTCCCAAAGGAGCTCCTCCTGGAGCCGTCCCATGGAAAGATCACCTAAAAACTATCTTGTAAAAGCACGCTCCTCTCAGTTTCACAGAGCACACAGAAAGGGGCGCACAGCATGGTCCCTGCTGTGGCAGCCCATTCATGTGGGGCCCTTATGAAAGGCTGTGGATTGTGCTGGGCCCATAACCACTTAGCCTCTATGGTTAGCCTCTCCACAGGGCTACAATGGCACATAGTCACTTAACCTGTACAGTTAGCCTCTCCACAAGACTACAATGGCACACAGTCACTTAGCCTCTACAGTTAGCCTCTCCACAGGAGTACAACGGCACACAGTTACTTAGCCTCTACAGTTAGCCTCTCCACAAGACTACAATGGCACACAGTTACTTAGCCTCTACGGTTAGCCTCTCCACAGGACAACAGCAGCTCACAGCCACTCAGCCTCATTGGTTAGCCTCTCCACAGGTCTACAACGGCACACAGTCACTTAGCCTCTACGGTTATCCTCTCCACAGGTCTACAATGGAACACAGTCACTTTGCCTCTCCAAAGGACGACAACCGCACACAGTCACTTAGCCTCTGCGGTTAGCCTCTCCACAGGACTACGATGGCACACAGTCACACATCACACATCTCAGGGCAATGGGTCCCAGTCCACCACGATATGTCATATGAAGGTCCTTCTAATCCAAAACTTTCATATTTTCCTGATGAATGGGAAAGTGAAAGGTTGATAACTGACAGGATTTAGAGTTTTCCTTCTTAACCGGTAGCTCTATAGGGAAAAGCCCTATTCCCAATTTTTCTAGAGACAAGACTAACTTTAGTGATTGTCAAAGTGTTAAAATTCCAAGGTACAAACTAATCTATTTCAACATCTTTCCAGATGAAAAATCTTTGCAAATAAATTCTGGCATAGTCTCTCACACTCAGTTACACAGACAAACACACACTCAAAGTACATGAGGGCATGAGGAAGCCAAGAAGAGACCATTGGCCTGTCCCTAGATTACGGTCCTGTGCCCCCACCTTCGGCTGGCAAACACTGGGGGTTCCTGCTTGCTCGAGTCTGTCATTCGCAGCTAGGTCCAGCCCACTGAATGCCTGCTTCAACAGCAGCTTAGAGGGGAATCAATGCTCTCCCTGCTGTCAGCAACTCTGAGACTGGAGAATGTAATGCAGCTCCACAGCGCTGACAGTACAGTACTGACTCCATCACGCACCAGCAACAGCTCCGCCCGCCCATCACTCAGACGTACCCCCCACCATGTTATTCTAACAGTGCCATTTTACAATGGGCCAGTCAGGCTTGCACTGCAGAGAAAACAGCGGTACACAGGAGACAGACTGCCCCTGTTTAGTTGCTGGGGGAAACTGGACCTCACAGGCAGGAGATATCTCACCAATCAGAGCACTGCTTTTCCACCAACCAGCCTGCTATTGGCTGAAGTTATAATATATTTCAAGAAAAGATGCACACTCACCATGGGCTGCTCTTATTATTAGGTGCAAGAAAGGAAGTCGTTATCTGTCTGAATACTGTAATATTGAGTTTTACATGATTACATAAACTTGTTATACATTTTTACTTGAAAGAATTGGGGACCTCAGAAAAGTTTCCAATGTGAAAGACTGATAAAGACACAACACAAAAAGAAGCTTAGATGAGATTTAGGCAATAATAAGCATGTTTTTAAAGAGCAGAGGGCTGATCTGCTTTTTGGTAAATCGCTCTGATAGAAGTAATACTTCAAAATTCATAAGTCTCCATCCTGTAAAGGCTTTCACTTAATTCTAATTCCAGGAGGAAACTGCACAATAGACTTATGTAAGACTTTCTACTTTGAACTGAACATCCCACAACAGTGTTATTCACCTTCAGTCCCTCAACTTTCAGGACAAATAATATATGCAATTTTGACAAGGAAAACAAATGTGGACGAAAGAGACCCATTATCTCTCATCTTTGTAAACACTGGCTAGCTTGGAAAAATCATTTATGTACTATGGAACATCTGAAAGTTGTGGACAGTTCTGAAATATGAGCAGTTTGGCCCCAACACATCACCATAGCTCCCATAGGTCACTAGAATAATGCTAAGAGCAACCGCCGTCTGTTTCCATGTCAACACACTGTATGACTGGATATACATCCATTTCAAGGTTAGACTGGCCTCAGTGTGACCTCTGCAACATGCTGAGGTTTTTGGTAGGGGGTGGAGTGTTTCAGATCACCAAGGAGATCATGCCATACAAGCATTCTGCAGATAAGATTGATTGTGCCTGTACTATGCTAGACTCCATTAGTTTATGGACACTGATGTTACTGTAGTAGTTGTAATGTGCTATTTAAACATACTCTTCCAGAGTGATCACACTAGTAAATAGTATGTAACAGACAGAAACAGTGACAGAATTTTGCCATGCCGGCAGCCCATGCTATGATTGGCCCATGCTACCCAATACTACATTACACACAGTTAATGACTGCTGATATTAATGTAGTTCCTGTACTATTAAAACACATCCTTCCAGAAAGGTCACACTAAAATGGTATGTAAGCCAAACAGACAGGCACAGTGACAGAATATTCCCAAATTTGTACTAATGAACCTGAAACATTGAGAAACGGGTTTTCTATAGGCAGAGTCTGGAATACAGAATATGTACACACATATAAACAAGCACACACAAACTCACCCACAACCACACACACCCTCACACACACACACACACACACACACACACACACACACACACACACACACACACACACACACACACACACACACACACACACACACACGCACAGGGAGAATGGAAGGATGTTACCTCGAATCTGTGGGATATATGGAGCCAGAAGCTTGCCCCTCTTCTTCTCATAGCCCTTCTGTGTGATGTCCCCTGTGGAGAGAGATCAGAGACGGGTTAGCCACAGGGTGGAAGTATCACTCTGCCCAGTGCCAGCCACCTGCATGGGCACAGCAGGGCACCAGCACGCCCCCAGATGGCATAGAGATGCTCAGTGAGTGTGGGGGACAGGCTAATGAGCACAGCGCTCTGAGGGTCAGACAGAGGACCATTCAGTAACAACAGTGCAGTCATCTCAGCTGCTGACCACTTCCCCCACAGTCAATAAACTGGTTTTTTTCTCTTATTACTCTTGCTCTGACTCTCATACACATACTAACATACACACATGCACAGAGGCACACACACACACACACACACACACACACACACACACACACACACACACACACATGCACACAGTTGCCCTTATATACATCCACTCATACACAGCAACACCCACTTCTAAAATCTGTAAGTGTATCTTCCCCAAAGAAAGTCTTTCCATATATTCTGCTATTGACTGCTCTGGGTCAATGCGCTTCATATGCCTTCTGCATGCCTCCAGTCCTATTCAAGAAGGCTTTCTTCACTTGGATATAGTCAATTTGTAATCATAATCAAAATGAGTGCTGATGGATCTGTTCAAAAACTCAATAAAAAAAAATTAAGCCTGGTCTTGATAAAATTCACTAGAGATTCATTAAAGGAAAGCTTATTTGCATATGCACAAATCATGGAATTATAATGCGATAAAGTAATTTCAGAAACAGGCATTTAAAAGATCATTTGTGTAGCAAATTAGAAATGATTTGCTTTCAGATATGCCAGAGGCAGACGCTGCTGAGAAAGCTATTATATGTACACTTAATTACAAGCCCGTCTGGAGGACATGCAATCTTATAAACTCTAATGGACCCTCTGCAGATGGCTCTCCTTCAATAACATAGAAAACAGACATAATTTCCCTGACTGACTCACTCCACATGCTCTCAAATGACATGAAAATAAAAATCAATGTGCTGAAATTTTTATGGAAACATAACAATCCAAGCAGGTAAAATGTACAGCCAGCTCGAAAGATACTCTCTCCAGTAACCCCTGTGTGACTGTACTGACTGATTCTCATCCACATGAGTGACTGCAATGACTGATCCTCACAGAAGACACCTCGGAGATCACATGTCATTTTGTCTGAGAAGGATGGTAAAACTAGAATTACTTATCTAGAAAAAAGTCTGCATCAATAACAACTTTTCTTCATTATTTCATAGTTATGTAAAGAGCATAGAGATCTGAATTTCCATCAACTATTTATTCATCCAGTTGTGACAGAGAGCGACTGCATGTTCAATGAATGAAGCCGGTCATGGACAAACAGAGGCAAATTGTGGACAGGGAACAGAGAATGCTAGATCAGGCTAGTGAGAAGGCAGCTTAAACTGGAGCATGTGTGAAAATGGCAACACCACCAAGCCAATCAGGAATGCTAGGGTTGCAATATGCAGTTCAGGGTCACCACGGTCATTGATGTTACAGAGATTATTCAGGATACCAAGCTGCACAGGCATGTTGGTGGACACAGTACGCCACCAGGAGGGAGGCAGAGAGGAAGACTATTTTCTCATTATTCTACATGCTGCTGCACTTCCTGAAAGCCAGGTGGAGACACATTCTCATCTGGACAAAAGCACTGCTAATTCAAGAATTGTGGCTGTTTTCTGGTATTCCCATGGGTCTGAACTACAGGACCTGACATGTTTCCCCACAACCTTTTGTAGCCCCAAAGAAGGGAACACCTGTCACCAACCCCTGATATTTCTGGGTCTCTCAGACAGCATGGCATACACCGATGCTGCTTAATGTACTCCAAGTGTTCATGTAACCCAAGAGGAGGCAAATGGAGAAGCAGTGGGCTTCTCTCACAACTGAAAAAATTAGCATAGTAATTAGTTAGCAATTAGTATCTCTTTCATACAGACATGGATGTGATCCTGAGTGAGTCAGCAGTCCCTTTAGTGCAGTCCCAGCCCCTCTAAGCGGCCTCTGCTCTCAGCAGGCTGACCAGAGAGTGATGAGAAAAGAGGAGTGTTCCCCAAGAGCCTGTCCAAGTAACCCAACTGCGAGTTCTGTCTCCTGGCTCTCTTCACAGACACAACATAAGGCTATATCCCTTACTGGAACACATTTCTCTCTGCACCCCTGATCACTCTCCTACAGTGTTCAGGGGGACTAAATCCTGATTAAGATACTGATGATGATGTGGGAATGTGTGAAAACACACTCATTCTAGGCAAAGAGATTATAATTATTCAGAATCTACCACATTACACAATAGTATCGCTGTATAAACAGTGACTTGAAACGCTGGTCCTGTTTTAGCTGTACTGATTTTATGGCTTGGCAAAGCATTTAATTTTCAGTTCTCACTCACAGAAATGTACACAAAAGGAATCATACACACACATGCAAACACAAGCAGAAGTAGACACGCAAAGTCAGGAAGTATCCAGCGTGGATGTGAATGTTCCTATTCATCGCGATGAAAAAGGGGCTGTTGCTTAACAAACAAAGAAAATCTTGAGCTCTACAAAGAGCTGCTGGTGGCAGAAGCGGAAATGCGCATAGCTGCACCGAGCTGCTGGGAGCCATGAAGCAGATTTCCTTCAGGTGGGAGGGATGGGACTGCAGGGTCAATAAGCTGCCTTAGATGCCTGAGGAGTGGAGCGGGGGCCTGGGCAGCCTTCCCAAGCCTGCCCCTAAAACCATGTTGAGTAGTAAAGGTTAGTCTTAAGCACAGATTTCCAGCAACAGCAATTTGGATTTGCTACCAAAGAGAAAAAAAGCGTTCTTTTGATGTGAAAGTGATCATGGGGCTAAGCCTGGGATTTCAGATAAACACCTGGAGCTAAGGTCTAGACAGGGGGGGACTGAGCTCTATTGATCCTGGGGTAGCACGCTCGTGTCTGTGACAACACCGGGCTCAGCTGGGGGGCTTGCTTCCTCTACACCCCAGCAGTGAGGACGGTGCACCGTCTTTGTTCTCTGTCATCCCTTTCGCTTAAACCTCACCCACTTCTCCCCATTCCATTCAATCTCCTCCTTCTCTCCTCTGTTCACTCTCCCACCTCCCTTTTCCATTCCATTTCCCTCTCCGGTCTGATTTTGTCCCCAATGAAAATGACTTTATCAGATCAACGCTTTTCTCATGACCCATAAAAGACTTAAATCTCCCTTTTATAGATCCCACAGTCACAAAGGTACTTATTTTTTGTGCCCCTCCTTGTTGTAAAATCTTATAAATCTCATTTATGAGCTGCAGCCATTCCTGTAGTGTCTATAATTTCTGAAAGTAAACTGTAAAGGTTAAGCAGTTCCATTTCCCTGTGTGTTATTTACTGACTCCTGACTATGAGCAGTAGCTCAGGCTCCACTGGACAACCAGTGTAACCCACCGTAACGGGACTGACAGAAGCTACAATTATGCATCATTAATAAGTCACAGGCTTATACAGCATACCTAATAGATCTAAATACTCAAGACTGATTTGCATATCACTGGGACATCTGCAGAAAAGGTGCGGTAGGGAAAATGTACTGGAATATAAATCTGACACTAGACCAGGGAGTGACACACCTGTGACGGATTTGATCCTGAACCAGGGAGAGACGGGTCTGATAACCGCAGGACTCCCTTAGCAAGTTCATGACTTCAACATCTACAGCTGTAGATAGTTATGAGAAAATGAACAACCAAGGGCGAAAATCCCAGTCATCGCATGTAAGTTCACTTCACTGACAGGGCACACTTTGAAATGCAGGCATAATTGTATTGCATCTGCATTTTAAAAGAGGACATTGTAATTTGCAATTACTGTGAGGTTTTCTGCACAGAATGAAGAGGGGAAGACACATTCTACACCCGAGGTGCAGTTTTCCAGACACGGATGTCACTAGAGACGAGTCTCTCTCTCCCACAGCTAATTGGCCTTGTGCCCAGCGTCTCACCGTCTTCCGTGTTCCACTTCGCCACCTCCTGTGAACACAGGCTTCAGGGACCCCATCATTTTGACAACCGTCCCCTCCCCTCCGCCCCCCCACCCTCTGGAGACAGGAGACGCTCACAAATTACGCGGTGTTTAGGCCCATCTTGTCAAAGCATAACAAGGCGGAGCTCCATCACCACACAACTTGTCCGCCTGCTGTCTCCTCACATACAGGTAACACTAGCCCATGAGGAACACTTTTGTCAGCACTGATAGGAGGTGACATTGAGAAATCTGGTCTCAGGACTGTATTTAAGCACATTCTCTAAGGTGCGTGTCTGTGATTTATGTCTGTGACAGAGCCTGGGGCCCGCCGATATAGAGCAATGGTATTATATGCACGTGAAAGTGGGCTTAGCGACACTTTCTCCGGACAAGAGAAATGGGATCTTTGGGTGAAACTGCAGCTGTTTGGGGCCTTATTTTGACTCCATTCATCACCTCTTTCGTTTCCCACAGTGACAGCCTGCGACCAGACCCCCTGATCAGCCCCCTATTCGTTCCTTCATTCAGACACAGGAACCCATCACGTTCCACCCGTCCGTGACTGACAGATCTCTCTGCGTGAAATCAAATGCTCCACTAATGCAGTCACAGAATACCAGCCTCAAAGACTGTTAGTTCAGTTCTTTACAATCACACATAAATCAACATCACTGTCATTCTTTACATTGGTGCATATATGAATATTGATTTCATTTTTTACCACTGTGTGCATCTAAAAATCCTTTTCATTCTTCATAGTGGTGCATATACCAAAATCCTTCTCCATCTTTACAGTGGCACATACACCAAAGGCACTTTTACTCTGTGCACTGGTGGTTACCTTCATTCCAGATCTGCTCCCCACTCAGAACGGTGTATATAGCAGAGCAATCCCTCCATTCAGAATAATGGGTATTCCAGAAACACCTCCACTCACGTTCACACTCACACACTCACACTCAGGTGGAAAGATCCTGGCTAGCCTGGGTCACATAGTCCCATCAGCTGCCATACGCTCCATCAAAGAAGCACAGACACCTCCATCTCTCCTCCTTTCCATGGTGGTGGGGGGGTCTGCCGGTATGCACGCTGAGTTCTCACTGCCCCCCCCCCTTCCTAGACCACACACTCCCCATGCATTCCCAACACACACCCTTCAAACCCCTCACCGCCCCCTTCTTCCTCCCTCTCAGAGACAATCACACTGCCAAACTGGCAAGCCATGTGCCAAGTCTGCCTTCCACACAGTCGCAGACCGGGCTGCATATTTACAGTGTAAAGAATTTTGTTTCCATGTATGATCATCTCCCAGAAATGTGCAGGCGGTCACTGTTCCACCCTGGAGACGTCTGTCTCAGGGAAACACAGACCGATAGACTTAGCCTCAACTAGACCTTAACACTCAGTAACTTGAGCTTTAAAATAAGCCACATGACATCCTCAACACCACGAGTGTATGGAACAGTTTATACTCATGCAAAGGCATTTGTTATTCAAGGCATATCATTTCTACTGAAATACTTAAACTTCGAAAGTCAGCAAATATGCAATATGTAGCAAATGTATTTCTACACTGCACTTCATGCAAGTGTATTCATCTTCATTTCCTCAATCTAACAAGACATGCTGAATTACCATTATTACTGCATATTAAATTAAATTTGTCAGTTATGTAAATTCAGTTATATGATATTTTTGAACTAACTTGACATGGGCAGAAATCATTTCCAGGAATTCCAAACCCTGGCAACCCAAATGAGGAAGGTGTCACTCCTCACAACCAGTCCTGACCCATCTTCCTGCCCATGTCCTGCGTACTTCTCCCAACGGCAGCATACGAAATGGCTTGCATACAGTACCTCTGCGTCCTCCTCGTGTTGCAGCCAGGATCCCTACAGACTGCAGCTGCCCTAAACGAAGGGTCAGGAACTCAGCGGTCAAGAGCAGGCAGACCACATCAGTGCAGACCTCCTACATCAGGGTCATGACCATAGGTAAACCACTGGGTCGTTCTTCAAAGACCAGGTCAATCCTCCTACGGCAGTGTCGGGACTGCAGGGGCAGTCCTTGTAGACCAGGGCGGTCCTCCTAACGCAGGGACACGACAGCAGGCAGACTGTAGTCCTTAGCATCAGCACCAGGACCAGGTGTTCTCTGCTGGGCCAACCAAACCACAACAGCTCCACACATGTGCTAGATGTCCACTCACTCAGCTGCACAGTAACTGCAATGACTAGCTCCTCATTAATTCAGACCTTCTGCCCAGGTGCCCAGCCTAAACTGCAGCCGGTGCCACACACAAAGTGGGAGCTGTGTCAGTGGAAGGATGCAGAGAGCACTGGCTGGTGGAGGTGTAAATGCGCTAACTGTCTCTGTGGCCTGTGGGTGCTCCGTGTTACAACTCAAGCACAGGGGGCTTTGGAGATTTCTTTGTTCCCTTTCATAAAACGTTTCTCTCACACAATCCCTCCCCTTCCTCCCTCCCTCTCTCCCCCCATCTCTAACCCTATCTCCTCTTCTCCCATCCACCCGCCCCTCCCTCCCTTCCTGTCACACACACACTCCCTCCTCCACAGCCAAGTCCCCACACAAAGCAGAGCTAGGCTCTGTGGGATTAAACTGTCAAAGCAGGTCCCTACCCCCACATACCAAACTCTCTCTCTCTGTCTCACACACTTATACACACACAAACACACATGAACACTCATATACACACATTTTCTCACATTTCTCAGTTTCAAACATACACCACACCTCCACATGCACACCTGCCACAAAAATGCACCAAATACCAACATCCATTCCCTAACACTGTGCTCACATACTTCAGTTTAACTGTCTGTGTACACAGTCAAAACAATGATGAAATTATAAGGTTCTGCTCAGTTGGAAAATGAGAGCACTGAATGAGAACACTGTCTTCTGTTGTGCTCTCAAAAGCTTGTAAAATCCAGTGCCACACTAGACATTGTCAATATACTCATCACCCCAAAGGGACAAGAGCTCTCAGAGAGACAACCTCAGAGGAGCTCATTCTTCTGCAAACATGACTCTACACTTCCCTTCCCCAGTAGATCCCCAGTAGATGAAAGCATTTCTCCTGTCTCACTTAAAACAATACTGCATCACTGGAGACGGAAGAGACAATACTCCATCACTACATATACACAAGGATCAGATTTTACACTGAAGGCAAGGGGTGCTTGCTCTTTTATTTTTCCTTTAATATGACCTGTTATGAAGAGTTTGAGATTGCACCAGCAATTGCCAGATCATATAATCTTAATGTGAGGGAGCCAGTAGAGAGTCTTATACAGCAGAGTTCCCAGCCCTGTTACAGCCACTCTGAACACATGGTTTTCACAGCACTATCGCAATCAACACATTTTCTCTGAAACATTTGCACAGTCTGGATTCTGCTCACACTCTCTCTCTCTCTCACATACACACACACACACACACTCGCGCGCACACACGCACACGCATCCATAGATGCAACACACAAGCTGAGTACATACGGAGTGTGTGGATATCAGCTTTGGCCAGCACCGCATGCTGGTATGAGGTAATCTAAGTTCACTCCTTCAGAATCCCATTTGCTGAAACAAAGACCTTACCTAACCTTTCGGAAGCAGAGTGTGTGCTATCTGAGATGGCAGTACCCATTAAACATAAAGGAAGTTTCATAAATCACAGGGCACTGCAGTCAAAATGCTGGAAGGACTGTCAGGTAATAGACAGACACCTGGTATGCAGGTATTGTGTACTAGATTGGATTCTGAGAGAGAATACTCAAGTGAACTGTCTACTTGAACAGACAGTGAAAAGATGTTTAAACCATCCAACATTTTAGAGTCTCACTTTTCTCCCAGTTTCATCACTATTCCAGGGACCTCAAGGGGCAGAAGGGGGGACGGATGGGGAGCCATCAGACAGCAGTAATTGCAATGAATAGATCCTCATCAATTCAGCTACACGAGGGATTAGGAAATAATGATGGCTCACAAAGGCAGGCCACAATGCACTTTAATTACACCGCAAAAACACAACCAGACCCGTTTGCCTTTCCGCTCGACCTGAGGGGAAAGGGAAAACTTTACCTTCACCTTCATTCTAGGAATGGGGACTTTTAGAACCAGGAATGACAAATTCTCGCAGAGGGTGGTGGAATTTTGAAAAATTAAAGCAAGCTGCAGCAGGAAGTATTTTGCCATTAAAATGGAATAATTCCAGTTTCAATTTTATTTGTATAGAGCCCTTTGCAACACAAATTGTCACAAAGCAGCTTTTCACAGATCACAGGCCTGAAACTCCCTAAGGAATCATTAAGACTATTGAGTGGGTGGGGCTTTACCCTCGTGCGTATTGAATGAGTGGGATTTCACCTTCATGGTTACAGAATTAGAGATGTTTTACCATTACAGATATTGGGTGGGTATCGTTTTGCCATTAGTTTGGGGCAGCTATTTTCACTATCATTAATTCAGATGGTTTATCTCACTCAAAGGTGCTGAACTTCATATTAAGAGAGAAGGGATATTAAAAGTAGAAGAAATAAAATGATATTGGATATTGTGAAAGAGGGGTGAGGGAGCGGGTACAGGCAAGGTACCAACAGAGAAAAACACAGTGAGGAAGAAAGAGAGAGACAGCGAGGGCGGAGCAGACAGACACAAGAGGGAGTCAATAAAAAGAAGAATGAGAGGCATTAATAAGGTTTAAGACGGAGAGAGAGAGAGAGAGAGAATGAGAGATGCAAAAAAAGAGAGACAAGGCAGTAACAGTGAGAGGACGCTTTCACTTCCTCCTTTGTCATCCCTCACCCCCTCCTCCTCCAAAAACCGACAGGGTGCCATGCTGTCACCATCAATCATCACATCCAATCAGACCCCAGAGTTTCTTCTTATCCCGCCCCACAAATGAGCCCTCAGCCGCACGTGTGTGGATGGCAGCTCCCCCCAGGCGCTGGGGTAACAGACAGCATGAATAATAAGACATCAGACGGCAGGCGGGGTGACCCCAGCTGTGAACGGCAGAGTTAGGGACCCCCTGATTATACTTTCACAGAGAGGACTCCAGCTCAATGCGCTCCATTATCTGTTTGCTTAGCACACGCCCCAATCCAATTATACAGCTTACATTTGATATGTGTTCCAATTATACAGGCAGATATACACTGACACGACTCAAGTTAAGAACCCTGCTCTTGACACAATAGAGATCAGATCTGACTGGGTATCAGATCTGCACAGACCATACACACACACACACACAAACACACACACATATGTACCGATCTAACACAAGAGCCCTCATCAGGAAGCGGGATGTACTTACTTGCAATGCCAATCAAATGGTAATGGCGATCAGAATCCAGAGACAGGCTGCACACCGTCACTATGTAACACTCCATTCAACTGTCTACAGTGTGTATCCCAGTGATGATTTGCTGGTGATAACACCCCTCATTGGAAGTGACAGGTTTTGACAGCTGAGAGTGTGATTTCCCTATTTAAAGATGACAAGGTTACATCAATGGAAGACATGCACCAGTCTCCCAGATAGGCTGTGATGAGAATTGTATTTGACTGTCCTATTAAACTGTATAATATGCAAAAGCTTTGCAAACAGCACATGACAGAGGTGGATTTTTCATTTAGGGCAAATATGTATGAAACTGTACAAAGAACATTAAACATTCACAGCATGCCAGGGGTCTCCCATTACCTTTATGTGAGTGATGACATGCATGTATGGGTTTGTGCACACAAGCCCCTCCCCCTAGATTCGCATCTGTCATCCTGAGATGAGGAATGTTTTGGGGGACTTGGACAACAATGCAGATTCAATAGACAGCCTCTCCATCCCAACAGAATGAGGGAATAAGGAAATCAGGGAATCAGGGTGGCATCACCTCTATGATCAGCTGAAAGCCTTTGAGGCATTTGAAAGATTCGGAATTTACTTAAATTTACTCAAATACTAGAAGCTGCTAGAAAACCTGTGCTTTTTTCTTTCCAAGATTAATTTTGAATGATATTGCTTTTTATTTTGTATGAAAGTGGCAATTTACTCCATCTCAACAAAGTATTCCCAATAGAAAAGGCTCCTCTTGGATGTTTTGCCTTTTGGTCTTTATTAACATATAAATTACAGCCCTTTCTTCTGCCTGCCTTTCTAATGAAGACAAATGAGTGGAGACTCTGTTCCACAGAACATACATGAGCCCATTAGCAAGGTCACTGTGGATAATGCCATACATACACACAAGCATGCATACACACCCCTGCTCACACACACACACACACACACACACACACACACACACACACACATACACACACACAAATTTTAACACATACAAACAACATACAAAGAGACATTTACCCAAGAACACACACCAAAGCACCCCTATAGAAACAAACACAGAGACAAACATATACAGAGATGTGAACAAAAACACTCACACATACACATGCATGCACACACAATTACGAAGACGTGAAAGGACACAAATATTCACACAGAAACACACACGAACACACACACACACACACACACACACACACACACACACACACACACACACACACACACACACACACACACACACACACATCTGCTCCTTTCAGTGACGGGTGCTGAGCAGGATGACCAGCAGAGACTTCCTCTCCCTCACCATCTGCTATAGGAGCCGATATGACACTTGTACATACACACGTACACATATATTTGACATACAGTACACACAGACAGATAGACACACACAACCTTAAAGCTCATACCAGACATCTGTAATCTGAAACTGACATACAGGCAGGCACAGAGGTCTCCATAGCACAGGGTCTTCAGCATTTCCATGCATAAATTTATAAAAAACATATAAAATGTTTGTTGTGTACTGAAAACAGAAAGATGTATTGAGCATGACATTCAATTCAATTTCAAGTCAAAAATTGTATTCAAAAGTTTATGTTGTACAGTACTGATATTACTCCTGCAATATCCAAGCCTTCTCATCCATACACAACCCAAACTCAGTCTGAAAGGATGGGGGGAGGGGGCTGGGGTCCTGAGTCTGTGGAATTGCGTTTCTAGGCTACATGGGAAGTGGAGACATTTTAATTGGCAAGATCATAATGCCACATACCAATAGTTTAATATGAGGAATTTATCAAAAAAATGACTACTAAGGTTCTTTAACCCCCCCTCAAGCCAAGAAAAAAATATGCGTAGATATCATAATTAATAATTATCATTAATTTTGTAACATTATGCTTTAAATTTTCTTTCAATTTAATTTACTTTACAATACATTGAAGCTATTTCTCAACATATTTGGAACAAATTCATTTTATTATATACATAATAGTGAGGAAAAAAAGTGAAATGAATTGAAATGCTCTGGGTGTGTGTTTGACCCAGGTGTGAGGCCCCAGTGAGAAGAGCAGTGTGTGATGTGTCACTCCTGCAGTTAGTGCCGTCCTCTGGTGTGGCTTTACATATTAATATGTTTGTGGTTCATTCAAGGCCGGGGCTGATGGCTCCCCTCACCACACAGAACTGTTACAGTGCTGAGACAGGGCTATGGGGGCTGGGAGCGATGAGGTTCAACTCCTGTCAAAACATTCATTCACACAGAGCATCTCAGGCAAAGACAGAAATAGCATCACTATGGCAATATTTAATGTAAAATATGCTTACATGCAACATATGCTCAATCACAGAATGGCTCAAAGCAGCATAATTGTTCAAATTCAGCGCTTCCAGTTTATAGTTAAATGTCCTTCCCTGAACCTGACCACAGCATCCACAGGACTGATCCTAGACCAGTGCTATCAGGCTGTTAATCAGAGGTACAGTGCAGTGAAATGTTGGAGCGGAGCAGGACCCCTCCCTGCTTCTCCCCAACCTCTCGCCCTGCAGCTCCCCGGGTGGCCAATGCATTATTCATAAGAGAGACGCTTGGATTATGTTCAATAATTCACTGGAATCATGTACTCGTTTTGCACACCGTTAACTAAGACGTCTCTGCGCCTCCAGTCAGGCAATTATGGGGAGAAGTGATACTGTACTGAATGCGACTCCCCATAGCCCATAATTGTTTAACACATCAGTAAGGCCTGGCTCTGGCGGCTCCCAGAGAAAAACCTCCAGCAATGCAGGTGACAACCTTTGATGCGCTGCACTCAACAACTTTCAACGCATTGCAGAGAACTGCCTTTTGCCCCATTTTAGAGGACCACCTTCTACACAATGCAAGTTGTACAGTTGCATGCCAAGTTATACATGTCATGTGACAAGCTTATTGCAGCCTTGTCTTACCAAGCCTGGTGAAAGCACGACAAATAGACTTCAGAGTGCCACGTTTCATGGCCACATTTATGTACTAATCAATCACATCAACTCTATGTAGGTGTGTAAAGTGAAGAAGGTAGTGCAAACGAGGGAGCACTTCAGAGTACTACCCTTTGAGAGTCTAACGCTTCAGCTGGCACATCCCTGGTGTGTCCCCTATGAGTGTTAAAATAGGAGCTATTACCTGAGGGGCAAAGGGAGAGGTTTGAGATCTGCTGAGACCAGAACCATACACTGCCCTGAACAACAAAACAGAAAAACATCCCTGAAGAGAGTAAGGCCTTAGAATATGTACTTGCTCTGCCACCTGAAAAAAGCCCCACCTTTGAGCCAAGCACCAGCTGAAGAGAGACCCAAGCACACCACCCTGACCTTTTCCACTGTCCCTCTGTCACCATGGAAACTACACTGTCCCACGTCATCTACTGTGACAACAGTGGTGCTACCATCACACCCTTTGTTAGGAGCTAAACCCATCCCTAGCTTTCCTGAAATGTTTATCCATTTATGAATCTTTGTGTCACTACTGAAACTCCTCTCTTACTCAAAGTGCACCACACACAGACACACACACGCACACACCCATGCAGTCAGACAAACACACGCAAACAAACACACGCACGAACACACATAGACACACACACCCACACAGACAAACAAACACAGGGAGGGTGTGGCAGGGAGACACCATGGCTGTATGAATCAGAAAGCCACACTGTTACATACCCACACGGTCACCTCTAGTGAGTCTGCTTGCCTGTGTAGCACTTACATATGAGCACTGAGTGAGTCTGAAAGTGTTTAGTGTGTTTACTGCCTGTATAGTATGCAGCACGTAAGTGGGTTAGGGAATAAGGGAGGTGTGGATGATAAAGACAGTCTGAGCCTTCAACATCTCTCTAATCCTGCACTCAAGCCTAATGAAACAAGGCTTTGGTGGAGAAGTGGCCAGCAGGGGGCGTAAGAGTAGCACAAAATTCAGGCAGCACAGCAGCTCTCGCTCTCTCATCTGAAATTCTGCTTAATTCATATCCCATCCCACTCCTTGAATGAGTTATCATGAGGGTGTGCATGTTTGTGTGTGTGCGCACGCGTGCGCGCGCGTGTGTGTGTGTGCGCACGCGTGTGTGTGTGTGTGTGTGTGTGTGTGTGTGTGTGTGTGTGTGTGTGTCCACCTAAGAGACACTACACTATCATGGGCAAGCTTTCATTCACATCCTCCACACCTCCTACTGAGCTTTACAACTCCTTAATGCTCAGCATCAGACCTGCTGTCTGTGATAGGATAGTCAGCATTCAGCAGCACTGGGGCCATTCTTTCACAATGACTACATCGTAATTACCACATAACTTTAACAGCAAGCCCAAGCGTAAATGTAATTTAAACAATGAAGGGGAAAAGTTATTATGCCTCCAAAAATTAACCTCCTGAAGCATGTTCAGCTGGACGCCCAAAGCAATTTTAGACTATGTCGAAGCTGATTTAGAAACGCTTAGCATATCCAATCAAATCAATCCCCTGGATTTTATTTTTCCAAATGGACCACACTGAGAGATGCCTCTTACATACTCTGTGTGTTCCACAGTGATTCCTAGTATGGGGTTTTATTATTGGCACTGAGCAGAGACAGAGTTGTATGTGTAAGTGAAGAAGCCTGAGTGGGGTTCTCTCTAGGACAGTCATGCCATGGCTCACAGAGCTTTATTGATGACACTGAAAACAGAGTCCCTGCGTCAGCGTGTTCGGTCGGCTCGGTTTCTTAATTATCAAGCCTTAACGAGGACCTGCTCTCATCTCAGCAGTTTCACTCTCACCAATCTGCATATAATTACACAGCTGATCATAACCCCACTGATCTCAGAGCAGATACATCTGTCACCCTTTAAAGTGACATCACATCCAGGCGAGATGTGCTTTCGACAGCAGGCTGAATCCAGAATCCACGTATGAGCACCACACCCAAATCTCGAGTACAACATGAATGGGTTAGAACTTGGGTCCTTATCCAGGGGTACTGCAAATAATGCAAACACAGCCAGGGATAACTGGAATTTAAAACTTTACCAAACAGCTGAGTTGAGAATGGTTGATCTCCAGATCTTTCGTAGAGCAGACAGAAAGCAAGCAAAGTTTGCAGGTTGCAGAACAGGAGCGTGTGGATCAACACAACCTGCAAAGACCGATTAACGCTCCTTCAGCACACGGATCAAACGGCAGTACCCGCACTGAGATTTTTTTAAAAGGTAAGACCTCACTCAGAGCTGGAAATGGGGTTCAGGGGGTCACAAGAAAACCACAATCAGCCATGGAGCAAACCAGTGACATAAATGTCCAGGATGTAGGGGGTCAATCAGGGTGAGCAGCAAAGTACTGGGGAAATCTTACCCATTTTCTGCAGCAGGCTGAGCCGTGTCTGTCAATTCCATCAGGAACACAATGGAAGTCACAGGAAGTGGGGATTCACTAACACTAAGGAACTGCTACAGATACACAGGCTGTGCTACAATTATTACTTTTTCATGACAGACACACATTCTAGACAGGGTCAAGGAATAGTCACCACACAGAGGTCACTCATGTTCCTTTCTAAAAAATATACTTAAGTCTATGGTGTTGCAGCTGACAAATAAAGAAGAAAGAAATCAAAGAAAAAGATGTGGAATATGGAAGACATAAGGCTATACTATATTGTAAGAAATCATAAAGAAAAACATCATTGTCAAACTGACTACTGAAAACTGAAATTCAGGAAGTGAGAGAACGTCCTTGTTTTGTTAATGACATTTGCAACAGTAAAAAAAAAGAATTGGGCAGAAATATGCCAGGAGCCTAGCTGTAATGAAGAGCTTGTGAAGATCGCTCAGCAACAAGGCCATGAAGTAATTAAGTGCTCTTCAGTATGGCAGCAGAGATATGTTAAAGAGGTGAACCCACAGTCTTGTTAAACGGACATAATGCCCTTGAGCAACAAAGGTAAAACTGCATCGGACCTTTACAAGGGCTCCAGAACCTCCTTCTCTTTTCTTGGCAATTTAGAATCAGTGATTGTGCCTCTGGAATCACTTCATTGCCTGTATGATATTTATATATGACTACATGAAATATTTATGTTTTATATTGCCTTAGAGCACCTGGCCAAGGTTTAGTCCCCTGTGGAGCTGGGAATACTTCTGAAGGCTCCAAAATGGTGGGAGGCCTGCAGAAGATGCTGCTTTTCCTTTGAAGTACAGGGGCCAGACAGAGCCCTGCAGTCAAGGCTAAAGGGGCAGGAGGGTGAGGATGAGGCAGGGGAATGCTGTCTGTGCCAGCACACCTCTAGATATCGGGCAACCTCACCTCACATCTCTGTTCCAAACACAGCAGCGCCTACTGCATGGCCAGACAGGGAGCGGTGTGTCCGCGAAAGCCACCACTTTTACGGTGCAGCAGAGAGCTCTGTTCTATCAGGGCAACCCCTGAGAATTTTGCCATGGTGATGGGACTCACTGACTTACCCCCGGGGCTTCTTTGTTGCATGGAAACACTGATCCTTCAGTAGAACCCAGTACAAATTCACCATTACAGAAGCATTTTGCCTGCCTTGTTTCAAGTATAGACATAGACAAACTAATGGAAATACCAAAAGAAAAGGGACCCCTATTTTGAGATAAAAAATTACACTTGTACAAAATGGATCAGGTAAGGACAGTATTTTGTCTACCCCAGTATGAGGTCACCAAATGTTGTAACCAATAGAGTCTGAGAGACCAGATGTTCTCATGAGATCAGACACTCCTGCCTTATCGCCTGGGAACATCACTGACTGTAGCAACCGTCTGCTCGACAGGGACATAGCAGGTTAGATGTTGGTCACATTCTCAGACAGAAGCACACAGAGGCGTTTGCAGAAACTGACATGCAGCTCATGGTGAAGTTTACACTTCAATTCCCAGTTTACATTGCTGTCAACTCCTCATGCTATCCCTCACCGAGTTGATTTTATTGGTAGAAAACTTTGGTTTAACCCAGTGGGTTACAGCTCTGAAATGAACTGCTTTCATGAGGATTACAGGTGTAATGGTATTCACCTTCCATAAAAGGCTATATGAGACATCATATATGTATACTGTATGTGTATACCCATATATGGATTTCCTCTTTTGAAAATTCCATTAACAGAAGAAAAAAGAAATGTAAGTCCCATTCCAGCAAGGAAAAGTGAGACCGCGAGACATTTAGACAGAAAGAGTACAATAAACAGTAGGAAAGGACAGAAGGTACAGAGAAAAGAGGAAAAAGAAGGAAAATTATAAGAAATAAAGTAAGAGAGAGAGAGGGACGTTCCCCACAGGACGTTTCCACTGGTTTATCTCCCGCGTGCTGTGGCCGCTGCCTGGCATTTCCTTCCCCATTGTGCGGAATGTCGGCCCGCTCCACAGGAAGTGGCCTTTTTGTTCCTGCGCTCCTTCCTCCTGGCAAGAAGTCACAGGGGGAGAGGGAAGAGACTGCACTGGAGCTCCACAGGCCCTTAGACACGAGGCAGACCTGAAGCTTCACACTGACACAGGGTGCACAGGTGACTTCACACTACACTGCATACACTGTACAACAGTTTCCTCAAGGTATTTACTGAGGAGGTTCAGTGATATTCAGCTGTGACCAAAATGCAAGAACAAGAGGTACAAAGTTCTGCCCCAGGTAATGGGGAAGACATTCCTGTTCAGGAATTTCAGCCTTCAGACCATAATCAATCTGCCAGACTATCATATTTCCAAACACATCCACTGAACACAAACCGACATTCAGTAAAAGGAAAACTGTTGTGGTGTAGAATTCTCTACAGATTTGTAAGAGGCGCTGATTTCCTGCCCGATGAGAAAGTGCTTCCTTGTAAGGCCTTCTGCTCGACTGTGTCATAGAGCTGGCGGGTGCTCTTGCGTTCTCTGCAGAAAGCTGGCGTTCTCGCAGAGGGGAAGCAGGTTATGAGAGGAGAACGCGCTGCGCTGCTGCCATCATGCTGCGTTCATGGGCCGCGTTCTGCTCCAACAAAACCAGGAACAGGGGCGCTCCAGGATGCAGGGAGTGAGGCGTGAGACGGGCGCGTTCGCTGTGGGCGGTCCCCAGGTGCTCTCGCGCTCCGTCACGCTGGGGCCTGTTCCTGGAGTGGGAGGGGGGCACGTGCACCACGCTGTGTGCACGAAACGAAGAATGAAGAAAGCACGGGACAGCGCCAGCGGGAGTTTCATAGGGAGAGGGGAGGGAGCGCTCAGGCAGAGTGTTCTCAGCTAGGCTATCACTTTCTTTCATTAAACCTTACTCCTCCACAGAAATAATGAAAAGGACAGAGTTCATACTTCAACACAAGGTGTGCTGCTCCATTCTCCACTTTCTTTTACTCAGCCCACACAGTGCAAAGAGCGTGAGAGAGAGAACGTGTGTGTGTATGTGTGTGTGTTTGCATGTGTGAGCATGTTAACATGTGTGAGAGTTCTGTGTTTGCATATGAGTGTATGCGTTTGTGTTAAATAGAGAAAACATGTGAGTGTGCGTGTGTGCGCACACATGTGCGTGTGTGTTGACAGTACTTAGTTGTAAAAGTCTGCTCCTGGCTGACCCTGTGTCTGTGCCTGCAGTATGTCCCTCCCAGCCCACCCGCTGTTGAAAGCTTAATGGAGTGTGATAATGGAGGGACATGAGCTGATGAAGGGCAGAGGGCTGCTGGGCCACTCATACAGAGCCCTCACTGCCATACTGCAGGGATGACCATGACCAACACAGCCTTCACTGCCATACTGCAGGCATGACCATAAAACATGTTAACACAAACACACCGTGTGTTATAATAACCTCATTGCACCAAGTCAGGATTTCATCAAAAAATCAATCCAACGTCTGCCCCAAATCCCTGCCTTGACAAATCTGCTGTCGATTCCACATCTCCACAGGAAACTTAATCAGCGGCCTCCAGCCTGGATGACTTCATGGCCAAATTAGCCAAAATTCCCTCGGATTAACAGCAGGGTGAGCAAGGAGTCACAACCTCACTTCCTGGACTGAAATTAGAGAGTCTTTCCTGCTGACAGGGAGCCCCTCGGCTGGAGTTGATGAGGAAAACAAATGGGAAACACACTCACTTACACACATTCTGTCTCCAAGATATAGATACGCAAACACACACACACACACACACACACACACACACACACACACACAAACAACATCTCAGTGCACTAAAACAAACTCACTCACAAACACACAAACTCGTACACAAAACACAAGCACACATTAATGCACAGACATACACACTCACACACACAGACACAGACACACACACACAGACACACAGAGATACAGGAAGGAAGGCAGTGAGCCACTCCCACTGCCTGATTGCTGATTGAGTTAGAGCCATTAAAGCAGTGAGCCTTGTCTTCGATGTGGATGAGCTTCCAGCCATTTTAACAGGGCACAAAGTTCAGGGAAACCCCTATTTCACCCTCTGCTTCTTCTCAGCAGGGGGAGAAAACCTTATCTGTTCATTTGCATTCAGCCCCTATGCTCCATTTACACATTTACTGCACCAAACATTCATTGTGCATGGCCTGCAGCTGATGCGGATCCATTACCATACTGTGGGCCAACCGTGGATCTGTCATAATGCAGGACTGTTATGGACCTTCTGTAGGAATGCAGCCCTTTTGTGGATTTACCGCAGACCTTCTGTGGACCTACTACGGATGACCTGTCCTCAGTGAACTCTGCAGTTCCTCTCTCCCGACAAGCAAAGCCAAGGGAACCGTGCAGGTTACTCATGTGTATATTCATAACCAAGGATATGATTCATGTCCCTGAGATTGAGCTTCTCAAGCATTTATATGAGTTGAATACAGTACAGTCATCGTTTCAGTTCATAACAGCATAAGTCTGAACACAGCTATGCTGAGCCTCATGTCAGGACTGCAGCTGGGGTAAAGCCTAAAACGGACACAAACACCCTACAGTGAACTATATGGTTCAGTATCCTGAGTACAGTAATCCCTTAATCCGCCCAGAGCGACCATTGAGGCAGACAGATAAATAAATAGACGTATAAATAGATATTTAAAGAGCCTAATTTACCCTGCCTTTTCTGAACTCTGATCTGGGATTATACTACCCTGGTATTATCGTCCATATAAGCAGATGTTTTTTTTTAAATGACATTGGATGAGAAATTCAAATCTCAGTGGATTTCCTCCCTCCCATCACCCACAGTGCTCTGGTTTCCTTGAGAGCAAGCTGTCAATCATTTCTCTGGGGGAAGAGCGGGAGGGGCTACATCTACAGCCACACCCACAGACATGGTGCACAAGACCACCATGCCTCAAAAGCCAAATAATAGAAAAACCACTCAATTATGGAACTTAGACAATTTCCATTAGATGAAAACATACACAAAAGGTGCTTGGATCTCCTCTATCTGTTCTGATAATATACAGCCAAAGTCAAGTAAAATCCTACAATGATTACATGGAAAAAAACTAGTCTATCCATGCCTTATCACTCTTTCAGTTCACACAGTGACAGCCAGACCTATATTAGGCTACAATTAGGCTCTCGGCAACCTGTGATGTCACATATGCATGAAACTGGCCGAATTAAAAATTCAGACACAGCCTTTACTCACATGTGCATCATGTAATAAAGCTGCCATTTTCTTCAATTTAAGTTAGTCTTGCATAGAGCAGTATCAATTGTGAATGTGCATAGTAGGAGCACCCATTTCAAGAATACCCATTACAACTGTGAACGTGCAGCACCAAAGAACATAGAATGAATTATTACAGTGATAAGTCTCATCATGTTTTGATATCTTACAGTGAATGCAGCCCTCTCCCTTGTGCCTGCAGAAAACAGCTTTGTGTTAGGGCAGTGCAGAACACCCTGATTTTCTCCTGTAAGCAGGGAAAGTGCACATCACTCTGTGCTGCCCACTCTCACGAGGGAACAAATACTGCAGCAGGAAAACCTCCTAAACTAACACAACTGTAAAATGTACACACTCTGTCTTTTTTCTTATTTATTATTTTAATAATTGTCATTGATTAAACAACCAAGGACTGAGAATAAATAAACTGAACAAATAGAGTCATTAGATATGTCTTCCCACCTTCCCAATCCACCCCCCCCCCACCTCAGAAACAGACAACACACACACACACACACACACACACACACACACACACACACACTCCTCCTCTCTCTCTCTTACCATGCAGCTCCAGCCTTGGTATGCAGTTATCCAGACAGGATGTAAATCTCAATAAGATGCTGGGACATGTGGAGTCCCAGAGCACCTAAAGATCTCCCACACAGGAAGTGATATAATAATTAGTGAGGAAGAAACGATGAGTGACTAAACTGTCTCGCAGGTACAGTGTACTGGGGTTCTCACATACCGACACAACCCAGCAGTAAAAAAAGCAGAGAGCATATCTGCACCCGCTGACCGCAGTCACACAGGAAGGTACATGAAGGTACAGAGCGGTCCTGTGAGAAGCCGCCCACTGACCACAGCCAGAGAGTCTTATGACACACTCTCCAGTAATTATCTCCTCACCCAGCATTAGTCAGGGAATTAAGAGAAATCATTGTATGAGAAAACTCAGACGAGTCAAAATGACCGTCACATGATGAGGCTGTGGAGAGCTATGGAGAAATGCTGAAACACAACTGGAAAACAAGGGGCCACCTCAGATACAGAGATACTCTCTCACACACACACACACACACACACACTCACACGCACGCGTATTTATGTGCATGTCGGCACACAGACATACACACTCACATACATATGAGTGTGAGCATACAGACATAAACGCAAACATGCAGCCATGCACACATACACATACAGAGTGTAGGCACCCAGACATAGTCACACAAACATGCAGACAAGCAGGCGTACACACTCCCACACACACAACTAATGGCATGCTGTTTGTACTTCTTTGGTGGAGCTCTTGACCACAGCTGGTCTCTATTGGTGTGATCTGACCCTGTCCTAGCTGGTCAAGACCAGGCTTGCAACCCTTTCTGATATGCTTAACCTCTCTTTCCAAACAAAAAAAAATTCCCTAAATTGTCAGCAGCCAAAAAACACTTTCACCATTTATAGGGGAGCCCACAGCCAGAGTAAACTGGAACTGAACAGTGAGTTGCATCAGTGAGATGCTTTCAGTAATACAACATCTGGCTGCCATTGCAGAGAGGTCTCTGTTTCATTAAATACTCGTGGAGGTCAAAATCGAGCTGATTACATCATCATGTGTGCATTCATAAAGTTTTCCCCTTGCCAAGAGGAGATATTTACAATACAGGGCATATGAGGACAGCACTACACACCAGCTACTCTGATCTGAGCAGTGAACACTGGGAAGCCTTTATGTTTGAAAGCTCACACAATGCTGTTATGCACAAGCCTATATGTCCACAGAAAGGGTTCTTCTTCAACCCTACTGACCTATTTACTAATCAGGAATGTGCAACCTCAAAAAAATGTACTGGCAAAGACAACTTGACTTGCACTTTGGTATACAGTACTCTACTGCAATAGGCTCTATGTACTAACAGAACTATACTGCAATAGGCTCTATGCTATAACAGTACTCTGCTATAATAGGCTCTCTGCTATAATGGTAGACTTCTGTGATTGGCTCTGTACCGTAACAATACTGTGCTATAATAAACTGTACATTATACTCTATATTGTACTCTGCTATAATAAGCTCCATCTTATTCCAGTCATAAGCCCTAAACTAGTGTATTCCACAATAGCACTCTGCTGTAAGGGATCATTTTCTCTGTTCCACAAGTTTCTGGCCCCAATGATCCCTAGACATACCACATGGCACCAACCACAGACAGGAACAACACATAACGATGGGTCTCACACACACACACACACACACGCACGCACGCACGCACGCACGCACGCACACACACGTGTACACACACGTACACATACACGCACGTGTACGCACAAACACATGTGTATATGCACATACACACACGTACACATATACACACACTGGGGAGGGGTGGCTGTGGCCTCCTCACTTGATGTGTTTACCACATGCATGTGGCTCCTCCAGGCCCTGTAGTAACCGCTGCTCCCTCCAGAGGCTTCAACCACACAGCACAGTACACACTCAGTGCTGCAGTTTACACACCGCTTCCATTAAAACGAAACACAGACAATCAATAACAGCATTCCACACGCAAAAACATTTAAAAAACAAGGCAGGATATCTGCTTCATATAAATTATATTGAAATATTATTAAACACTCTATTATTTCACTGCAGGTATCATTCATTGCATTACACTGAATTATATTATCTGCACGCACTGCTGTAGAACAATGTCATAAGGACTGCTGGCATTTGTCCACATCAAGATAACAAGTTAGACTTAGCCTACAGTCCAAGGTTGTGTTTTTACTGGGGGAGAAAGCATTTTACCTCTACCTAGGTCTGCAGCAAATGGCAATGTCTATGTTTTTCCTTCTTCCTTCAATCTTTATCTCCTCAGGTTGTTCAAAGGAACTGTGTAATTACACAGCCAGCTGTCTCTGTACAAAACCCACTTAAAAATAGGCCACACCAATAACACCAAAGGGCTTAGCTGACAAGCATCAGTATGGCAAAAAATATACTATATTACAGTAGTCGCTGCAGTCAGTTTCCATGGGTTATGGCTGATTTGAGAGACAGAACATGAATAAGGAATGACTGCTCCAGCTTCACTGGTACAATGAATTGTGACAATCAACTGATAATCTCCAACATTCTCACACCTCCTGTACCCATACATTTACACACCTCCTGTACTCCTACATTCACACACACTTCCCACCATACCTGGCCTACACTCCGCTGCACAGTTCTGCTCGCACACACTTCTATACTGTCATTTTCCTGCACTGTGGGGACCTGCAGGGTCCTCTTCTATACTCATCCATTAATGATGAGCTCAGCCCTTCTGTCACCTTAGTCCTTTGGTCCTGCATGTTCTCGGGGACTGTATCTATGAGATTAGCAGGCATATAGCATTTAATAATGGGAGTATAACTAGTGCCACAGTCACCTTGATTCAGATCCTCCTAGGGGGAGCTGTGGACTCTGCACACTGTGATGATGTTACAGATGATGTCACTGGCTGTTGGCTAACCGCAGTATCAACTGAGACTGCAAATGCAGTGCACCGCCATGGATACTGGGCTCACAGGTTCTGGGCTAAGGGATGGGCGAGAGCAAAAATATTGCAGCCTCAGAGACGTGACATTTCATCAAAAGCTGACCTTTTTTGTGAAGCTTTTGTGTCCCTATACAGACACAAACCAGTGGCCAAGAACCTCCCTACATGGGGTCTATTGCTGGATATTATTACCTGGTGACTGTGGGGTAGTCAGTCACCTAGGAGTCAGTCACCTGGTGATTGTGCTCAATACCTGGTGAAAGAGTGGAGCAATCCTGTACATATAAATAAAGCATGTTTCAATTCTCCTTCTCAAAGTGATGACACCATTCCTATTTAACAAACATGGTCATTTTTTCCATATTTTATTCCCCCACTTTATTTACTTTCTCAGTTTGACAACACTGTCTTCATGCAATTACTATGTCCTTAACAGCTGTCACTTTATCAAGTGTGTGTTTTTGTGGGACAGATTTATAAAAGACCAGCGTCTTGCATCTCAAAATTGGATAATATAGTACCCGAATACCATTCCCCTCACCATGAATGAGTCCAACACAGCTGAGTGACACAGATGTTTGCAGATAAAGGCCGGCTGATTACAGGGTGAGTTTGAGAAACACATCTGTTTCTACACAGATCTACAAGCAGCTCCCACTGTGGATCAATCGCCCGTAGTAAAAACTTTATCAACAATATCTGTCCTGGAGATTTCCCCCTGTTAAATAACCCTGGCGTACCGTCTTCTATATTGAAAGATTAACATCTCCCTTTTCTCATCACCAATTTTACACAATGCTGAGCAGAACACCAATCAGAGGCTCGTTGCCATTGTTAATTCTTTATTGAGGTGATCAGATCTAGCATGCCGCGGCCAGACAGTCCTCCCTTTGTGTTTCTCTTCAAACACTAACAGGCGTCTCCCTCAGTGATGAGAGGCTGAGAATAGCATTCCACACATGTAACGTGTCTATGTGCCTGACCCCTCTGATGCTCAGAAGCATTTCTGAGAGAATTAGGAAATTCCACAGTGAAAGAGGCAGCTCGCAATCACACAGGGCGATGACCAACACGTCCTTTCGCGGATGGGTGGATGACTGTGTTTGGTCTGTATGTTCCTGTAAAAATGTCAGGTCCATGTCCAATGAAGGATTCATGAGGCCGGCAGCCTGTAAGGCCCTGGAGGGGCTTGGTTGGGGATTGAGCCGGTTTCAACAAGGTGGGGGCATGGGGGGGTGCACTCAGCAGGAGCCCCGAATAAAAGATGGAATGTTCCCCTGCGTTCTGGGATTCCAGGCCTGCAGGTCAGCTCAGCGCATTCCTAAGTGCCACAGCCTCTTCACCCAGCTCCTCTCCACTCTCCTCCTCCCCAGCTCCCTCACTCCCCACTGTCAGGAGGCCAACAATAGTTAGGGGTCAAGATGGCTGCTGCATTCAGGGTCAACCAGGAAGGAAAGGGTAACCACACTACACCCCGACGACAGCTGCCGCCCAGCGTCTTGGTCGAGAGGCCTGGGGACCCGCTTTAACGGACATGTCAGCTGTAAATTAGCCTTGTGGTACAACCGCGGATATGTGTAACAATGCGGGCCTAGTCCTGTGTAATGCTGACAGCAGGAAGTGTGGGAACTGTGCATTCAATTCAGTGGCCACAGTGTGACTCTTACAGTGTGACGCGCCTCTCCACCCTTACACTCCCCCCCCTCACCCTCAGCCCAGCTCCTAAAGGAAGTGGACAAGTGCCATGTTTTGTAGGCCCCAAATGTTTAAAGACCTCTCTCAGCAGCAGTGCCCAGAGCAACACTCCAGTGACAAGTGTGATTCTGCACCAGCCTGTATGCTGACACCAAGACTCAAGCAGACATCCATTCCTACCCTGTCACAACTGGGGGGTCACACGACCCCTCCCACAACTCCTGAGACAACCTGCCAAAACATAGAGTAAACAGCTTATCACAGACAGGAACAAACCACAAACACTATAAATACATTGTGTGTGTGTGTGTGTGTGTGTGTGTGTGTGTGTGTGTGTGTGTGTGTGTGTGTGTGTGTGTGTGTGTGTGTGTGTGTGTGTGTGTGTGTGTGTGTGTGTGTCCATCCTGTTCCATGCATGAAGTTCCGTCTGAGCACCTTACAGTCCAATGTGATGACAGCAGGACACACAAAACGTACCCTGGACACACAAAACCTTTTTTAAGATAAGCTGCTATAGCTATATATAAATATTGCCTCAACTCCCTCAAAAGTCTATCCTTTTTCACCAGATACAGGAAAACTTAACAAGTCATTGTTTCCTCTGTAATTTACAGGTGTGGTGTAGCACCAAACCCAAACTTGAGAGAAGCAGGCTTATTATTGTCTCTGGACTCCAGTATTTGCAAACATGCAGGATACAAAAGGAGACTCATTTCCCTCGCAACAGACATCAACAGTGCCACAACCAACGACATTCATAAGAGTGTTCTGTAGGTGGCTTCCTCATTCTTACAAGCATTTGGCTGGAAGGGAAACATAAGAAAAAAAAACATCAACATTTTACAAAAGCAAACAAAGGTTAACAAGTATGAGAAGACGTTTCACTTTCGAGTCATGGCACTTTCATTTTCATCTCACAAGGTGGTATTCTGTCACTCAGGACGTAGGTTTCGTGGCATACCTTCCATTGTCTGTTTAGATTTTAAGTTAATAAATGGCACATGTATTGTATTAATTATCAGGTACAGATTCAGTACAGTTGTTTGCTTGGTATGTTTTTAAATATTTCTCCCCAAAACTTATTTGAAATAGAAGTCACTGCTTATCAATGAAATAAGGTAAATTTACAAGCTTCCCTTCCCTAGTGATGCTATTTAATATGTACTGGATGGAAAGCTTCTATGTTTTCCTTACATCTTCTCAAATTCCCTCTCTCGGTATGGTATTCACAGTATCAGAGCTTTCAACACTGGGAGCAGAATTATCTAAAACCCAAACATCTGACTCAAAGGAACTGAAGACTAGAAAACACCTGCCCAGCTATTTCTACCAATCAGATTTAGTCTGAAATTCCAGAGAACGACCTGCAGGCAGTGGAGAGCACATAACCAGATGAAAATGAATCAAGAGTAGAGCATACCTCAATGAAGAACAATAACAGAGGGGTCAAATCCAACTGAAATTAATTGCAGGAGTGTCCAATTTGCTGAATAGTAATGAGAGTGAGATACAGCTAAATGGAAACCGTTAACAGTCATGGTCCAGTCTTCATGACAGACCAAAACACATGGTGAAAATCATCCTCAAGCATCTTCATATGGTTTTTTGTTCTAAAAATAATAAATAGCAACTTTTTTAGTTATAAACCAACCCAACCCCCACTCCCTCCCCCAAAGTGCCACAACAAAGTAATAACAAATACTTCCCAGCTAAAACACCCTGCCAGCAACGGCAGGTATCACATACTCTGGATATTATTACAGCGCCCCAAGATTCAAAGATGTCCTTACACCTGAACACCTGCAGGGAAACCTTAAATTTTTCCCCGTCTTTGTTTTTTCCATTAGGCAAATTCTAGTCCATGTAACTGAACTGTGAAAAACATCACACGCTGCACCCTGAGGCAACCAAACAGTACCAGCACTTGCAGCGTCCAGAGGAAAGGCCATGAGTTTTCAACACCTTGCCTACACAATGGATGAGATGGTCCGATCTGGCGAAGGAGTTAAACACCACCCTCAAAACTAAAAAAGGAAAATATATGCATGGATATGAACTGACCAAAGCAGGACTGATGGAAGGAGGGATTCTGAAGACCAATTTACCAGACTGATTGCTATGACACATTGGCAACTGGTCTCGTGGAGCACAATAGCAGTGTTCTTGGTGTAGATGTGATCCCAGTCAGATCATGAAAAAGTGCCTCTTCTCACATTCTCCAATTCAAACAATTGTTATTATTGTTGCCACCTATATCTTCATATATCTTCACAGAAAAATATTTATAATCTTAAGGTTTTAAAAGGTTATTAAATAAATATTCAAATTTAACTCAACATTTGCAAAGTTAGTTCAAAATTCATAATAAATGGCGAAATTATTAGATCTTCCCAATTTACCACATGCTGCACTCACACATGTGCACCCGGTTTCACACACAAATGCATGCACGCGCACATGCTCAAATGCACTCACATACTCAAGCTCAAATGCAGACACATATGCAGGCAAACACAGACAAACACACAGACATAGTGCCAGGAGCCTTGTTTGTTCATGCAAGATGAGTCTGCTGAGAAGTCAGAGTCTCTCCATACACAGATGTATTTGATTTTCCTCAGGATATCTAGCATGAAGACAACAGAAGTTAAACTCAACTGTACAACACCTGCTACTGCTGCCACTGTGTGCCTCTCCACAGTGCAGTCTCCTCGCTCACAACTGTGAGCGCCAGCGCTGGGAGGGCCCCTGTGCAGCACAATGCGTGAATGTACTGCTCATTTAGTCCACTGATTTCACTAAAAGCAAAGCAGTGAGATCACAATCCACTGCACTTCTGTCACTTTATAGAGATGTAAATAGAGTTTATGTCAGAGGGGAACCGTCAGGGCCCTCTAGGCCCTCAGAGAGGGCCTACGATATTCTAAAAGATAATATTTAAAAAGTCATCAGTTTTAATTTTACTTTAGCAATTCATAATTTGACAATCAAGATGTTTCAGAGGAAATAAACCCTTCAAACCTGCCTATCCAGTTTGTGTTGGAATGGAGGCCCTTTTCCTCCCAATCAGAATTTTTACACCTCTGCAGTTGCTGAGAGGAAAATGCTATGCTTTCAGCTCTGTGATTGGTGGTTCAGCTATACATTTACAGAGGGCCGAGCAACAGTAATTCAATGAGAGACTAATTTCAAATGACAGTAAAATTTACCAATCATATCTTCCCTCTAAATAGGTGGGCTTTTTTTGTAGCTGACTTTATGACATGTTCCACCCACTGTGGGGGACATGAATCACAAGCTAGCAGGGGAAAAAACGCTGATAAACTAGCTAGCTAGCCTTTTGGTTCATGATGGAAGCCGGGAATAGCGCGACTGCCAGTGAGGAGGACATCGTTGTGAATTCTGTTTTCAAGATTATCTTTTAATGAAAAGTTGTAGTTGCATAATGACCGTTTTCCCAAATAAACCGTAACATACATATCTAACAGGCTGCTGTACCAATCTAATAATATTATTTATGAACAATATTGCTTATTTGTGGTGGTGGGTTCCAAAATGCCATGATCGCTGTTCACTGTCCATGGTTCTTAAGTGTCTGTGGCTAATGGTTGCATGGCTGTCAGCATGTTGTCATGATCTGTAGGCTTACATGAAATTGTGTTGGTTTTGTGCGGTAGGAGGGGGTACTTGTCATGCGTTTTTCACCCCGGCCTGTTGTCACCATATTCCACTGAAGTGCACACACATCTTGTGTGATATCTGTAAGCAGGATTAACATTTTGCTTAAGAAATTAGCTGTTTTTTGTTTTGGTGATAACTCTCACTCTCTCCATGCTGTTTGCTTGTTGCATTGCTAAGGATGGACTACCATCCAAATTTTTGTTTCAGAGCTGGAATGGCCATAGGTAACTTTTGCATTACTATAGGAGAGGACACAGTAAGCTAGGCTGGTATTGCTTTTTTTCCCCCAACAAAGGAAGGGGGGTCAGAGGGCCGAGGTTTAAGAGTCATGGTTTGGTTCTGGTTTATGTTAATACTTTATTTCTCACAAGTTTCAATGCAAAAGCTAAGCTTTCTCAAGTGTTTCCAGTTTACTATATTACAGTCATTTCTAAACTTCCACATGATCTTCAAAGCCAGAAGTGGAGGAATATTTTACGTATTACAGTTAGGATACAGATGCCTGTGAATGCTCCCTTCACTGTCTACAGCCTGGCCTATGAATCTGTGGATCCAGTCACACCACAACACACACACACACACACCACAACACATCTGGAACAGAACATGTAAGCACACTACGCACGTGTAAAAACAGACATGTACATAACATGCATGCACATGAACACAAACACAATCATATGCTATAAATACTGACTCATTCAATGCCAAATTAAAGTAAAATATGACATATTTAGCTTCCCAGCCCTCTTGGGTTCTACAAAATTCACCAGAGGGCTTTCAGATGTGCTAAAAGGCTGTTAGCTTTTAAATTTATCTGCCCTTTCACCTGTGATCTGGTGACAGACAACCTGGTGTGTGAAAAAGCAACCGTGACCAGAAAAATCATTTTGACATGAAATTACATGATTACGTGTCACATCATATGGTCATGTGCCTTGGCTGATACTGAAAACAACTTTCAAGAGAAATTTACCAGGGGCCCTAAATCGTTTCTGGCAAGTTTCCAGACCAGAGTAAATCTGTGTTTTACTTTAGGCCGAAACCAGGCTCTGGGGATGCTGCTGTTTCTGTGTGAACCCTTGGCACGAGTCTTCTAAAATTTGTCAAACACGTTTGGTTTCATGTCTCCCCACAGGCATTAAACGCTCGCCTATAAACAGAGTTTTCACATTTTTGCCATGTTGGTACCAGTCTAAAATATGTAAATATAAAACCCATAGCATTCCTGTACAAGTCTTGCCGCTAACTGTCTCTACAGAAACTGTATTGTGCCATTTAACAAATTAAAACAAAAAAGGCACTCAGACAGTGGATTTCTAATAATACTCTCGCCTCATCCAACTATTAAAACCAGACACGCTTGTAGCATCAGCGGTTTCCCAAGATTAGACGTGCAAGGCTAGACCTTGTTTAACACATAGTTGCTCTGGAAGCAGTGACACAGCCCTATAGATTTGGAGGGTCAGTCAGTACAAGCTGCTCTGTAAAGGGAGATTTACATGTCTGTTTAATATTGACTTTATGCACAGGCACTGTAAACATATCCATGATCAGTGCATCACCAAAATAAAAATTTGAGCCATTCCAGCTATTCATGGCCAACAGGTTAGTGAATTTAGAGGACATTACCAACAGATGGGGTCCTCTCAGGACAGCCACCTACTTCTTTGTGCAAAGAATGCATGTATCATTTACATATAAAATCAATCACCCACTGGCCAAATCCATTTTGATTTGAACAAAAATAAAGTCCACACGTGTTCATCCATTTGAGGAAGAGTTGAATTTTTGGACCTGAACAATCAGCTAGTCAGTAGACATAAATGGCTGAAGTATCTCCCAGCACTCTTCTAAATATTTTTTTTAATCATAGATATTCATCATGATAGCCTTGTCAAACAATTAGCCTAAC
This sequence comes from Albula goreensis, assembly GCA_022829145.1. Classification (NCBI taxonomy): domain Eukaryota; kingdom Metazoa; phylum Chordata; class Actinopteri; order Albuliformes; family Albulidae; genus Albula; species Albula goreensis. The sequence continues at coordinate 14,110,014 of CM040746.1, read as the reverse complement.
ATTTCAGAAAAAAAAAAACCTTCATGTCTTATTTTGACTTTCAGCCACAATTAACTCAGAACTTTTTTGTCCCTTTAAACAGAGAGAGCTTTTTACCACAGTGATCCCAAATGAAATTAACGAACAACACTCCATTCTGCCAAGGAAGGACAGAGTTCCAGATGGAACCTGTTGATGCCAAATAGAATCCTGTGCAGGGAGAGTTTCACTGGCCAGAAGGGGCTCTAACACAATTACAGGTCATGAGTTCAGTCACACTCTTCTGTTCTTCCTTTTTTAAAGCCAAATTTAATTCCCTCTTTTATATTTTATTTCCCACTTTGGAACACCAAATCACAACTGCAAGTCTGTCACTTCACTGCATTATCCATGAAATATGGAGGCCTTATAAAAGCTTACAATTTCTCCGTGATTTTAAAAGCGGTAGACAGAAACATCTGTTTGTATGTTCCTCTATCTAAACTCGTAAAGTCAACAAACTGTATGAGCACTTTCTGTCGTAACTGGTCGATGCATTTTACAAATATGTTAAGAAATGCTCCCCGATGATTGGTTTAAACCTGTATATCGCTCACACATCAGTGCACACGGCACACACGCAAACACACTCACCCAGGTGAACATGAACTCACATGAACTAACCTGCTTCCAGATGCTTGCTCAAACACACAGTCACATGAGCAAATAAATTAACTTGACAAAAAGAGATCTAACTTGAACGGATGTGATATCAGAAAAATCGATTTTATTAAAATTTATTTAAAAGAGCTTGCAGGTGCTGTTATCCTATCAAAGATCTTACAAGTATTAAAAAACGGCATGACTACTGTAAATAATTGAAGTCGTTTTACACAAAAGTCAGTCTCAGACACAAGCTGTCGTAGAACCTGTTGGCTCAGAGTGTGCCTCAGTTCACGTCTCCTTTCCTATGTTCTGCATGAGATCTGCTGGAAATTCCCGGGTACATGGAGAGGCTCCAGTCCCATCTCCCAAGCGTTCCCTCAAAATAATCTCTAAACAAGATGGAAATGGACTGCTGGCTGCACAGCAGTGAGAGATTAATGAGTGATCTGGGAGACGACAAAAGCATTTCTCTGCAGGTAAGAGGAATGAGCCTGGCAAAGGCAGAACTGGATTCAAACCCTAAAACCCCTTTGTCTCTAACTGCCATCTCTATCCTTTACCCTGGGCGCCATATGGCAGAGGTTTGTACAGTGACTGCCCTCTAACAGAGCAGTCCTTCACTCTGGCTGTGCCATAACCTGCGTATTATCCACAAATATTACATTAAATGTATCTGAATTCATATGAGCTTTTTTAATCATAAATGCAAGAGGTAGGAGGTGAATACACAGGAAAGCCAGACAGCTTTATGCGTCATTATGACCCACACACTGTTTATGAACCAGACATCAATATACAGCCAAGGCAGGAATACTGATCCCAGGCCAGTGGAGCAAGAGGAAATTAAACTCATTTTCATGCCAGAAGCGGTCTGAACAATTTCAAGCTAGGCTAGTCCACCACCTTGTGTTAAACTCTTCTAAAGCAGAGGTGTTTTCAGTGTTTTGCAATTAAAATGCAATATGCTGCAAAAAATTAGCCATGAGGGAGATTGGCCGGGGTCACTGCTCATACCCTTTTCATATACTTACACTGAGCTCTGCAAATATGAGCATTTAGCCATTCCATAATTACCACTTTCTTTCCAGAGAGGATTATCCCCTATCTAAATTTTACAATATATGTAATCCTATGGTCGCTAATCAAAAAGGCAAACCATACTGAGTGTCATTAGATATAGTGACACTCAGGAGGTAATAGGAGGCCGTTTCTCTGCTGACCTTGGATGCAGTACGGGACTGCCCTCACCTCTCTTATTTAATTGTTATTGATGGGCTTTTTTTTTTTTTAAAAGTGATTTATGCCTTAAGCTTTCTGTTCAAATGTGATGCACTCTTAATTACTGCTCTGCTTACACTGGCTATTTGTTTCGATATCCTGCTTGGCACCACGGAATACAAACTATTTACCCCTATTTGCCTTGTCCTCCCAAGTTTGATTCAAGTCCTTGTAGAAACGGCCTTTCTATAAGCTAAAACTGCACCTCAGTTACTTACCTGTGTGCGGTGTCAGACACAACAATAATGCGCCTTTGATTTGTAATAGAGAAGGAGAGCAAAGCAAACATTGTACAGACAGCAGAAAGGAGAGTTTTAGAAATGGTATCTCAAACAGTATCTTAAACAAATTATTAAATTTGTGTCAATTTCCTGGCTCAGGGCAGATTAAAATGGTGTTTTACAAACATTGCACGATAATAAGAAGAATAATCATGCTATCAGTGGTGCAATTTCTCCCATTTTAAAATATCTATGAACCTGGATAGTTCCCCACATACAGCTAGCATATACATAAATTAGAATAACTTGCAGTAATGCCTGCAATTATGGAAACCGCATACATTAAAACCACAATCTGGAAATTTATGTAACAGTAGGAAAAAATAATATAAATCTTTGTAGTGAAACTTAGTTTCTCAGTTCCCTTGTTAATCTTAATTCAATATTTGAAAAGCCAAAGGCAGCTCACCAGATGAGACAAATAAACAAACTGTAGGAGAATCTTAAATAGTAAAATGGAATGACTTTGCATTTATTCCAGTATTCTATCCAAATGAGAAACAGCCCCCAGGAGGCAGGCTGCTCTTTACACTCTGACGTTTTTCAGTGACTGTTTTTTTTTCCTGATGGGGTGGTCCAGTTTTATGGAAACCTCATTTACCAAGTTTGTATCCAAAGAAAAAGAAACCTGCTGATTCTATTTATATGATTCTAGGACAGCAGGGCTGTAAAGATAGTGGCACTGCATGTCTGAGAAATGCTGGGGTGACCACACTGTAATATTCTGTAATATTAAAAATGTGTGTGCTGTGTCACCCTGACTTCCCCAGTTGTCAAAATGTGTGCTATTTTCACATGGTATCAATTTTCAAGAATACTGTGCACTGATTTTGTCTGTGAATACAATGACATAAGCCCATTTCAAAAATAAATGATTTTTACTTGCTTCCTTGTTTGTTTTCAAAGGCATCACTAGAACAGATGTAGGCAAATAATTCTTCAAAGTATAAAGCAAAGCGTCTACTTGTCCAGGTTGAGTTAACAGTGTGGTTGACACTGGGAAAGAGGGCGATGCACTGTAGGGACACTATTCTTAGGCTATTATTTTCAGAGATGACCAGTTTCAGCAGAGAAAGACAGTCTTTGTCCTGGACTGCATACTGACCCTCTACTCCCCTCCCTCTGAATCCCCTAAAACCATACCAACCATACCACAGCGAAGCAAAGCCAGGTTTTGATCAGAACATACCAACCACCTGGGCTCTGGTGAGTCGCACCATCCACAAATATCTACAAATGCTCTGATCATGTCCAGCTGCACCCAATAAATCTACTACAATCTAAACATCTTTTCACCCTGCAGAAGTGTCACCCTGCATGATGTCCAACCATCCAGTGTGTTTTTTTGGCCATTTCCCATGATCTCTGTGGTACTAGGAGGAAGAAAAACCCGCAAGGGCACTCAGAATAGTTATTCAGAAAGAGTGTTTGTTCAAGTTGGAGTTGTGCATGTTGTTAAACTATATCAGTCCTGCTGAGAATCAGTTTCAATTCATGCCTCCCTTGATCTTGTTGTATACAGTTTACAGACAGAGGAACAGATCATGCTTGTATAACTAATTAATTCCAGTTTTTGCTAAATGTTTGAATATTAATACTGACCCTTAGGAACTGACATAGTGACCTTTAACCCTAAGGTCATTCAGACACCAAGGACATGCAATTAAACTTAGCAAAGCCTCAATCACACAGTCCATACATCAAATATACATTGTATAATCTTACTTGCCTTATTGTCACTTACTTACTGGAGGCGACTTACCCTTTGCTACAGATCAGCTCAAAAATCAATGTGGCAGGTACATGTAATCAATACAAGTACAATAAATTACACACATACCTTAAATTTGTCAAACGTATGCCCTTTGCATGACACAGGTTTACAGTTCAGATTTACAGTGCATTTGATCTGCCTTACTGGATTGATGCCTGGCATTGTCAAAAATAGCATATAGGTGAAAATACTACAGTTTAAAAAGTGCCACTTCAACTGGACTAAACTAGGTTAACATCATTATTGTTCAAATCATAAGGTTTTCCAAAATTTCATTTTTAGATAAAACAACAAAGGAACAGTCAATCAGTTTATAGAATGTGTGCACAGAATACAAATGAATGAATCTTATTAACCACTGAATCATCAAAGAGGTGTAGGCATGTTGATACCATGGACCACCTCCATCCTTGCTTTAGAACTGCATGCTTTCTGGAGGATATACATGCTAGTGTACATTAAGGACTGACTGAGGGTGTCCCAGGGAAGGGTTTCTGCATACCGCTGGTATTGGTCATTTCAAACTATGATGTTGAAAATATAATTTTCCAAAGGACTTCCTCCTAGATACCTGAACATGCTTATGTTTATAATCTACAGCCATCAACATATCAAAACAAGACAAAACCCAAATGAGACTGAAATAAGCACTATGGGAGAAGACAGCATTTCAACATGTGTCTATGGACCAGTGGCAGTTCATATTGTCAGGTCTGTTTGGTCAACCTCCTGGCTCCCTTTACAGACTAATTCACTGCAGCCATTTCTCTGACACCAGAGAGTCCCTGCAATGTGACACACATGGTATCCACAAACAGAGATTGGCTAATGAGACAGACCAATCAGAGGGCTCTCAGCTTTGTGGCCAGAGAAGCAGATGTTGGCAGTGAGGAGAAGGAAGAGTGAAAAGACAGGGTGTTGCTCATTGTCTGGTGGCTATGAGCCCAGCCTGAGCTGGAACCAGACGAGACCACCACCCAGAGAGCAGGCGGTGTGGCCCAACAGATACATGGCACTTTATGACAGGTACATTTGTATTGGGCTACAATAAATAGAGTAACACCAGAGCTGGGGTAGCATGTGTAGCCATAAAATACATTTCCTCAATTAATGAGCTCATGTCATGCAGTCCCCCTAATGATCGCACCAATATCTAATCATAATCCCATTTTACTCTAAAATCCACAAACTGTCACTCTTGTATCACTCATATACTATCAATGCAATGTATCATAGATAAGATTTTTTTAAAAAAACTGATCTAATTGGAACCACTGGTGGCGTTGGTGTTGAATGTTAGCTACCACATGGGGAGCACTCTACCAGTGCAGGAGCTACATGACAGACTGTACTGCAGTGTACTGCAATCCTTAGTCCAGTTTAATTCATAATCCTTGGTTCTCATGTCATTTTCCAGCACTGCAAAACACAGTATGATATAGTTGAGATGGCAAATTGTGTTGTGGGTTTGTGTGGACACTGATGTTCTTTGTAAAACAGGCTTGTTCACACTAGCAGTGCATTCACTTCTCCCTTGCTTTGGCAGGCTCTATCCATTCATAAACACAGCAGCAGGAAGCCAATGAAATCACAGCGCATGTTGGCAGTTATCACTGAGACTGCAGGAAAGGCACAGTGACATGGGCACGAGAGCAGCAAACTAAACTGCTGCACAATGGCCAAACGATCAAGGTCTTGACCAAAGCAGTGGCTCAAGGACATGTAGTACAGGCTAAACAATATGGAGTCACCTTTACAGTGCTGGGCCTACATGGGAACAATGGTGTGTAGCGGTTTCTATTTTCACTGTGGAAGGAAACTCCAGTGACATGCATCCTGTGTGTGATATACAGGAGTTGTTCTTGGATGGGAGATGAATCAACACCCCTCTGAAGAGCGATAACCAAATATTGCGTTTCTAGATTTGTCCAAAAATAAAAATTAATCACAGTAAACACGGAGAAGAGCAGACACAAACTGGGGACTATGACAACATTTTGACAAAACTGAGTAAACGTGATTTAAAGAGGGAAAAGTGAGACATGTGCACAGAAAGACCTACCAAAATAAAATGCCCTCAGGCCAAGGGTTAATTGTACATTTGGTTGGTAAACTAAATGGTGAAAAGTATATTAAATTCGTACCTGCACAAGTACCTGCCTGACTAGGAGTGGTAACTAGACAGCAATAAGACTAATGAACATAACCAGATTAATCCCTATCTTTTCCTAGCAAGGTCGGGTAGGGTGTTGCCTCACCAATGTGGACTTTCAGCCATAGCCAATAATGGACTGGGCTCATGCCTGCTTTCCAAGACGGACATCTTACAGCATGAGCCACCAGGAGGCCCTCAAACTGACAATTCTAAGTTGTTTTTTCCCATTCAGGGGCTGTTGAAAAACTTGAAACAAAGGAACGGCACAGGCTTTTACTGCAGTATATAAAGCATTGCCAGGGGAATTAATACACAGACATATGAGAGAAAAAATACGATAAAGACCTTCAGAAATATGCAAGTGGGTTTAACCAAACTGAATTCAACTAAACCAGCAGGGACCAAAACATTCCTTTGCATGAATTCCCCACTTGTGTCTGTTGATTATTCAATCTTTATTTGTAGAGCATAAATACTAAGAATCCTGGAAAGGGAAAAAGAGAAACAAGTGAAGTTTCCGTTAAGATAAAAAGCACTCAGATCATGCACAACACAAAGGAATAACACAGCCCCTTAGGCCTGCATTGAACAGGGGGAGGTTACTGCCCATGGAAAGAGACACATGCCTTGCAGTTCTAAATTCTAAGAGTAACACCAAAAATTCTCAATGGGGCAATTTTGGGATAGTGGTGCAAAGACCAATTCCAATTGGGATCAATATTTCTTATAGCTTATTAGAAAACACTTTACAATAAAATATGAGCATATTCTGCATTGGAGTTACTGTTCCTAAAGATTGTAATAATTTTATTGTGAACTTATTGTGAAAGTTCTGAAAAAATCCTTTGCACGTCTATAAAGCATTTTTTCCTTAATCTCTCTATTAATCCGTTTGTTTTATTAAATTACAATGAAATGATTAATCATGTACAATGTAAACGGTGTAACTTCCAAACTGAAAAGAAATTTGGCCATTGGCCATTTCCCATATTGTTTTGAAAACATCAATTTTCACCGCAAATTCCATTACACACTCTCAGTCACTCTCCCACCCTGCAGGGAGAAGGTATCCTCTGCATATGATATATGATATATGACTACAGCTGCACAGCCACACTCACGTGTCAAATACGTACATTAGCACACACAAAAACACAAACACACACACACACAGACAGACAAACAGACATTCCCCAGCACGTCTCCCAGGAAAGCATGAGATTGGGTTGTGAATACTGTTCTGAGGGGCTCTTATTTATTCTACTGAAATATTTATGACATTCACACAAGTTCCATTCTCAACAGCCTCAGGCAAATATCCTCTTATGTAGAAGAATTTCAGCTGTCTACTACTGTGCCTCCCACAAAATGCATGCTCCCTTCCTTAGAAAACTATCATGGTATGTCTCAGCATCCAACAACAAGCCTTCATTGTAGAGGATGAAAATGAGACCCAGCCCTCGGCATATTCAGCTATGTAAGGTTCTATTATTCCACTACCATTACTCTGAACACTGTGCTCAAGTCTGGGCATGGATATGATGTGTATGCAACGTGAACACACCAGATAATATTACCTGTGTGAACTAAACCTGGATTATGGCTTTCATTACGTAGACAAGACCCCAATGAGCCCCAATGATATGTATACATCTCCATTCCCTTCAGTAAATTTGATCATGGTCAACCTTAAAACCCCTTGTGTTCCAACTTCTGCACTCATTACATTACCTGCCATAAAACACCCACATTGCTACTTCCAGTATTCCACATGGCTACTTCCTGTGTTCTGCATTTTATTGCAGGAAGTGGGAGCCTCTCGTTAGCCTAGTTGCCAGGGGGAAGAATTAATGATCGATATGAGGAACGGCATGCTAACAGGGCCCATGGGACTGGCCCAGGTCCTCACCAAAGCATCGCACACTGAGTCAGAGACACAGAAATGCAGAGAATGGCAAGAGCATGAATTATACAGGAGAGGGTCCTTTCACTGATGAAAATAATGTGGTCATTTATCTTTCTTTTCTGGTTTTGCTTCTTCGCTGTCATCTGACCACTCATCTACATCCAGGTCAGGCTATCACATGTACACACGTTCTATCAGCTACTTCATCACCTCCTCTGTCCATGTTCAGGAATTGAAAATGCCCTAAAACCTGATGTGCTCCACACAAGTTCAAATTCTAGTCTAACAGTCTAACCTTGAGTCTAACCTTCAAGAAGAGAGCTTCTGACAGCACGGCTCAATGTAAAGTGCTTTTGGTTCTGTTAATGAATAAATGCACACAGTGACAATTAATGTATTGAAAACTTGGAGGTACAATTTTTGATTCATAAAAAGTCCTTCAAAAACCTACCCCCTTGAAAACTCACTTCTTTTCAGTGGACCTTGACATATGGAAGTTATAAAGTTGTAATTTCAAATAGCTACCAGACTTTGAGCCTGTAAGTGCTGATGGGTCCACTGCTTAGATATTACAGTGTATTATCTTTTTTACCTTAACTTTTCCCTTTTCTTTTTTCTTTTTGCAATTTAGACATTTTAATTTCCATTTGATTTCAAACCAGTCTACCAATCAGGGCATTAGTTTAGTTCTTGCTGAATGAGGTATAATGAAACCAAACACATGTGAAGCTATGAACTGAACAATCAGTTGTAAATCATTGACTTGCAACCAATCAAACTGTTTTGTTCTTGAGTCTAAAAACAGAATGACAGGTGTAAATCAGAGCATATGGTAATATATAATAGCTCCACCCACTTTGATGTCATAATACTTCATTCTCCCATTACTAGAGTGCACTTCATCTGAACCAGACTGCAGGTACCTGATCAGCCACAATGGGTCACTGATGAGCAATGAGACATGGTGATTCCACCTATAGCATCCCTCCCTCCCTGAGCAGTGCGTCATTCCCTTATACTCCACCCAACAGGACTGCCAGCCATCTTCTGTTATCCTAATTTGACACCCATAACTCTCAGTCCTCCCCAAAAATGAAAAACACATGGCTCAAAGCTACTAGTTCCCCCAACGTGAAAGTGACATTTTTAATGTCTGTTGATCATTGAAACCATCTGGAGATAAATCTCTTCTGTGTACTGCAGCTGGGGTAAAAGCTGATTGCTAACAAAAGGGAAATTTCTGCTATAGTGCGTGCTTGCGAAACAGTTCCAGGTGGTTAACTAAGATGGCTCCTCCGCAGACTCTTTTTCACACACAAAAGAAAAAGAAAGAGTGCAAAAAAAACAAAAGGAGGAAATTCTTTCATCTTCAGTTGCCCCATGAGTCTGTGTTCTGGTACACCCTGAGGAACTATTAACGCTGTTTCCTGGATCTAACCTCCCTCCAGGAGAACCCCTGCTGGGTGAATGTGGGCAGTTTGTCAACAGTTTATTCATGTGTTTGTCCAGCTTCATCACACATTCCACGTTGACATGTGAATTACTCCACCTTTGAAGAAAAACAAAGGCATGCGCTTTTTTGAAAAGCTCCGTACTTTGTTTGCTTTTTTTGTCATCCTCACAGCAGATTCCAGACCCTGTTTTATTTCTAAGGTTGGTTTTGATCCTCTTTTTCCTCATGGTTATTATAAGCAGTAATTAATTAATGATTATTTATGATTAGCCTTGCAGCACATTCTAACTTTGAAATTATACATCCCCCTCAGCAGCCACATCTCCTTTAATGCTTTTTGACACTTTTGAATATTTAGGCATTCGAGGCAGACTTGGGAAATATGCTACAGGGTGTACATGCTAAATAGGCTCCATGCATACTATCAGTTATTTTAATTGGCCAAGAAAGACTGATCACCACCATATTAATTATGGGATATGAACAAAACTTCTACATTACATAAAGAATCAGTTTTCCAATGAGGATATGTGGATTTCTCAAGGTATGGGTGTGCTCTAGTTCTCTGTTTAGGAATTTAAATTCCTGTAGTCATCAGTAGACAAGCCATCAGGTCTGAATCTTCCAGACTAACTGCCAGTTCTCCCCTGTGAGATGCACCATGGTCCACAGGTCCACCCTGCCCTTTACTGAATCTATAAGGGGTCAAAATGGTCAAACTGTATTGACACTTCAATCATGACAACCAAGAGATATAAGGCAAAAGTAGTTATAGCACTAGTGATGCTCTTATCTAAATTAAATACAATAATGTTAACTGTGTGATTTAAAGTGAGATTTAAGTTTTAAAATAAATATATTATTTCAAACAGAGACTAACCATCTGCATATTGTTATGCTTGGGTGTCAATTTTCTAGCTCAATAAGTTTAATGTGATAGGCTTGATATTTTACGCAGTGAACGGTCAAGGTGCTGCTTTTACTTTTTCTGCCAGTGTCCACTTATAGGAAAAGCTTAAATCAAAGTCAAGTTTTACTACCCTGCTCTCTGACTGGGTCAAAACTAAAAAGGTCCCTGCAGACAGCTGACCATGGGTCTACATGCACGATCAAGGGAGAAGGCTGAACACCATGTCAATAACCAACTAGCACGGCACACTGTACTTTCTGAGCCAAAAGGCTTATTGTCTATACCTGGCCTATTATGTCTGGGACTGGAATACATCACTGCTATCATCTAATAATGTGGAAACAGAAAAGTTGTGGGACAGTGACAACTTTCAGATCATCACTCTAAACAGAAGAGGACATTTTAGATTCAGTATGCACACACAGAAAGGGCACAGATCATGATCTCAAGGTCCTCTGTGATATTTGTAGACCTCTGAATGGCACACTGACACATTTATCAGCTTCAATCTAGGTCAATCTAGCCCCCTCCTTTAATTGTTACCCTTGTATCCTGCAGTCCACCATTTTGCATCTGTGCCAATAGGACTTCAGTTTAACATTGATTTAAAAGGCTTTACCAGTATAATGAAACTGTGAGAAACAGAGTCAAATAGCTTAATACTGGGCATGGCTCATGTCGTTAGCTGCATATTTTGTTTATCTGGGATCAGATTCCAAGGTTTTGTGTGCTCAGCACTTAACATGGTTTCAGCTGTTGATTTTTTGGCTTCCGTTTGTTTTCATTCCATTTGTAAATACTGTTATTTAAAAGGTGGATTGAAAAAACAAGCTCAACTTTTTTCAACATTTTATTGAAAATGTTGTCCCAAGGCATCTACACACTTTGGTACCGTCAACACTTCTCAATACTGAAGAACTGTGCTAGTGCCACTCTTTCAAACTAGAAAAAGATAATAAAAGATCATGGTGGCTATCCATATTTTCATTTTTAAAAAATCTGTTATTTCAGTTTCAACTCATTAGTAAGACATTCACATACACAATCTTTCTAACAATGACACCAAATTTCCAGGAATCAAAAAGGCAGCATAGGTCAAAGTGTTTTCCATGTATGTTGGAAGGAAACTGAATAGCCGAGCTCCAGTTTATTGTTTTAGACCAGTGTTCTGATGAGTGCTATGGGCTTTGGCTTCACTGAGTGGGCTGCTCTTTTGGCAAACAAAGCTAAATATCTGCTTAGCCTTACAAACCTCAGTTAGTGATGTTCACTTAACTGAGTCTCTTCTCCCCTCTCTCTCTTCATCAGTAAAGAGCAGTCACTCTTTAGCACCCACAAGGGTGTGAAGAAAACAGACAAGTTTTCTACATTCAGAGTTCAGCGCATTTCATTTGGATTCCCATTGGTAGAGCAAGGAGAAAACTGAAAAAATATTTGCTTTATAGTTTCCATACTATACAAACATTACAAACTGGGCTACCTACGAAACAACCAGAGACAGGAAAATCCACCTGAACCACAATACCAGGCCATTTTGACAGGTGTCAGAGCAACCATCCCTAGTTTTACATGCAAAATCTGTTGGCTGTTGGCTACCAGCCAATCAGCATTGAGCCAATCAAAGACCAGGAGGATGTGGCTTGCAGACGAGTTGAGCTATTTCACCAGTGAAACACTAGCAAATGCCGCACAGGCAAACAGTTTCAGAATTAGCAATTAAAATATGAGGGAGCAACTGTGAAAAATGTTAAGGCCATTTTTAAAAACCAGTTGCTTTGATTATTTTGTTTAAATTGACATACAGATTGGTTTGTTTGTAGCTATTTACAAACTCTGACAGTGACACAATCACACCAGGATGTAAATGAGAAATGTAAATGCCAATCAAACTCAGGCCAGTGTAGAGGGGTGGTCTTGGAGGTTACCCCGGTCCGTTTACAAGCAATGTTGGCTGACTAAACATTTGTGTTTGGGCACCATGAAAGCTAATTCATTCAGACTCATTTGTTAACAAACTGCTTAAAAGGAGCATCAAACAGTGGAGGCAGCATCTGGTTAAGTGCCAATTGGCTTTTTCTGAAGCCATTTTGCACTCAATTCTAAAGGAGTGCCTCCTACAGACACTGTTTGATCATACTGTTTTGGGTGAACTTAACCTGTGACTGCATACAGGGAAAGTAAGAGCACAGAGGATTGTCAATATTCTCCAACAAGTTTGATCAATTTCTGCTTCAAATGAAGAGCACAATAAAAAAAAGTTTTAAGTGCATTTAAGAGCCAAATATTTGCAAGCTAAATTGCTGTGGAGGTGCCCAAGGAACCAAAGGAAGCAACAGAATTTTCAGTATAGATACTCAAATAAAAACACAAGCCCTTTATTTATTCAGTTCTATGGTTCTTTAAGCTAAATGTCAAGTACACCCCTTTGTCCTACTTACGATCACCATTACACCATCTATTGTTAGTAGACTTCAGTCCCAATTTTCAAGAAAGCTGACTCAACAGCATCTGGGGGCTGTTTTTCATTCAACATGTAGTGGAGGAGCTTCAGCTTTAGATATTTTCTACACTACAGAGGAGAATATCTGTCCTAAAGACACATGGAGGAGGGAAGGCAGGCTGGGAAGACAGTCAGGGGACTATCGAACCCGAAACAGGATGTGATAAACGAGCAGGAAGGGGAAGCCCGGCTGATACTGAGTTGGAAAACACTGAAGCTCACACGCACGCAAACACACACGCGCACGCACGTCGTTACATGTGCTCACACCAATTCTCAACAGACATCTCTCAAACACAAACATCCACACATGTGCAAGCACGCATACGCAACACACACATGCTCTGACTTTGACACACACACTCCTGGAGAACATTAAAGAGCCAGGACATACTGGTTCAGTTCTGTTCTGTTGGTTCTGTTGGTAACAATCTATGAGTCCTTCATTACATCTCAGTCTCTCTCCACTATCACTGCTTAGGCTGAAGTTAGTACAAATCCATGATGTTTTAATGCTGTCTGAATGGATTTTTAAACACAAAGATTTGAGGACAAGACTGATCACCTACAGTCTAATCTTATGGATGATGTTGGAGGGAACTAATCTCTGAAGACATTAAAGACATACATTTAATTTCACAAGGAGGTCGAAAACCCAAAGATAACTCTCCATGGAGGCACCAGAAATGGCTTGGAAACGTTGTATCCTACTGCTATTTCTGCTCTTCAATCCCCAGAACACCTCCAAACCCAACAAGAAACTAGGACTGCCGCTATGGCGAAACTCAGTCCCAAACCTAATTATCATACAATATAGGTCATAACTGTATCTTTATAGCCACATTTTAATCTAGCAGTGATTTCACAAAACATATGGGTAAAATGACAGCCTCCTGTAAATAATATCAACGTGTGAAAGAAAAGCCACAAATTCTTGGTTGCCACAAATGTCTAGGTTCACCAAGCATGTGACCAAGCACTAAAAATTCAGAGTCTATTCAAGCATGCTTAGGCTAATTAATAAGGCAAGGAAACATCAATCATATTAAATATAATTTCTGGTAGTAATATGGAATAGCTGTCTCTCCAAAATGTTTTTAAAAGGTGGCACAATCATTTCTTAAAAAACCAAGAAACTAAGACTCTGGTTACTAAATGGCTTCAAACCATAACCAGTCTAATTCTCATGATGCTTTCTACACAGTACTGAGGGGTATGCTGTTCAAGTTCTTTAGATTGTGAATCCATTGGTGCTAAAAATACACATGTACTGAACACAGGATTAACAGGGATTGGTGCTGAAAACTATTGGACTGCATACAGTCTTTGGATATATATGAGCGTGAGCTGATTTTTGTCTTGTTTTGCTAAATGCATTTTATTTATTTTTATTGTGCATGGAACTTTACATTTAATTGTCATACTTCTGAGTTATTCTGTAATGGTATACCAAAGCATTCTCAACACACACATTAGCAAAGTCATTGTGTCATTTGACATTGCATTGTATAAATTGTACATTAAAGCTGCTAATGTGATCATTGCAATAAAAAGTGCAGTTTCACTTTTATTTTATACTTTTTTCCACATCTGCTGCCAAATTGACATGACTAATTTCACAGTACGGCATGAGAAAGGGGACATCATGGGACAGTGTTCCCCTAACAGTCTTTGGGAAGAACCCAGAGTAATACAAATACATAATTCATTTGTCCATATTTGGAGCTATAACCTCCACACCAGATTGTCCTCCACAGATACAATTATGAATACCTAAATAAATAAATAAATAAATAAATAAATAAAGGCTAACATTTTCCTCTTTATGGTTAATACCTTGGAGAATGGCTGTGCCAGTTCAAGTTTTGGAGGATAAGTTATGGTGCAGAATTCTTTCAGGTATACAGCTGTTTTCAGCTACAATAATAGTAACACTGTTTTGCAGAAATATTACAGGAATGCTTTTATTCCCTGTTGTACATTGAACGGCTGAAAAACATTTAAACTGTAAAGACAGAGGAAAAACAGTGGAACTGTATATTGTTTCTGGCAACAGACTCACCTCACAGATGAAATATTTGAGAAATTTTTGGAGGAAAACAGAAACAGAGAGATTAAGCACATTCTCCAGAGGAAATTAGTTATTCCGGTTTTTCACACAGCAGGTTTGTATTACATTTCATCTACATCCATACTCTTCGACCTTGCCCTGATGTTGACCTCTTAGCTTTCACTGTTTAACCCGACAACACCCCCAAAGAGAGACTGCACCCTTGCTTTCTGTGCTCCCTCTGACAAACACGGTGGAAAAAGGTCAGAAAGACAGCTTTTCTACACCAAAGTAAAAAGGTTTCACAGGCCAACACTGAGCAAACAGAAAGAAATTTTGCTATGCAGCAGTGCCCATGGCAAACAGTTTTTTGCACAGTGACTGTATTTCACAAGTTTGCTGCAACCCTTCAAGTTGTCAGTTGACATCAACATTTAAAGGTGTTGTCACTGAATGTGAGCAGATAATATCTGACTGGTTTACCTCAATACTGGGTGAAAGCCAATAGCTCAGGATGACCAGCACGTGTGAAAGTGAAGGGCATTTCAAAGAGACCCAATATACCCGCACATACTCAGCAGAAGCCATGGAATTAGCAGTGGACCTCCAGGAGACTCCACAGTGTTCTCAAAAGACATTGGCTCAGGTCTGCTTGGTGGTATAGTATCAACGCCAGTGTGGATCAAAGGGTTCTAGATAACTGGCCTTTGTGTAACCCAGAGAGTGAGAGAGTCCATGAGCATGTCCACCTCTCCACTGACTCTTCCCACTGGTCATTTGGGGGTTCACATTGTGTCTACACAAAGCTGCACATTGTTATGTTCCATCCTCTGACTCATGTCTATGCAAGATCAATATGTGGACTGCAAAATGAAGGGGCAGTTGACCTCAAGTGTGCCATAGCAGAGACTGTTGAATTTCCCCCCCCACACACACACACCCCAAAGGTCCAACAGTGACTTAATATAATGATGTATAGCCTCAGGTTAATTGTACTGTAATTAGGTAACACCTTCTCTTGACAGAGTACTCCTTCATCTCCAAAACTTTGGTTTCTGATTTTGAGAAACAAGTGACCCCAGTACATATATACAATAAATGTGTGTGTGTGTGTGTGTGTGTGTGTGTGTGTGTGTGTGTGTGTGTGTGTGTGTGTGTGTGTGTGTGTGTGTGTTTATGTGTACTGGAGTGTATGTGCTTTTTCCTATATGTATGATTGTTTGTTCACAAACAATCTGATATATATATATCATATTCACTCATTGTAGAAATTACTCGGAGTGAACATGTGACCTAAATGCATTTGGGAGAATGAACAATTAATTAGAAACAAGCAATTAATGTTGGTCTTTCAAAAGGAAATGTCCTCTCTGTAGTGTTCCAATTGTTGCTTCCTGTACTCGAGTAACTTCAGTTATCAATATTCATACACTAAAGGACTTGGAACATACTTTGCTCCTGAATGACAGGCAGGCATATTTATGTGCACACAGACAGTGATTAACATCAAAACTAAACTGTGTCAATGATAATGAATAGCTGTTCAAAACAAAGCCCCTGAACAGGTCCCTCATTTATTAGGAACTAAGATCTCATTATTATTTGTGTCATTAAACTATATCACTCCGAAGTTTGTTCATGGTGAATACAAAGTTAATTATGCATAAAAATTTATTATAATTTTTTTTTTTTTGAATCCCTGATTTTCCCCCTTTTTTCCCAACCCAAAGGTTCAACCGAACTGGTTGATCACACTGCAGCACCCCACCCCTGACGGCTATGGGAGGAGAGGTCGTGCACGTGACTCCTCCCAATCATGTGTCGACAATCTCGCTTCTTTTTTCACGTTGCGGCCACACCACCACTATGACGCCAGAGGAAGACATAACTGTAGAATTGTTCCCAAGCAGGACGCTATTGTGATGTACCAATGGGCGATTTTAGGCCTACCCCGTATTGAACCCCTGGCGAGGCTGGCCAATTGTTGCCTCGCCAATGGAGCCATGATCAGGAATTGAAGAGACCTGGAATTGAACCCCCAACCTCAGAACCCGTAGGCAGCAATTTATCCCACGAGCCACTCAGAGGCCCAAAATTATTATTATTATTATTATTATTATTATTATTATTATTATTATTAAGTGCACTCACAGTAAAGTAAGATCTGAAGTTTCACTACATGCAGTGATAATTCAGAACATCAAACAATCTCATATTATCATACAGTCACATACCTCAACATCTGAATACAAATAATGCTTGAAATGAAATCATCATTACCAAATGTGAAAGAGGGCTTACTTTGAAGTACAGTGTAGGTGATAATTGACAAGGTGAGAAACTTTCTCTAAATCCTCACAACTCTGGCACACACAGCCCATTAGCTCACCCACACCAACATTGGCATGGACCTAACCTGCCACAGATGTGCACACCTGCTGCCCACATTCACATTTTTGGTCCTGTGCCTGTCTTACAAAATTATGTACTGATATTTTAATGTTTTCTGTGGAGGCTACATGCCCATTGATTCCCAATGGCTAACATTCCTTTCAGAGACGGAAAAAACTATTAGGCTACATTGAATGTAAACATACAACAGAGCCTACTTGTGTTCAGAGTATTATGACGGGTGACGTGATTCTTTCTTATCACAGTATGCATTTCCCATTTACAGCAGACAGACTAAAGTTCACCACAAACAGATTACAGAAACAGAAATGAGAGGTTTCAGCTTTAAATGCCTACTACAGCCAAGTGCACTTCCTGATTTTACTCCAAGAAAGATTAAAAAAAAGCAAAGTGTGGTGATGTAGGAGTTCACAAAACTAGTTGAGCGAGAAATGCCCATTCAATTGCTCAGTTGCTTCATGAGCTGGATGGTAATGCACATATGCAAGTCACAACATGTGGAAAATTATCTTAAATTGACTTTTATGGCAAAAATACAGTATTTTCAGTGTAATGACAGTCCAGTTCATTTTGCAACACTGCTTTCAAACTACAGGATGTCAAATACATCTGAAAATGTGAGAATGAGCCAAGTGGGCCAATAACATACTACACAAAGTAACATTTCTGAAAAATAGTTGACATTTTAAGTAAGATTTGGGTAATGCTTCCAAAATGAATGAAACATCTATGTATGCCATAATTTCTAAAATGTACACAATTCATTAGATGAATGAAAAAGATACTTCACAATCCATTTTTCAAAAGCTCGCTCTCATGAGTTCATGATCATACTAACAAGGTAGCATCCTTGTTCTTTTTACCTAGGGAGCACTGTAATCATCTATGCAAAACAAACGGGAACATGTAAATTTGTCAACCCAGCATTGTCACCTGATAAACTGCACTAATACTGACATATATTGCAGTATTAGTATTAGTATTGTAGTATTATTATATAAGATCTCACTTACTAGCATGACATTCATTTGGATTGACACATTTGGTATGATCTGTCTGTGATGATCTTTCTTAAATATGATGCCAAAGTCATGCAAAAGTAAAATGGGCATTTTAAAATAAACAGGTCAGTTAGACTCTGTCCTTTGACTGGACTGATTTGTTTGTGGTGGTAACAGACCTTTTTCCAACTGAGTACTTTACAAGTGTCAGGCAAGCCAGCTAATTTGCAGCCAATGTGTTTTGCAAAATTTTGAATTAGGTGTCCCCAGTGTAAGCAAACCCTGTCAGGACTGTTGCAAAACGTGCTCATAACTTTCAATGGCATTTCTGTTTTGTTTTCAGGTCTGTTTAAATAAAGGAAAAAATATAAATAGCACTCAGTAGTAGCTGATTTTAGTGACACTTGCTTAAATTTTACTACGATCAAACAGTAGGTATCCTATTTCAATTTCCATGTCAGCGTTAGTGGGGCCCATTTTACTTTGTTTGCTGGGGCACCAAAAACATGCACTAGAAAGATGAGCACACCCAGTCAGTGTGTGCATATTCTGTGGAAATTTACCGGCGATCCAGCAGCAGCTTGTTTCTCAAACACAGTTAATGGAATGGAATTTACTGGGGCATGTGTGCCGGTGAAATACATTTTTGCAACCAGGCGCAATGTAGTGCACACCCATTTCTGCACTACTTTCTATTCCTCATTCACATTCTGGGTAGACTAAGAGATATTATTCTGCAATCAACTGCTCCTATTGATCACAGACAGGTCTCTAACTTCCCTGGATACAAACCAATATATTGGAACAGGAAGGAGACTTGCAAGTGTGCCATGAAGGAAGTTTATTTAAATTTATTTCTACAGTAGAGAGCTTTATTAGCTTTTATGAGGTTAACTCCTTACAGGTACAAGACTTAGCTCACACCAACATGGGAACAGTGGCAGTGTGTCACAAAGTATCCAGGGAGGGCTCAAAGAAGTACCAGAAGGAATTTTCATTGAGAACTTCTTCCTTTAATACGTGTTTAGAGAACATATTTCAAGCAAAATTATGACATACTCTTGCATGAAGTCTCACTTTAATTCGAAAAACATGCAATTCTCAACATCACTTTATTCACCACACATGTACATTCAAAATGCGAACAGCACCTGAATGTCTAAAATACTCAGTGACAAGCTATAAATCACAACAGTGGCCTCAGTGTTCATCAAGAAGTTGTGAGATTGATCAGTCAGCACACTCATTGTAGTCTTCTATGAGACTATTTTCAGAGAACTAGTTTGAAGGCCAATGTTATTGGAGCGATCGGTGGCACATCTTAAGTCATCACTAGTCCAAGCTGAATATAAATCAAGAGTGCGGGCTTGCTGACTTTTCAGTCTATCGCTAACCGATATAATGTAAAACACCATGTTCTTAAAAATTATTTTACCCTATCAGTGACAGAAATGGCAAGGTCCGTTACAGGCAATAGACAGTGTGAATTATACTACTAAAGAGTGCCGGTGTGTGATCAACTGGCCTTTTCCAGTTGCTGTAGAGAAACCACTGCAAGACGTCCAAGCTTACCTTCGGAGAGCTCCAACTCAAGCTCTGCCAGCTTTTCTCGAACCTCGACGGGGAGGGTCATCGCTATTGCCGGTGTCGGCTCCAGCATCATCATCAGTAATCCAGTGGAATTCCGCTCAGCCATGGTATCCCGCTTCAGTCTACTTCTGACCGATCAGATACGGTCTACAGCTGGCTAACCTACTTGCTCCGTTCTGTAAGTAAGCGGCTGCTGGGTGGTGGTTACTGTACACACTGAGCCCGCTCGCTGGTAAAGCTTTCAAACTGCTTACCGATATTCTTGTTTTCGTTCGGACTATGGCATGGACAGACCTCTCTGTTTCTCCCCAGTCCACTGCTTGAGCCCCTCTTACATAGACGTTTTTTCCTTTTATTCCAACGATTTCGTCTTATTGACGTCCTGTCAAAATTAGAAGAACTCATTCCACTCACGGTGCCATCCCACTTCACCTTACCGAGCCGCCATTGCAGCCAGCTACAGCTCGAACACCGCCGTATAAGGTGCGCGTGCACATCCGCTCGCGCGTTTCTGGCTGGGCAGGGGGCAAGCCTACCTGTGGACCGGTACCGGTGCTTGGCAGGCTACTTGTGTTAATGTCTAAACATTTGTTTTATAGTGAATACATATTTGACGATTACATAAAATAACCACAAATCGTATGACATTTGAAAAACGAACTGCAAAATGAGCTATACATACATTAGGAGGATTTGAGACACACTAGACGTTATTCGTTGGCTATTAAAAATATAAATACATTTTAGGCCCTCTGAATGCAGCTGAGAATAACTTACCTTTTCCTTTAACATAGTGGGAAATTATTTTAATTTTGCTTTTACTGTCGGTTTTATTGAACGTCAAGTTTCAATGGAAATACTTTTTATCAAATATGGTGCCTTTAAGTAAATGACTATATTTTAACCCTATTGCAATCAATCCACAAATAGGTTAAAGAATCAATCGCTCAAGGAGAAAAATGTATTCAATATTAACTTGTAGTTTGATGTTTGTATGCATTTTTGCATATGGCCACTAAATATTTATAATTAAGTGTAAACAATTACCATTGTATAGTTAGTTGAAATGCAATTTCACAGGTAACTGAGTGAGACCTATCCCCAGTACAATTAGTCACTATAATATTTTTCTAACCGAGACCTTCAAACTAGGCTACCTTTTGTGAAACTCAGCAGTATAGTACTTGATTTCCATCTAGCGACACAAAGTCGAATAGCAAGTGACCACATCCCGTTCACAGTCAGAAGCCAGTGCCAACCACGAAGTCGTTTATGATTTAATATAAATGTTTTATCAGCACGATAAAATGCAGTGGTTCACCAAACCCATGGTTCACGATTAATTTTTTGGTACAGTGAAAATACGAAGTGCGAATTTATGTAATCTAACAAGGAATGGGCCATACGGTCCCTGTCGTGAGAGCTGGAATAAAAATGCTAAATTATTGAATATAACACAACATACTTTCCTGATTAAAAAGGTGAAATATGGTAGTTACATTAGATGAAATGTTGTTCAAACATTGTGTACCCCTGAACGTTTCATTTCAAAAGGAAAATTTCAGGCTCGGCTCGTGCGCAGCTCCTGGATTGGGTGAGCTCCACGCTAGTCGAGGTTGATTGGCTGCAACATGCCAAGTGGAGTTCGGCAACATGAGGGGTGGCGATTCTCATAGCCCACTGCATTATGCAAATTAATTAAAATATTTTAAAACCTACATATGACAGAAATAACAATGGAGAGGAAATAGACACTGGAAAGATTATGTTTTATTGGTACACAAATGTTAACATTTACTGCGAACACATTGAGTAACTTCATGCAGTTATTTCAAATTACCAGCCACAGCTAGTTAGCTTATTGATTCTAAAAGCTGAACTTCAAAACTAGATGTTTCTGTCAAATGTTTTATTTTCAGCAAGTCTAAGAGATATAAGTTACATATACACTATGTAAATGTAATGCTTGTACATGACTATTGTGTGTTTTACTTGTGAAAGCACTTTCAATTAGTTTATTGTATGCAAATGGTGTGATTTTGAATCTTGACTGTCAGTACTGATTGTGACTGGTCCATATTTGTCCATAGTGTTGTGAGGGGTGGGATGTCCCCATCCCTCTGGCCAGTCAGGTACCTGCAGTCGGTCTACACCAGCTCTGCATGGGTTGTCATATTCCTCACAATACTGCACTACTCAACTGGTGGACTGCATCACATACCATGGGAAACAGGTGTGTGTCTGAGCTGCCTCTGATGATCAAATACACAATCATAAGTCAATTGCTACATATGCTATATGAAAGACATACAAATAATTTTATCGACAAGTAAGATCTTGAATGGTTTCTTCATTGAAGTGGCTTACTGTGTTAAGATACCAAATGATTAATATACAGAAACATGGAGGAAACATACAAAAAACTGCATGAGCATATCAAATACTCCCCAAAAGCATTCACACCCCTTAAACTGAACACATTCATAAACAACTTGCAGTATACAAACTAAGCTGTGGTGTAGTGCCAGGCTAATGCAGCGAAAAGTGATAATGATAATCGGGGCCCTTATCAACTTTGCCAACAGACTGTGAAGTGAGATCCTACACTGATTTAATATCTACAACACATAGAAATGACTTAATCATGATCCTTATTTACCAAAGCACCATCACACTCAACTACTGTCACCTCTGCATTTTCTGCATCTGTAAAGCCTCCTTGTGTTAATCCTAAATCAGCTATCATACCTCATACCTTTCAATCATACCTTTTTGACATCTGAGAGCACAACAAAAACCTTCTAATTCTATTTCTATATGGGATAAATAGTAACACAGCTACTGACTAGCTTGCTTATCTTGCTCACTTGTTAGCCATCACTTTATTGTTTCTCTGGTGGGGATGGCATGATCAAAAAGGCATTGATATGAGCTCTCCAACAATAGTGGAGAAGCACACATTTTTGAGCATATTATTTATGAGTTGAATGGAGCTTTACAGGACCAGAACCTAGCTAGTGAGTCCTCGCTCTGTATCTCTTGTATGCACCACAGCCAGGATAGTTTGCAAAATAATCAGCCCCACCACACTGATATTCTCCCACAGACCCACAAAGGAGCGGTAAATCACAATTCACATGCTGACAAGCTTGCCACTACTGTTTTGCACTACTGATGTGTCACAGTGACAAGTTGTCTGTGTCATCAGAGGAACATGCAATCAGCACACCAGTATGCTTGGCTTACTTACTTGCAGTCACTCAGCCAGCCAGTAGTGGTTGCTACAGAGTGATGAGTCTGATCACTTCTACACTTAATGTCTTTTATTACCTCGTTAATGCACTATAGCTGCTAATAGCCCACCTGGGCCTCCGACACCCAGTCATAGGATTCACAGTTGCACCAAGAATACACATATATCATACACGCTGCCGTTCATGGAGCAAGTGTGAGTCCTGCGACTGGGAATACTGTATATACACACTATTAGAATACTATTAGAGATAAAATTAAATATTAAATTAAAATGGTGGTGTAAAAAAAGTAGAAAACAATTTAAAAAACTTTGAATGGATATAGAAATATTATCTGATATCTGATAAATAAAATGCATATAATTTGATAATATTGTTGTCAAAGATATTTCCATGCTTTTTCAAAAAAAGTATCTGAATCGCATTAAGCTTATGTTGAACAAAATATGCATTTCCTTAATTACAGTAACATAACAAAAAATAGTATTTTCACCTTCATTACAAGAGTAAGACAATGAGCTATATTTTCACCTTCACTACATGAACAGGTTCTTCCTCAGTGTGTGCCTCAGACTGACAGAATAGGTCTCTCCTGGGAGCTCCCAGTTATGGTCGTATATGACTGCATTCACATCTGTGTGCACATCCACCAGATGGAGCTTCCTGTAATGGATCACATGACAACAGAGACATAAGGAATGGCCTGTAAGGACAATGCTAGTAAGGGGAAATGTACGTACAATAATAAACTAATGCAACTAGTATGCATTATAAACTCAAAACTAGTAATGAAATTGATGTATGAACTGAAAGTTTAGTCTGCAGTCTATTGGCTAAGGTACATGACTGGGACCCCTGAGGTTGGTGGTTCAAGCCCCCCCAGTCTAGCCATGAGCCAAGAACACTGTTGCTGCTGGGTCCTTGAGCAGGGCCCTTAACTGCACATTGCTCCCAGGGCGGATTGGTCATTAGTTAGTTAATTAACTGTAAGTCACTTTGGATGAATGCGTCAGCTAAATGACTGTAATGCAATGAAAGAGATTTGAACACTAATATGTAATGAATAGCAAAGCTGATAGAGGGATAGATAGACACTTATAGTTGAATAACAATGTTGGGACTGGGGCAGTACCTCCTCTGGCCATTGAGCAGAGCTGCACAGAGTGTCCTCAGGTACACAGACTGGTGCCCGGAACGTTGCAGCTGCTGCTCGTTCGTCCTGCACAGGCTCCAGAAGACATCAGCTTCAGTCGGGATGGACTCCACAGCACAGGTGTTCGCTGGGCTGTCTGTCTCTAGGTCCTCGTCCCTGTACCCATACTGGCCACAGGGCTCAGAGACGCTGTAGCTCTGGATAAAGAACAGCTTGGGCTTACCCGCCAGCCCCGGGCAGGTCTCAGCAGTGAATAGCTGTCGGATGCCGTCTAGGGACAGTCCTGGGCCCCGCTGCTGAGTAGCCAGCAGGTCAGAGCTGGTGGCCCTGCTGATGATGCAGCAGATGAAGGCATCGTCTCCCTGGAGGTCCTGTGTGCGGGCCTGGCCCCTCAGGACACAGTGGATGTCCTCTAAACTGGGCCACTTGTGCAGTAACACCCTGAAGTGCAGGCGGCTGAATGTCTCTTTTAACATGTCTCCGGAAACAAAAAGGAAAAAAGTTAAACCACTCTGACCACACTAGGCTGCTTACCTGTAACTGTCATGTGATGTACTGCTTGCTGTGACTGTCATTGGTAATGTTGCCCTTGAGGTAGGTCCAAAAAAGATCTGCCAGCTTTGGTTGGAAAATAAAGTTTAATTCTATTCTATTCTATAAAGGTTTGGCAATACCTGAATAATGGACTGAAAAGTTATTAGTACCATAGATGTCCTTTCCTTCCAGGGTAACTGGCACTTTTTAATTTTTTTATTCTCTTCCTTTAAAGTTCTGTGCTAAATCTTGACATTTTGGAGGATCTGTGTGCTGCAGTCCATGGTGGTTGAGAGCCTTGCTTACAGTCGCAGGAACTCATATTACTCTAATCACTGGCTGACAGCGTTAACTGCACCTCAGTACTGCTGGATAAGATGCCTCCTGATTACAACTAACAGACAAGAGAAAAATCCAGACAGCACTGTGAAAAGTCTGTAGCAAAAGGTACTTACCACCATCACTGCCCACACAGTCAATAATGACACAAGTGCCTCGGGGCTCCGCCCGCATCCTGTACACCTCCACAGAGCTCTGCAGCAGAGGGGGACAGGGAGTGAAGAACTCTAATGAGGACATTAAACATGGGAGCACTGGAGCATTACCAAACCAATAATGTCTGGTTAACAAAGGGAAAAACTGAAAAGAAAGTCTGCTGTGATGTTGGAAGGGGTTGTTGGAAAACTCTACATCATATCACTGGAAAAATTCCAATCAATGTAAAAGTGTGCCCAGTGAAATACCTATACTATTCTTCTCATAGGTTTGTGGAACATCAAAGCACTCATCAGCTGGATGACCTTTGTCAAACTGATTTTTAAAAGCTTCATTGTCCAGCTAAGCATATATGTGTGTGTGTGTGTGTGTGTGTGTGTGTGTGTGTGTGTGTGTGTGTGTGTGTGTGTGTGTGTGTGTATCAGGACATGTTCATTATATAGCAGTTTTGGCTGTGATAATTGCAGCCACAAAACTGAGACATTCTACTTGGATATAAACAAACTATAAATTAATGCAATACACATGGCAGCAATTACTCAAGGTTATATGCTCAAATTTTACCATCGCACTACACACTAATCATATATCCAAACGTAGTGCAATGGAGGTATAGTATGTGTAGTATAGTATAGTGTAGTATATGTGTAGTGTAGTATGCGCAAATCAGTATTGATAGGCAGTCATGTTTTACATTAACTGCCTATCAATACTACTGTTCCACCACTGTTTTTACAGAAACTATTAATACTACTGTTCCACCATTCTCAACAGAAACTATTAATGCTACTGTTCCAGGAACAGTAGTGTTACTACATGAGGCAAAGCTGGATGATGCACACAATGGGTCGGTCCACTCAAGCCTACTCCAGGAGGCCACAGTTCTGGATGTTTCATTACTTGCGTTATAAAACACTCACATTATGTTACACTAGTACAGTTAAGAGCTTGCTGTTAGCTGTATAATTTGGTCAGTCACCTGACTAGAGCCAGAGACCGAAGACACTGTGGCCTCTCAAAAACAGGACCTGAGTGGTCCCGAACACAGGAGATGAGGTGAAGTGAAGACCATTGGAAATGAGGTGGTAAAGAGGTCCATTGCAGGGTTAGAGAAATTGGGTATTTCACAGCAGAGAATGCAGTCAGCCAGTGTCACAAAGGGTGCGCAACACAGCGTGTAATCTTTAAAAATATCTGCTGGTATCACCTGGCCATACTGCCATCCTGTTTCAGGCACTGCAATTTGCATGTTCTCTGGAGCTGAAATGAGTAAAAGCATTTTAACAAAGTAAAAAGGGCGATTCCTTTTTTTTTTTTGCCAAAAGGAACTCATGTCCATCGATCAAATAGAACGGATTAAGGAAAAGGATGACAGAGGACTTACCCTGAGGATTGGGCACATGGTGACGTATAGTGCGGTGAACAGGAGGGTCCACAGGTGACCCATGGAACTATGGGAAACAGCACAAACCAGACTGATTATGTGGACAGAAACCAGGACTGGTTGCATCAGTATAGTATAGTGATTATTCCAAGTTAAGCCAAAAATCAAAACACGTCAGATCTGTATCCTTTATATGGCATTTGACTGAGTATCCAGATGTATACAGTGAATACATCAAGCATGCAAATAAATTAAAATTGTGATAAGTAACCAATGTAATTTGTGTAAAATTATTATGTAATTATATGGCTTATGGCATCAGGTCTGGTGGGTCACTCACCGGAATGTTGTTGAGACATTGTTGATTTGCCATTTGTCTTTGTACATTGATGCCTGATGTGGATGCTTGACCTGAAACAAAGACAGTCCTTGCATCTTTCAGTAAGAAAGCCCTAAGCCATAGGGTGATTAACTAATTTTGTGGCCACTTTCTGTTTTTCTTCATTTTCCACAGAAATGGAGAATCAGCCTAACATCCTTACATCCGGCTTCTATTTCCACTGAACCATATGCCGCAGCTGAAAACATTAGGTCATTTCCATTTGAGATTGCTTCTATCTGCTGTACTCTCAAAGAAAATTTCAAGCACAGTCACACTTGTCAGGTCCTGATTTCAATTTCACGAAATTCAAAGTTTCATGAAACACAAAGTTTCTTGTCAGCTAAACACGCTGTGTTAGATGTAAGCTTTAAATGACTCGGCCTAGTAAAGGGATGGCTTTTTGAGAGCTCCCATGCCATTTAAGCAACCACACAGGGTCAGGGCCATAGCAGTGTTCCCTGTCCCAAGCCCTCACCTCCTGTTCGGTATCGCTGAACCTTCTTCGCAAGATCAACCCTACGGATGCTGAGCAGACACTCTTCAATCAGATTCACATTTGTACAGGACACCTTGTCTAACTTTTCCAACTCAACAACAACATCCAGGAAACTCTGCAAAATGGAAGGAAACACAGTAACATTAGAACACCCCCTGATTTTACAGGATTTACTTTAGACCACAGTAACATAAAAATACAAGCAATGTCAGAAATAAAATTCATTACTTAAGGTTAATTACTGAGGGGTTTTATATATTAATATTACATACATTTTATATATGTTGGCACACCAAAGGAAGCATTCAGCTTTTTCGCAATTGCTAAAACCATACATTACAATGCAATCACACGTGCCACAAGCCCTTCTAAATTTCATAACTGATTTTAATCCATAAGGTTTCTTACCGTTGCACTTTGTGTTCTTCCTGTTGGAAGAGTATTACTGAGCAGAAAAATGAGGGACTGCAGGTCATCTTTACCCAGAGCATCACTTATATCAGCCATTAACACTCTGGAACACAATAAAGTTTCCTTTACTGATATGTGAGAACTTTGTGTATACTTTTCCACATCAAGAATATACATTTTGCTCTACATTAATGGCAACATGTATTTCCCCAGAATACTATCCAAATACTTGCACTAGAGGGTAAGAGAATTTTTTTTTTGCACATCAACACATTTTTACCTCATCATTGACTGAAGCAGACTTACCTTTGAGCCCATTTCTAAATGCATTAGTGACATGAATACAGAAATGACAAGACTGTATATCAGAATTAGGAATCCAGAGTGAAAATCACCTGTGTAGCTGATCTCAAGGATGGCATAGTCTACTTTCACTGGGCTGTGTAGCAGAGACTAGGGTATGCAATCAGCATAGAACAAAGACTCGGTTACCTGTATTGCGACACATGTCCTCCATTTCCCAAGATCTCTTCAACTTCACGTTTATTCGTCTGTAATACCTTCTTCAAAATGTCATACCGTTTTATCCTAAATATGAGCTCCCACAGTAACATGTGGTTCACTCCCCCACAATTAATCACAGATTTTAACTTCCCTCTCACGTCTTCCACACAATTGTCAGTGTCCAGGGTGCCACACAGGTAGATCAGCATCTTGCATTCGTCTGAACTCAGTTCCTCAGCAATTTGATTGATAGTCTGGGTTAGCTGCATATCAGCCATTGAAAGGTATTCTTTCTATTACGGCAGTAATGCCACAGGATTACACAAACTTCTGCCCCATTTCATTTCTTCACATCCCTTTTGTCTGCAGAAGTCATAAAATATTTTCATCTTATCCCTAATTATTTGAAATGAATGAGAAACAAAGGAAAATGTATGTACAAAGACTATCAAAAATATTTGTTTTTCCAGAAAATTACAAAGCACTTTGAGACTGGTGCACAGTTTATGTGTATAACAGTACAAAGTTTCTCTTCATCAAAGTAACATTGGGAGTTACTGCATGCATCTGTAAAGGATAAAACAGGATACATTAAATGCCAGTACATAATATTGGAATCATTAGACTCTCTGTTACAGAGAATTTAATACTCCTGTACATATAAGTGGATTATAGCAAGTCTCTGACAACCACAGCATCTTCACTCTGGGCTTACTGAGCTGGGCATTTGGGCTAAGTAGATGCATTATTCTACAACATTTTTAAGAATTTGCTTCTTGGAATGGACTGTATTTGAAGGTGTAGTATAGGAATGTGAGGGATCAGCGATCAAGTTCCTCTGAGGGGAGTTCATCGTTGTAGTGTGTTTAGCCCAGTTACAACACTTTCTTACAACTGGTGTCATTGATTAATAATAAGAAAAAACAAGCTTGGAGATCCTCAGGTGACACCAATAAAGACCCATGACCCCACCTGCTTCACATTGTCAATGCACATAGATTTAGACAAATTTGACACATATGGCTAACCACAGGCACAGACATGTGACCAGACCCCACAGAAACCACAGAAAATTATGTTTGGTAGGTGCTGATTCAAAAAGTGGGTTGGACTAGGGGAAAACAAGAAGTTTACTTATATCTGCCAATTTCTCTCTCATTTCTAGAAAAGTGCAGTTAAATGGAACTTTGGCGGTTGAACACATACAGAGCATATAACAGATGACCTGAAACAGGCGAAGAGTGGGTGCAACTATGTATGTATGTAACCATGTAGCTAAACTATTTCAAACATTCCACAATCCGTAGATGGTTTAGTCAAATTTAAAACTAAAAGAATTTTTTAACTGAAGTAATCTAAAACAGTGTATTGATTTGACTTATATATAACACAAAAACAAGATTAATTGCTTTGTCAGTTGTATGTGCTCACAGTACGCTTTCACTTTCTAGCTAAGTAGTATAAAATTGTGTAGAGTCCGTCATCTTTTATATTCGCCAGTTATCAAGACGTATTAGTTATTATCATTTATTTGATCATGAGAAATTCAGCTAGTAGAACTTAGACAATTGTTCTTTAAATAAGCATGTTTAAACTTCAAACGACACAGGATCTTGTGAAACGTACGCCCAGTTACGGAAGTGAAACAAGATCATCTCATAGCAAATTAGTTAACGTTCTGTGACCTCGACATCTACGTGACTAACCAAGTCTGAAACATCGTATTCGTACCTGTGGTACTAATGTTTTCAACAAAATACCAACGGAAACATACCATATTCGCTTTCGATGGCCACCTCCCACTGTACCCCCAAAAGTACGAATACTGCAAAACTGAAAGTAATCCGTTTGTGCGTCATCCTGAACGCAACATGAAAACTGATACTGCCCAAAGTTTTGGTCACGCATTCGACTCTGATTGGATGCGAACATGTGTGACCCTTCTGACTTGATACTGTGGTGGTAGCTAGTTTGAAGTTGATTCACCGCTATTGACCAAATAAATAAATGTGGACCAATCAGACAACAACACTGCTACAGTATTATTTCTATTTGTAAAGACCGAAGACAAAGTTTATTTAAATATACTAATTGCTGTCAAAACACATTGTTACATTAGATGTGCTCATTCAACCATTTTCTTGTCAGCATAAAGCTACTTATACATTAAAGTCCACCAGAAATAAGCGCACTTGAAACAGTATGTACGTCTTCTGAGTATGGGGATGTTGCAACCAATGTACCAGCGGTACGATTTTTAGGCATGAATGTAATTTCTGTCAACGAAAGAAAAAAATAGTAGACAACAACGTGTGTTGTTATTAAATAGGAATGTATACGGAAATTTTATTTACATTAATCATTTAGTTGATGTATTTATCCAAGGTGACTTACAGTTGATTGGGCTGGGTAAGGGCCATTCCCCCCTGGGTGTAGTGTGGGGTTAAGGGCCTTGCTCAGGGGCCTGACAGCAACAGTACCCTTGGCTTATAGCTAGACTGAGGCTTGAACTACCAACCTCAGGTTTCCAAGTCATGTACCTCAGCCATTAGACTACATTCTGGCTGATTACTTGGGACCGCAATTAAATTCTAGGAACATCATTAAAAGTCACACATAGCTCACCAGCTGTCATGTACATATCTTCATTCACATATAGGTGCAGTCGCAGGATATAACATTGAGGCTTCATCTGAATATCTACACAAATACTGGTGATATGTTAGGAAATTGGCCACAATGGAAAGAACAAAATCTCTGAGTGTGTGAGCTAAGCATTGAATCAGAACTGGACATTAAATTTGAGAGCAGCTACTTCCCAAGACTTCACCCTCTAATACGAAAAGTTCCTCCCTCCCTTACCAATTTAAGACACCTATTGTACTTCCAGGGCTGTCGTTCTTCAGTCACACGCAAAAGTAATCTGTCATGGTGCAGTTTGTTTCAGAGGGGGTGGTGCATATTACACAAGTTAAAAGAGGTAGTATTCTAAAGAAATCTCAACCCTTATAACAGCACTTTCCAGAAAAAAGGATTCCATGAAAAAAATAATTGCCTTTAGAATTTGCAGCGGCAACTTGATACAATTACGAAAGGTCCTCAATTGTATTATCCTTTTTCATCTGTTCGTATGTCTGTTTGTCACTATTTCTCCACCTGTATCAATGTAAGGAACAGTACAACTAAAACACACTACTTTCATGCAATTGACTGCAAGCTAATGAGCATTACATACCACTATTCAGGCTGCAAATGCTATAATAAGCTATCACTTACAGAGCCGCATCTTACACTGAAGACATTGCAACTGTCGGAAATTTTTGGAACAAACCTGGGCCAAGATAAACTAAGCAGGACATTTGAGTGTTGTCACTGTGGAATCCAGGGTACTCAACTAAAGACACTACTAAAAGCTGAGTCTGAAATTACAGGATGAAGTCTTTGCTTTTGGTAGTTTCCTTCTGGTGATGTAGTTCTGATAGCAGAAATGGGACAAAGAAAAAGGGTTCCTCTACATTATGACAACTTAAGCTTTTAAAAAAAAATTGATGGTGATGACCATGGGCTATTTGAAAAAAAAAAAAATACTATGACAGGATTACTATGCTGTTGGGTGAAGATAAAGGTTTAGGGCATTATTTTACACATACCTGGGCATTCGACATTGGTTTTAACCTATCAATATCTTTTTTTCCCCCAGAAATCACTGATGCAGAAAACAATGAAATAAGAATGAGATATGACCAAAATTTGAGGAAAATGAAGTCGTATCACATTTGACCTAATAAAATCAAACCATGTTTTGCCTCTGTACAAAGATGTGGATACATTTTTCACCAGGGTATTCAAGGCCTGTTCAATTTCTTTTTAAGTGACATTCACCAGTGCATGATTTGCCAAGATATGTTGCAGTAAGCTAGCACACTTCAAGATAACCATTCTCAAATTCCTGTGTGTGGGAGATGTACAAGCCCTTTTTTTAAATTCACACATTAACAATAAGCATGCTTTTAAAATGATGAGGTCAACCAATTAAAATTTATTAAAGGTAATGTAAATTACCTTTATGAAAAAAAAGTAAATGAAAGTTTGATAGGACATATAGGTATAATATGGTGGTATTTGTGCAATGATATAGAAAAATTGAGATCTAAATAATATTTATTAGTGAATGATAACAAAAGCTTCCACATATCATCATCCATTTTGATTGTGACTTGAGAT
The DNA here is from genome assembly GCA_022829145.1 of Albula goreensis. Taxonomy (NCBI): domain Eukaryota; kingdom Metazoa; phylum Chordata; class Actinopteri; order Albuliformes; family Albulidae; genus Albula; species Albula goreensis. The sequence goes on along the minus strand of CM040746.1, from coordinate 14,077,243 downwards.
ACATAATGGGAAATCCCATCTTCTTTACACAGTAGGACGACAGAGACTTTACAAGGGAAAGCCATGACAGTCTGGTGAGCAATCAAACAGGAAATTTTCCAAGTGGCTGGTAGCCCCATCTCTTTCCAGCCCCACTGACTGTTAACGGTCAAACCGGTGCTTCAGTGATCAGACTTCTTTGGAGAGGATAGGGCATACTCCACACCAAGGGCTACGACAAATGCAGCAAAGCCCCATCTGAATCCCCGGAAGAAGACATCAGGGAAGGTGACTGGTTTGCTAAAGCCACCCATATATCTCCATGCTTCATTCCTGCAGAGATGTATGAAATATCCCACTTTGGTCAATATCAACTGAATTTTCCATTTTAAGTGTTAAGAGCAGATGTGCATGTATGTAACTGTATGAAGAGATTTGAAAATCACTACCGTCAACTATAAAATTTATGCACATACATTTATATTAATAGATCCTTTAATAATAAAGAAAACAGATATCCAATTTAACCAAAACGGTTGCTGTAGTGTATATGAGAACAGACTATTATGAAACTACCAGGACAGTATTAAGATATAAGCTTGAAAAACGAATTCATACCGGGCCCAAGGGTCTTTCAGTCCCCTATGTTTCAGCCTCTCCAGCGTGAATTCAAGCGGGGTCCCCTCCACCTTCCACTGCTTGTAGTCTGGCATTGCCAGTTTTCCATGTCCGTGGTCGCCACCCATACCTCGGCGAATCAAACCCACATGCAATGCGTATAAAATACATCTGTCAAGCCAATGTTTACAACAAGTGGTCCATTGCTTAAGATATTGTCACTTTACCTACATGAGTGACAGCCTGGATTGCCTACCTAACTGCTAGCTAGCAACAATTCAACATGACGAATGTCATGCAGAAAGTCAATCAAATCCATTCAAAACAACTCATAATATACACCCAACTACTCACACATTTATCCAACCCGGAAAAACAATGGTGTTACATTTTAAAATATTATCTAGTAAACTACACGCAATGTAGCGATAGGCCTATTAAAACAAGACGACCGATTGCTAAGAAGCTAAGTCAAGCTATCAGTGCTAGCAAACGTTAGCTACATTATAGCGACATAGCTGTTAATATGTTTATACTGAATTACTGATACTCAGCTTTTTAAATACATTAAATGCAGCATCTACTAACAGTAAAAAATAAAAAAATATTAACGCTACCTTACACTAGCTAGTTGCCTACCTCCAGTGTTGTCTTGATGACCTCTATCAGGAAACACTCAACAGCAGCTCTCTTCTGAAGTACGGCATCCCTAAAAGCCCAACCATGTTTAATGTAAACGCGTTTTTATTTTCTAAATACAACTTGAAATAAGCTCATACCCATTTACCAATTTATTTACACATATACTTGATTTTTCAATAGTTAATTAAGAAAACAAGAAAAATAAATTAGTTCCAATAACACATAATATGAATAAGAATGTATTGCATTGCCCTCTAGTGCAGGTTGGCTAATACTGCACCTGGCTAAAACAAAGGTTCTTTTGTGTATCTGAAGCCTATGTGCAGGAGTAGACCTGCCGTAATTCGACTAAAGAGTGGAATTGGATAACCTCAGCTTCAGAAACACCACCAAGTATTTTTTACTGCCATGCACTGAACCAGTTAATTCTCATTAGCACAATTCTTTACCCAGGTATATGAGCGAATTAGGGAAAACACCTGTTATATGTGCAAATAAAACACATAGTTGGTAGTACTTTTACTGTCTGGTCCACATATTGTTTGCTTTAAACTGAGTTTTCCATTGGATGTGCAGCAGGTAAAATAGATAAAGGTTTGTGTTGTCATATTCCTTGTTTAAATGTACACTGCAAAGCATTTGCCTCGAGTGTTATGCATTGCTTGGTCTGAAAAACTGAACTATTATTCTACTTATGAGAATAATTTCAGCACTTAATTATTTACAAGTACCAGTCTTTATTACTGAAATCAAAGCAGCATATTTAGTACAATAATTTACCTAACCTAGAGACATTTTTGTGAGGTTGAATTCTTTAGGTCTTGCACTGGCAGTCAATAGAATAAAGGGGTAGAGATTGTTTAGCTGTGTGTAAAATCTACACATATATTCAGCTGAAACAATGTCAGTGTCATGGGTGTGCCAAAACTGTCATCATGCTTGGTGAACAGAACAAACATAATGGTATAGATTCTGATTTTAATGTTCTGTTCTGTTTTTAATGATTCTGATGCTATTTACTGAAGGCATCTCTTGAATACGTGTCCATAGTTGTCCTGTATTAAAGTTAAATGCATTACAAAGAAGATAAATCTTGTGGTAAATTTTACAAAATACAGACAATTATCTTTTTCATTCTTTTCCTCACTGCCTCATTTTTCAAGACTGCAATGTATGGTTTTTGCATTGTTGCAGGCCATATTTTTTATTTTTCTTTGATTTCCCCAAATAATGTTTAGTATATGTAAATATGTGTTTATACATACATTTGTGCTCAAATGATGAAAGACAACATATTTAAAATTTTATTTGAAATAACATTTTAAACTCAACTGAAATAAATTCACCAACAAGTCAATTTGAGACACTGTGACATAAAAATATTAAAAAAGAGATTAGTGGATAAGAAATTCATATTTTGATATCCTATAACTATGAGATGGTCAGGATTGCCCAATTCCTCAAAATAAAAACACACAGCCAACATAGACGCTAATGTTGATGAGTTACATTAATTACAAAAAGATGAGACAATAATGGAGCTTTTACACAAATACAATACAAGAAGCAGAAGTGTTTCCACATAACTAATGAAAAAAAGCATTGTTAGTTTGTATTGGCTATACTTATCATGCTATTTCTTTATCTGAGAACTTACTGGCATCTAGATAAAGCAAAGGTCAGATCAACATTTAAAAGTTATGCATATAATAAGGAGTTATTATTTGTGCATGAATCCATCTCATCTTTATCTCTGACCTCAAAATTTTATGTGTGTAATTTCAGAGATTGCAATAATCATCATCAGACTTGGCAGTACACAATATCAGTCTACATGATGGCCCAAAGATGTCCATTTTTTCTTCTGTTTTTTTTTTTTTTCTTTTGAATTTATAAAGGCACATGCTAAATTTTGGTGTATATTGGATATTGATGCTGTTGTATTGATTCATTTATAAAGGGAACGTGAAACAAATAGGGAAAATTAGACTTTTCAATGAATCAGAATTATGTAACATTCAAGTAAGGCATATCTTCAACATCATCAACAAACTATGGAACCATTTCAGAGGATCAAAAAGGAGAACCTCTGCTTTGAGGTCAGCAAAGTCTATGGAATCTTACAATTAAAAACCCTTCTAATTTTGACATGGCATATACAGAGTGTCTCTTGCCAAAAGTAATTGTCAGAAACTTGCACTGGAGTCAAATGACATTAAATATCTGACAACGTATTTTAAAAGCAGTACAATGACTAAATATGAATTTTTTCTGAGAAATTGTTCTCACACAGATATTATGTGCTGTTATCTAGGCTATATTAAGCAGGTGCTGTCCTAGTGCTGATGAGTCATGAATCCAAGGACGCAGATAGAATTCAGAATGTCAGCTATAGCAATAGTCATTGCGTTTAAAACGGAAAAATGTTACAGAGTATTCTTATCTTGACTGCAACCGTATGTTTAGGTCACTTTATCCACCTTACAGTTGCCCAATTGAGTGGCTTGTAAAACCTCAGTTGTGGCTGTCCAATAGTTGTATAGCTACGTTAGTGGAGTAATGTTAGTTGGCTGGCAGCAGGAAGGAGAAAATTAGGGAGGTAGCTCGCCGCTCCTAGTCAGACTCAGTGGGCACAGACGTATGGGTACAGGATTATGGAATCGGAAGACATACTGTCCGTTTTATTTTATTTTTCACATTGTCTCTCGTAGAAGTTGCTCGAGAATAAATTATTTAAGCACCGGCGGCGACAGACCTGTGTATTACGACTGAGACCACGTTATTCATTAAGGATTGTGTATTTTTTCCACAGCAGCACTAGCGAGGTAGTCGCTATACCAGCAGAGCGGAGGTAACTAGTGGAGACCGTTCTGGTAGGTATCTAACGCTAACTGTTATATCTAATTTTTTTCTGGCCAGCTACAATAAGTTGGACAGAAGAATGCATTGAATTTACTGATGTCGAATGGTACATATTTCATCATAATGCCATACAAGCTTTAAGATGTGTTTAATAAGAGACTTAAGCCGGAGTGCATTTGCTTGCTAGCTCACTGGCTAGTCAGGTTTGGACGCTGCAGTGCTGCTGAGCCGTCAACCCTACCTAGCCCACAATTAATGTGTCACTTAGCTTCCTAGTTGCTGTAATGCGTTGTTAGCTACTTGGTAGCCTTGCTAGCTAGTTTTAATGTAATATAATCTATTACACTTATCTAATTAACAAGCTTGCTAAGGAATATTTTATTTCAGTCGAGCTGAATCATTCATGGTTTTCCCCTAAACGTTGGGCAAATAACATTAAATAGAGTGCTTAAAAATGACATACATCTACACTTCTCCGTATAAACCCTTGCTATGATCTGTATTGTTTTTGACATGTAGGTAACATGTGAGCTAGCAAGCTTGCAAAACAACCAAACGTCTACTAGCCAGTTTGACGTAACCTTGAAGGACGGAGGTGAAATTGGATTGACAAATATCCTGCTGCTGTTCATGGATCAGCTATTTCTTTCTTTTTAAGATGTTGCCATGTTATTTCAGTCATATACATAGAAAGGTGTCAGTCAGCAAAAGTTGCATTTATTCCTATTAAATATAATAGCTCGACACTACTAAAAGAAGGTTCTTTTGTATTATGTTCCTTTTTAAGAAAAGTGAGACTGAAGGTACAACCCGACCAACTTGAGCTTTGATAAACTGCAAAAGTGTAATCAACTATCATGTGTTCTTAGTTATCCGTTATCTCGCATGCCATCGTTGTCTGACGTAGGGTTTGCATGAATTGTTGAGCTGATATAGTAGACAATAGACATACCTTTGACGTTTGGCTAATCGAAATAAAAGCAAACTGTCGGTCTGGAAGATGTTCAGTAGCTGAGTGGTTGGGTGGGGGGGTCAACAATTGATCTATAATCATATTTTGCCGAAAAGGCTAGGGATGGAGCGCTCTGTGTCTTCCTTCATATTAGCAGTGGCTACAGTTGGGTGTTCCTTACCGTAGAAATAGAGCAAAATTGAGTACAATTGCAGGCGTCTTGTTGTGGGGTAAGTAGTCTTATGGCTCCACATCTACCAGGTCATAATTCGTTCTTGAAGCACATTAGTAAATGCACCATACTGTGGTTCAAGGGCTGGGACGTGTGTTTGAGTCCTCTCAAGTGGAAAAACGTCATCAGGCATTAATAACTGAAGGACAGCAGTTAGCTTCAAGGTAGTTTGTTCATATGGCTCCAGTGAATTTATAATCCCCGACTAAGAGCACTCATAAAATTAATAAGGGTATCAGTCAAAAGGTTGACTTTTGTGAGCACTGGAGTAATGCTCCCTCTGTATCGATTGAAGGTCTGTCTGTGGCCTACTTTGGGCTGAGGCAGTGTGTGCCATTGGCTGGAATGACACTGCCCTGAATGCAGAGTAATAGCTAGTGCTGTGCAGGTCAGTGCTGTGTCCCCTCTGTGAAGCCTGTGCTAGTAACTATCCAAATACCACTTAAGTCCAAAAGATTGCTTCTCCTGAGACCTAGGTATTTAATCTGGGTGAGATGGACTGGAAACCAATCTTGATTTCAGACCAGCAGGACAGCAACAGTTCATTTTGATTTTGTCATGTTCGTTATGCTCTTTTACAGAAAATCTGTATCATAGGATGCAGTGTAGGTAAGGCATTTAGGATTTTGGATGGAGAAAACTTTGTTGCATATTTCATATGTGAATATGAAATGTTATCACCATTAGAGATGACCGACATGAGCAAATCATAATATGTCTCATGTCTGTCAGCTCATATTATAGATGTTTATGATGGACAAAAAGAATGTATGACAAAATAAGAATAGATGACAAAACTGAAATTACGTTTATAGTAAAAGATGGTATGTTGCCCACTCCTAACCGTACACTCCCCTAACTCTATGGATAGATGTGCTTCTAGTTGCCAGTCATGTGTGACACAGGAAAGAAATATTTAATGAGAAAATGTGTTGTTTTTATCTTCAGATGACTTAGTTTAGCTACCATCATTTGAAGAATGGTGAGGCAGAGGTGAAAGGATGACATTTATGTTACTGTAGATTTACTATTTCTCTGATTCACTTTGTTCTGTCTTTGGACCACCAGCACCATGCTTAGGATTTGTATCTTGTATCTGAGCTTGTTTTGAGCCAGTTAAAGAGATCACACACATCCTTATGGTTTAGTGAATGGGGTAGACTGATTTAGTTTTCTGACATTAACTTTTTTTAATCTCTGGGAAAAGGGAAAAGATAAAGTTGATTGGATCTGAGAAGGTTGTTCCTGTTTCATGTCTCCCTTTTATGCAGTCTGTCTGCACAGAATTAAGTAGGCACCACAGGAATGCCGTCATGTACTAAGATTTCCTCAGACATACCCAGGCTTGTACCGACAGATACAGTCTTTCAGCAGCAAATTGTTTATGCAAATGTACAGGAATTTGCAGAATCGCATTATATTGATGTGTGAGATATTATTGCAAACATCCTCTTTCCACCTTACTCAGTTTCACTAACACTGGTTATGCTGTGTGGCTGTGCATTCTTTTTAGCAACGACCATTTTAGTTGTTCGCTGTTAATTCCTTACTTAGAGAGCTGTTTTCCCTTAAGTGTCTGGCACTGAATGCCTTAAATCCTCTTATCTAAGTGCTGGGCAAAGGGTGTAGATCCTTGTGCCTGTCGCGGCTGAGCACAGGGGCTCAACGCCCTCTCTCCCCTCCCCCCCACCAAACCATGGGTCCTGGGAGCTGCACCCTCATCATAACAGGAGGGGGTTAAGTGCTGGAGTGAGCCAATGAAAATATGACATTAACTCTAAAATGCACCCGTTTCCTTACTAAAATGTGGCTCTAATGTTGAGCCAGCAGTCAAATCTTTCAACCTGGGGAAAACTCTGGGTTATGGCACCCAGCAGAGCACGAGGGATTAGCCTGTAAACCAATGTGTTCTGATGAAAGACAGAAGCCGACATCTGTACCACCAGCCTTGTAACTCACAGCTTGTGTGTGGCTCCACTAGTCTTCAGTCTGTGATTTTTTTGGAGTTTTGCCGAAACATTTATGTAATGATTTATTTTTTTACTCAAAACCTGTGACTGTAGGTGCAGTTACTTTGTCTGTCCTAGAAGCGGTTCAAGGAAAGTATGTTCAAACCAGGACTGCTGGGACCACTATCCTGACTGTGCAGTCAGCTGCTTAGTCTTCTCACTCACTTAATCATTGCTGGAGTGAACCATGTGAACCTCCCTCCCTAGCTCTATGAGTGATGTTATTTATAAAACAGATGAAAATCCCTCAGGACTGCCCAGTTGAGTAACTTTGTACCTGTTGTAGATATTGAGTTCTCTTACCTACAGAGGCTTCATGTTCATTTGGAGCCATTGATGGCATGTGAATATGAAACCCCTGCTGTTGCAGGTGTCAGTAAGATGCTGATAGGCATTTATTATTTCTTAAGGCATAACAGATCTATCATTTTGTTTAAGAAGGCAATGTGCAGAGTGAAAGCACCAGGCATGGGCAAATTTTGCATTTGTCAGGCTGTAGTTTTTATATTTTGAGCAATTTATTTAGTCTCCATTTGTATCTCCACCCCCATTTTTAGTATACCCCTAATTTGTGTAAGTCTCTGTTTGTCTAATTTCCTACATTGCTGTAATATCACCCGTAATTTCAGGAGAGTAGACTAGGATGCACATTATCCAGAAACTGTGTAGTCAGCCATCACGTTTTTAATTGTGCAGCCCTCCAGCACGGAGCTGCCCTTTTACTGGATAACTGCACTGCTTAAGCAGCTGGCACAGAGAGACCTGTGCTGCTCAGCCTGCTAGAGGAGTCGCTGATGTATAATGAGGTGTGGGATACCCTGCCAACTACAGCCTTCTCTCTACTGTGTGATACTATGACCAATTATGCACCAACCACAGGATTCCTGTCCAGGAAGCACTGGCCATGGTCAAGATTCAATTCTGTGCAATTGGAATATCACAGCAGGGCTGTAATTTATCATTGGGTTCTTTGAATGAAAGTGCAATGGAATGCATTCATATAGGTGCCTTATAATTTATTTATAGTGATAAAGATAGTGATGTACAGCAGCCATTTTGTGCCAGAATCTCCTTTACACGTCATTAAAAATGAGAAAATGTCATCTTTGAATTTCAATAAAATCAACACAGAGCAACACTGTGACCTGGGTGCTGGAAGAAAGAAATGACATGCATCTTGTGAACCTGACTACATATATGAATTTTACAGAATTTGCAAAAGATGTGTCAGTCTTTTTTGTGAACCCATCGTTTCTTTTACTCCTGATGCGTTTTTTTTGGTATTGTTGTGAAGAATTTATTTTGCCAATCTACCTTGGAGAGGATCAGATAGAAAGATTATTCTTTTTTCCTTTTGATGGATCTGCTGAAGGGTTACAGGCAATGCCACACACACTGAGAAATGTAAACCACATGCTTCCTACCCAAACTGCTCTTGCACTTGCCACACAAATTAATTAGCATGTGACTGGTAGACCTCCTTAGGAGAGGTCTATCAATCAGATGTGACTGATATACTCATGATTAACATTGGCCCAAGGATTTATGAGTGCAAGCAGAGGAGCAGTCTGTTAGTGTATATGGTGAGGTGCCTTATGGCTCTCCAAGACGAGAGCACTGCTGACAGGTCCATGGTCAAGGGCAAAAGGGGAAGGACCTGAGAGAAAGAAATATCTGTGGTTGATTCATTGTCGGAAATGGATAAGCCCATGGAGAAGATGAGCTGTTCATCTACCGAACGTTTTTTGCGTACAGCCTCCCCACAACTTATGACCTATGCAACTTACAACCATCCATACATACAACCTAAAAAAATAAAATAAGAATGATGAAATATGAACTCAAGAATCTTAAATAAAAGGTTTAAAAAATACAGAATCAACGAGATAATCATGATAGAAATTGAGGAGGATAAAAGAATGCTGTACAAGTATACGACTTCTACATGCCATGGTAACATACGTCTGACTTACATCCATTTTGAGATACGACCGGTCAGTTAGAACGGAACTCGGATGTATGTATTCATCCAAGCAAAACCTCATCACTTTATTCTGTGACAGCTTGCACAAACAAAAGAAGCTCTGAAAGCCTGAAAAATGGTTATGGTCTTCCGAAATGTGAAATGTGTTCTGTCATTCTGTGTTCTTTCTTGAAAGTGGTGCTTTAGCCTTGGATTTATTACAAGCTTGCATAGCCTCTTATTTAATTCAATGGTGAAAGTGATGACAAACTTATGTGAACAGAAGGTTCTTTGTTGTGAATGCAGTGGTTGGGTCTAAGCCCATGAAAAATGCATAATCTGTCAGGTTGTGTGGTATAAAGTAGATCTGCTCCGAGCCTGCCCAACAAGGAGGAGATAATCTGTGTTTATCAGCCTCAAACCTGGGATTTCTTACCGAGGTTTGTAAGGAAAAATCTCCCTCAGTCTGTGCTCCTTTAAAGTTACGGTATACGGATTCCCTTAGAACGTCTTAAGTTACCTTGTTTTGGTGGTGGGAGGTCTTTATGAAAGGAACACCCACACACTGCTGTCTCTGGCAGAATTTCATCCATTGAAATGCATGTCTACTGGATATTCACATTCATCATTTCGATATGTTCAGCGTTACATTCATCTTCACCAAGCACCTTTATGTGTGACAGTAGCTTTTAAGAGAGTGAAGCTACACTAAAGGTATGAGAGGTTGACAAGGTGAATAGGCTTTAAAATGTCATAGATAATGTGATAATAGTAGCTGCACTAACTAGCATTATGGTTTGCACATGGAGGAAAAGGCCTGTGAGTCTATGTCAAATCCTCTGTGCGATTTAGTTTGGCGGAGTAGCTGAGATGCTGCCCAACTCAAATGTAGGCTATATGATATATAGAGTTACTGACACCCAGTTCATTTACTGTTGTTGTGCATGTGAGTCCTCCTAGAAGAGCTGGCAGATTTGAACGGAGTTGTTTAATAGCATCTCAAACATGGCTGTCACAGACCTGGGATGTTTGTGGTCTGAAGTGATGGGATGAGAGTGATAAATTTGAGCAAGGTTCAGAGGCTGGATTAATGATTTTCACTACAAGCCGAAGGAAGTGCTGCATTAAAAGAGCGCCTCCAGTGGGAACAACATTGATTATCTGAGACAAACCCCTCTCTCTGTTGATTTACATTGAAACATTCCAGGTAGAAATGAGCAACAGGAGAGGTGCCGTCCCACCAGTCGAACATGGAATATGTGGGAAACTGGGGAAACACCAAGTCACAGAGGCCCCACTTGCTTTCTGAACAGGCATCTGAATGATCCACAAAAAATGTTTTTAATATTGGCAGCAGGGTAGTCAGCACTGATAACATAATTGCATGTCTCAGTGCTGTCTGAATGCATATGCAGTTTGTGCATGATGATGGCAATCTGAAAGCAGTCACTTGGGTGCGGGGTGGAATGTACAGTATATTCAGCAGCAGTGTGTAAATACTGCCTCATCTAGTCTTATTAAGAATTGTTCATTGTAGATTTTGGTGAAACAGTAAAACCCAGTTAGACTCTGCTTTCACTCCCTCTCAGCTAAGTGTCCAGATAGCCATGTCCATATCCAGGCAGTCAGGCTGGGATGGGTAGAACTTCCTATACCTGGCAATCCAATTCATTCTCTTTTAGCGGGGCCATTATAAAAGGCATTATCATAATGGTCCATTATCATAACAGGCCATTAAAATGGCATGTACTGTATTGTTTTAATAAAGGGAGAGTGCATGCAACTTGCAGCCTGTGCATAAATTTAATATAAAATATTTGTTATCAGCAAACTTCACAAAGCATGTTAATGTCATGTAAAATTTCAGTTTTGAGACAATGCACGGACAATGTTATTCTTAAGGCATATTTCATAATGCAGTTGTAAGTATCCCTCAGCACAGTCCTGTGGGGGTCCCTATGTTTGGTACAACCAGAAAGGTTCAGACTGCATCGCATAACAGGCCTCCATCAGAGTCTGATGTGAAAGGCATTTCTGACAAAAGAGAAGTGACTCATAGTTCATGGCCACAGTCAACATCAGCACTTATTTTACTTATTTGAAATACATGGCCACTGTAATCTCAATCACAGCCTTTTGTACTGTCTGAATTAGAGTTGGAGAAATAACCTTTGCAGGTTGCTATAGGATGAAATGGTTGAAATGGCTCACCGCTGAAATCTGTCTGTGTTCGATCATATTTCCCAGAGTGAGGAAATACTGAGGGGCATAAAATAGTGTGTTCACATAAAACTCTCACTAATTAGTCTTGTAAGGCAGTTTGGAGAATACAGCTCTCAGCAGTAACATAGCAGGCTATGGTACACGCCCGCCTACTATAGAGGTGTGAAAAAACACATCCCTGGAAATCGCAGACACAGCATTTTTTCAGATTTCGAATTCATTGATCAATGATATGGGAGCTGTGTGGCAAACGTATTCTGATAATTGCTATGGCAACGGGGCTTCTTGTACAATGTTGCTGTGACAGCAACACGTAACAAGTTAGTGAGAGTGGGAGAGTGCCTTCAGCAGCCCTGCTGCCTTGGCCTCATGTGGACTGAGGGCGCTTGACACTAATGCCTGCCCCCATAGAGGTGACTCACATGGGTGAACCCATCAGCACAGCTTTCCTTAGCTCATTAATTGTACTTCATCTAAAAGAAGAAACTACCCCCTATTCTTAGCTCCACTCCCATAAATAGCTTGCGAACCTTTGCTGCGCTGTATCCGTTAGCATCTGACCTGGCTCTCCTCTCAAAATAAACTACTCTTGTCCAGCATCAGGCTATTCTGTTATTATGTTTGTTAAAGGGCACCAAGAGATGCATGGCCTTGGTCTCCCTGCTTTTAAGACAAACAAAATCTGAAACAAGCTAACATCCTAAGAAGTATAAAAAGCCACTGCAGAGCTGTGATATGTTTTGGTGTAGGCCACACAGAACAGCACTTTGAAGTCCTCAGTTCCTAGCTGTTGGCTGATAATCCACGTTGTATTAATGACATAGTGGATAATTGGTTGTAATTGGTACTCTGATTCATTCAGAGAAAAGCATAGTGAGCAAATTATGCCAGGTAGGGTTTGTGTCATAGCTGCACTCTTTAAGAACTCATACTAATCTCTGCTTCTGGTCTTTGTTTGAAAGGCAATTGTGTAGATAGTTATTATATGTGTAGATCCTGAAAAAGTGGTATGTTTGATCTCGTCTCTAAGCTGAAGTACAGTTGTGGAAAATGGTAGGCTATACTGTTGGTGGTCATTGCAAGTAGAAGTTCCCTCAGTGTGAACTGAGCTTTCATTCATTCCATCAAAATGGCTGTAATCGGAGTTCTGTCTCTCTCCCAATTGAAGCTCTGCCCTGATTAGCTAAATGGTGTCTAGTGCTCTGTATTTCCTCAGCGGCATTCTTGGGTGCATTTCTGCCAGCTGTGTGAATGACGTTTTCAGGATGATACACCTTCCCCACCAACCCAACTCGAGCACTGAGTAAAAATAAGATTGAGAGCAGGGGTCCCTGAGAAAAGGTTCAAGGGTCCCATCAACCCTTAATCTGACCCACTAGAGTTCCCTGCAGGGCTCCCCAGACCCAGAGGAGCAGCGCTGTAATTAGCACTTTATGGATTAGTAATGTGGACTATCTGTCCTGCCGCACGGTATTCAGGCCAGGCAGAGAAAACGTTTCCTGCAGAGGTGGAGGTCCTGAGAGGAAATCACTGATGCAGTCCCTGTTTTTCATTCCCTCACTCATTTGGAAAAAATCAAGGAAGGACACTTCAGCAGCTCTTCAAATTCATGCTCATAATCACCATGCAATCTCCGTTTTATTCAGAAATTTCAGTCCCAGTTGCAAGCCCTTCCCATGGCAGAAACATCCTCTGTTGAAGAGAGTGCAAGCCCCCAGGTGTGCCCTTCAAAGCTCATCCAGCCATCTGCTGCTCCCAGCTGAGGTCCAACCTGCCAGATATCCAGTACAAGTTTTCCCTATGCCATACAGAAGCTTTCCCTAAAAGCAGTTTGTGTGTCCTACTTTCTGTGTATCCTGCAGGTTCCTCAACAAATGTAAACTTGGATTAATTTAAGGTTGAAACATATTAGTTACCCTGAGGTTGAATGGTGGCATCTGAAGTGAAAGTGGTTCATGGATCTTGATTATGTGTGAGTGCCACTTCCTATTGTCCATTCTCACTTCTGCCCAATCCAAAGATCATTGAACTGACCTCCTGCGGACTAACTGCTCCAACTTTCCAGACCATGTAAGCAAGCATCTGAAGATGGATCAATGTAAGCAATTAATGACGACATGCTGGAAAATGTTAAGAATCCAATATTCTCATCTCTGCGTTTGATCTTGTTCATGCAAAACAAAAAATTCAAGGTCCTAAACTCAGTGCAGGTATACATGATTTGTAGCAAATTCACCACCTTTAACTGCTTTGTTACAGTATCTCTACAAGTCATATAGTCAGGTGATTGAATTATGGACGGTGTAAAAAGTCTGAACAGTGGGACTTGATTTAAGTTTGTAATGCATCCTCCCAGCAGCCTGATTTGACCTTTAATCTAATGACCTGCTGTTGTATTTGAATCATCCTGAATGGATAACTGACTGCTGGTCACTCATTTACTCAGCTCCATGGATATGCAACCCTGCACAACCTGAGAATATGGTGTAACCTGTAACCTACAACCTCTGCTGTGTTGAAGTGCAGTATTGCTAATTTCTTTGTTCTACTTAAGAGTAAACTGTAAAGAACCACCTCCCCTGACCATTAGAAAAAGTTAATCCCATGCTGTGGTCCATTAGTGCTGTATATAGATCTCCCTGCATGTGTAATGCACATCTGTGATGATCCGTAGATCTCTAACAGTCACAAGAGATTAATGCTTTTTGTTTCAGGGAATTATGATTTTTTGTTGTAAAATCATGTAAAACCCACCAGAGATGTAGTGATATTGATCATAACTGATTAAATACACAAAAAAAGCAATATTCTCTTTCCATCAGATGAGGAACATGAGGTCACTCAGTAGATGTGTAATTCTTCCCAGTTTTTGCATGCATAGGGGGTGCATGAGGGCTGGCAGTTATGCAAGGTATGGGATCTAAGGCCATGTGGCAGTGCTACATCACATGCCTCTCAGGGCAGTGGCATTACCTTAGAGCTAACCTTTGGCACAGTGTTTCTCTGGCTGTAGTCACCATCAAGCATGGATGTGTTGGAGCCAACCTACACAGAAGACAGGGTCATTGTTTTATGAAGGACTAGCGATTGTTCTTTCGCTGAAATATGGCAAAGTGGTTATACTTTGTACAAATGCTTTCAGGATTTATCATGAGAAAAGGTTTTCACAAAGTTACAGTTTTATAAATTAGCATTTTTGTTAACTGTGAACAGCATTGTCTTTATCAGCTTTTAACCCCAGTTTTTGTGTCTTTGTACATACTGAATGAAATCCTATGGACAATGCAACTTGCAATGTTGTCAGTAAGTCTTGGAAAAAGACTTTGTAGTAGAAGTATTGCACTACGCACATGCTGGCTAGTTCTGCCATTAGATTCCAATCATAACAGCATTTTTGTCAGCTAAAATGTGTGTTTATAATGTGATTTTCTAGATGGCTTAAGTGAACCAAAGGCCAGTTCTACCCAGTAAGATGGCAGGTATTGCCCCTAAATCTCCCTTAACTACATGTTTTACATGACCTTAAAAGACATGTCAGTGTTCTGAGAAGGATTACACCAAATATGGTTATGCGTCTGGAGAACTTACTCATTTTTTCCAAAAGATATCACTCAATTTCTTTAGCAGAGGCCATTTTAATAGTTCGGAAGTTCTGCCAATTTCTTCTCCATAAAGATCATACTAAATCTGAGACTGAAATCACAGGCAGATCCAGAAGGCTGTTCCAGATAAGCTGTACTGCTATTACCTCATCAATAATCAAAAAGTAAAAAAAAAAAAAAAAAAAAAAAACACTATTTCAGTGTCTAACTTGCTATTATGGATGTGACTGAAAACTTGTGGTCTGAACTGAAGATATAGTCAGTAATTGTAGACCTTAAGACTTCAAGGTCTCATAGATAGCTAGGGAGGAGGACAGAGGCTTTAGTGAGAGGCATGAGAGTTAATTAGCTACATAAGAACAGAAAATCACAGAGCCAAGCTGAGACTTGAGTGTTTCACAATGTTGTTTTTAGATGCAAGAGAAGATAGAAGCTTCAGAGTTGATGAGGGATGGTGTGCACACCCGTCTGCAAGCTTAGCATGTCCTTTACTGTCATGGAAATAATCTCATGGCAGATGTTGCTTTGCTTCACAGACCCATTGTGTTTTGTCTGTATGAGCCAAATCTTAATTATGGGAAGCAGTTGAGGATGAGTAATACAAATTACATTTTCTGAATCAGACTGATGTCTAACTAATTAAATGGCATGATGTATCCTGTATATTCCTTGTATCTCCTACACCATTGAAATCCTTCTCTCTTTGACGTGTATGCTACTCTTCCAGTGCCTGTTTGTCTGTGGTCTGCATAGTAAGGATTGCATTGTCTGGCAGGTTCCACTGAAGTTATAGAATTAAGCTGTAACTGTCATATGTCATGAGAAAGCTGATGTGGTGAGACAGTAGGGTGGAAGTGGGTGTGACTGCACTTGTTTTTTGTTTTCAGGTGACCACCCACAGGTGGATCTTTTGTGCATTCGTCCAGGTGGGGAGAGGAAGCATCAAGAGCACTGACAGGTGAGAGAGATGATGCATGGCTGACAATGCTTCCATTACAAGATACCTACTTTTTTTATATGTAATCTTAGATATTGAATATGTTTTGCATGCTTTTGTCAAACAAGTATCCAACTGTGAAGACTGGTTACAGTCTGCTCAGTGTTTCTCAAGACTACATTTTATTTAGCACAGTAATGATTAGATGTGCCTCTTAAGCCAAAAATAAAGGTTATGTGGATTCTGTTGAAGAATGATGAATCAAAGGTGAGGACATCATTGTGCTGAGAATTTTTGTGATCTGCAAAATGAAATATTTCAATGCACCTAGCTAGTCTGTACACTTTTAAATCAATACTGTTTCAGTTTCCTTCCTTTTATCAACAGCTGAGGTTCTTTTTCTGGGAGGTCATGTGTGTTCAGCATCTGTACTCGAGTTAAAAGGTTAGCTCATGCTGTTTCCCTGGTGCTCAGCAGTTTTCTGTGGTCTTGGATTCTATCTGCAGTAGGACAGGCTTCACTTGTCAGTCCAGATTTAGTGCCATTGGACTCAGAGGGCCAAGGTGGTCCATTGTGAAATTATGCAGCTCTGCGTTTCCATGTATTCCTGTGTAACAAGGATAAAGGCCCATATAGTCAGCAGTGTGTGCAGAAAGGTCAATGGAGAACTCATCTAAATGGATATCATCATCATCCTCTGGAGATAGAAATTACATCATTGTACTGTGTGATCATTTATTTCCCCAAGGGTCTGTGTGTGTGTGTGTGTGTGTGTGTGTGTGTGTGTGTGTGTGTGTGTGTGTGTGTGTGTGTGTGTGTGTGTGTGTGTGTGTGTGTGTGTGTGTGTGTGTGAGACTAGGTTTTCTTGTATGTGCTCTGGTTTAGGTGAACATCTGCTTGTGTCAATGTTAACATCTTATCTTCAGGGTCTTCTATCATTTTTAGATAAAAGGATACCTGAGTGAAGACATAAAGTAAAAGCTAAAACTTGTGGTTTGGTACAGCCCCAGACCCTTTGGAATCACTTTTTAAACCTCTCCAAACTGACTGGCGTCAACATCTTTTTTCTTCAAGTCTTCACGGATTTGTCATTTGGCCGTTAAATGGTGTCACTCTAGAACCTGAGTACTTACAGCTTAACTCCTGTCAGGACAAAAGAGATTTACACAGGGGAGGGCTGACCAACATCAGGTCTGACTTACCAAATTATTCAAACAGCTGACCATAATAATCCCTTCAATTGGGTGTAACACCATTTTCATTGACTGTTTGATTTCCATGCACACCAAATGAAAAAAGCACCACTATGTGTCTTACTGCCTCTTTTATTACTAAATCCCTCTTAAAATTTTGGGCAAGTAAATGAAATTGTGAAATGGGTAGAATTTGTAGACATGTAATATTAGCTTTTTGATTGAGGTGAGTTTGTATGTGTATGTGTATGTTTTGAATATATGTGTGTTCATTTGAATTTTTGAGCACACTCAGTCCCAGCAGGTCTGGCTGTGCAGTGGCAACAGAGCTAATTTTAGCCATCTTCCGGTTTCACTTCATTTGGGCTGTGTTGAGCTGAGAGGGCAGAGCTGAGGAGGACTGTAACTGTATAGGTCTGTAGAGGACTAGATGAAAGTCAGTACTGCAAACGTGAGTTTGGAATCTTAGACCATCTGAGCTGCTAAGGTTGTGAGGTTCATTGTAGAACCACAGCAGTAAAACAAAATGCCAGGCAATGGCAGAGAGGGACAGTGTTACTGACTCTGCACCACTATAGGTCTCATCATGCTGTCAGCACCTCCAGTGCTCCACAGCAACTTACAGTTTTTCCCTGTGCCATAGGACTGTACTATCTATTTCAATTTAAAAGGTCACCACTGCAATTTTTGTGTATGTCACTGGATCTGATATTATACGTTTTATGACATATCAGATTTCTTGGGTCCCTAATGGGCATTTCCACTAAATTGCCATTATAAAATCTTAAATGTGTGTGTGTTTGTGTTTGTGTGTGTGTGTGTGTGTGTGTGTGTGTGTGTGTGTGTGTGTGTGTGTGTGTGTGTGTGTGTGTGTGTGTGTGTGTGTGTGTGTTTGTGCTTGGTGCAGTGGTCAGAAAACTAATTCCATTTCATTGATCAAATAAAAATAGAACACATGACTGGGGATCAATATGAGGCCCATGGGTGTTCACGTTTGTGATTGACGCAAAGGTTTGCTGTTTGTCCCCCTTTGTCCCTATGCTGTTAACAACCAGCTATTGTATCCATGTCAGTGTGTATGTGTTTATTTTCTGCTTAACTCCTTCATGCACACAACTTGGTTGGAGAAGGGTACTGTGGGGAAAGCAGGAACAGAAGATGTGCTGCAGTCTGCTCAGTGAAACTTGCAGAGTTAAATAATTGATTCTTTACGACGACCTTGAAAGCTCCTGATACAGAGGGCTGAGATCTGGTGAATACTGAGTTATGACAGACTGGATGAGTTCTAGATAATGTAGATATAGTGTGTTATGACTGAAACACTTTCATAAGGTGTAGAGGTCTACAAACAAAAGAGTGTCTGACCGATGATCTTAATAATGATGCATATTTTTTGAATGTGAATTGATTGTGTTCATGACACATGTAAGGCTTTTGTGTTGATGAGGCTGGATTATGCATGTGGCTATTGAATGTTATTGAGTGATTTACAGGTGTGTGAATGTTCAGAGCAACACAGAGATAGATATTCAGCAGGGAAGATCAATGTCAGTCGGGAAACCTAAGCGAATTAAACATGTGCACAGTGTTTTAATGAGGCTTTCTTTTTCCATTAATTGTTCTTAATTCTTCAAAAACAGAATCATACATTTTGTAATTATTTTGTCCTCTCTAAGGTCTGCTGTAGTTTTGAAGCTTATTGGTGCAGCAGTATGCCATTTTCCACACCATTCCCAAGATCCCAACTCTTAGTCGACATATTCAACAAACATGGGAAGTTTAATTGCAGTTGAGATTTTAAAATGGTTCACAGACCAGGTTTAGACTCTCTGTTAAGTAGAATTGAAGAGGACAAAAGTGAAAATTGATTTCCTGCATGCAAAACGTGAGCAGTATCATTTTCTAAAGAACATCATGGTAGAATAATTAGTGCAGGGGGTTCACAGTTCCTTGATGCACATTTGCGCTTTGTGAAGGGAGGGATCTTATGGCCGTTTCAAGTCTCTAGGTCAGATGGAGCAGGATTAGCAGGGACCCTGTGGTGCATGGCTCCTGATAAATAAAATTGTATTGGGTAATAAAACATCTATGCAAAAAATGTCACATTTCCAAAACACTATAAATCTGATCTGCTGAAAAGAAAATGCCATTCTTTTGGCAAGCTCACAAATTTCTGAAAGTAATATGTTTTGACCCCAGTAAGTATGCAGTCCTTTCCTCTTAATTTTAATTTGACTTGTTGAGCCAAAAGTAATGTCTGCACTCATGTACTACAAAGTCAGTCTATAGTCTGAGAAGCATCATTTTTGGCACACAGTCTTGTAATTAATTGAAATGATTATTGAAACACAATGGAATGATTGTTAAACAAGAGGCTGGAGGCTTGTAGTTTTGGAAGGAGGGAACAAAGTAAAACAGGTGCGAATCAAAATGCATTGCTCATATGTGTTTGTGGACTTGTGGCAAAATATTGATTAATGTGAAAAAACAGCATCACCAGAAATTTCTAATAGAAATGTTCATAATAGGCCCAGGAAAATGAATACAAAAGAATAATGGATGAGCACTGGTGACATGGCAAAGGATGCGAATCAAAATGCATTGCTCATATGTGTTTGTGGACTTGTGGCAAAATATTGATTAATGTTGAAAGCAATGCATCCTTCATAGATACGCATCACTGGTGCGGTATTATGGAGTTATTCTCTGAAATATTAATACTTTCCCTCACAGCCTTAACAAATCTAATAGAAATGTTCATAATATTTTCTGGAAACGAAATCAATTCATGCAGGAAAATGAATACAAAGGAATATTGCATTGGTGTTTCAAACAAACACAATGTTACATGGTCCAAACAAGGCTCATTCACATATACTTTTCCTGAGATGTAGCATATCCTACATGATAATTTAAATGACCTTATATCTTTTATAACATTATACAGTTCCAACCCTTGTTTCAAAAATTGAAATTTGGGAAAGCCAGTCATTCACATATTAGTTCTTTTGGGGCAATTTGTCATCCTGCAATGTTCTGTATTTGTTATGGCTTCTGCTTCTCTCATGCTAACGAATGGCACACCATTATATTAGAAGCAATGATATCATGCAGTGTTAAATCTCCTCCATTAGCCGTTTGTCAGGACCAGCGGCTCTGTGGTGTATTTGCAAGGGAGTACCTGTGTTGTCAAACTGTCTTAACAGTTCTCTGACTGTGGGAACCCATGCATTATGTGTCACATTTATGGTACCGTACTCAATGTATTATACTATATGCACAATCAGAATACCTAAGAACAAACGTGTAAATGGAATACCTGCGCTTTTGTTTGGAACACTAGCAATAGACATTAAGCTTTCCAGGAGAGAAGTGATAATCTTCTGCTCCAAACACAGTGGAGGTAATGCAGTGTATATGTATGGCAGGGTTACATTTTTATTGAGGAAAATGAGAATGAGAGCCTATAAGAGGGTTGAAGAGTGGGTGTGCTCGGATGGTGGGTGTGAAGATGAGGTTATGTAATGTGCTGTATCTTGTGAGAGTGGACCTGCAGGTCTAGGGTGTGTCTAAGGAAGCAGCAGGGCAGTAATTGCATGTCAGAATGCTTGAGTGATGGCACTTTGCGGTATGAGTTAACAGAGGCTCAGAGAGGCAGGTGGATGATGGGAGAATGTGAAGGCCTCTCGTCCACAGAGATGAGAATAATGTCTCATGAATACTTTAGAATGTGTCTGGAAAGCCATTTTCTCTTTTCTCTCTCTTTTTAATGAGGAGTGCTGAGGTTTAACAGAGACAGGGCATCTCGTAAAGGGCATCCTGGGATCGGTAGTGGAAAATGATGTTCATTGGAGGTGTTTGGTTGGACATAGTAAGATAGGCCTCTCAACAACCATCTAGATGGCAAAATCAATGAGCTGATTACTCCAGGATAGATTCCATGATCATTTTTAAGAACATGGATCATTTGAGCTCAAATTCTCTGCTGTCAGAGGGACTCCTCTGTTGTTTACTGTTAAGTAGCAGAAGGCCAGTCCAACCTTGCTTGTGTCCTGGGACATGGTGAGGCACAGAACTCTAAATGGTGTGTTACAGGAAGTGGAGATTTTATTCAAAGATTCAGTGGGCCTGATACAGAAGTTGTATTACACGTGACTCTTCCAGGAACATATGTCTTGCAGGAATGAAGGGAGAATGTGGAAAAAATGCAATTGTCTGGATGGTTATGTGCACAATGACAGTATGAACACAAACAGCAGACAGTGATGGCCTCTGTGTTCTTGTTTAGTGAGAGGAGAACTGAGCCAAGGACTCACCCTTGTGAAACAGCCGTTTTGAGAGTCTGTGGAAGATGGAGTTTCTTTTTTTGGTTTGGATGGTCTGCCAAGGAAAGAACAGATACTTGACTGTGTCAAAAGTCACTGACTCATGGATAAAGAGGATGATCACTGAGGTCACAGGTGAAGAGTCACTTAAACAAGGGCAGCCTGATGGATGGATGGATGCATATGATTCCTGTGGACTTACTAGTATATGTAATACACATTAATGCACAAAAATGCGCATTCAGACATACAAATAAAAACATACACATTTATATTAGTGTACCCATGTTCACAACTCATGTGAACACACAGTTGCAGCTGACAGTCACTCAGTATGCAGAACAGCAGGGTTGTGCACGCACACACGCTCACAGCAGACAGACAGTCACACAGAACAGCAGAGTTGTGGTGAGGACACATGACTGCTAATCAGGATCGTCAATTTGAACTCCGGTCGGACAAAGCTGGTGTTTTCCTAATAAGGTTCTCGAGTGAAGGAAACACTGACACAGCTTAGGAAAGTGCACAGGCTTTTCAGTGCATGCACAGCCATGGTCATGAGGTCATGCGTGCCCCATCCCAGCATAGGACAAATAAAAAAACAGAACAATAAACAGGAAGTGGAGATGGGTGTGACAGAGGCATGGGTGTTTTCCAGGGGAAGGGTAACTCTCGGAAAGTTACTCCATTGTTAGCCATGGTCACAAATAGTCAACAATGGGGAAGGATTGCAGTCGTGCTGGTTGGAGACAATAGGCTGCACATATAGCAGGGCATGCTCTTATGATACCGTGTTACTGAAGGTAATCGGTCTCTGATGTTAGGATGGACGTGAGATATTGAATTCCAGTTCCTGTTATTGTTCCTTTGTCCTGTGATTGCATCATCACGTTGCTCCAGATTAGCAGTCTTAAGAGTTGAGTAGTTTCCAGGACAATTTTGTCCTTATTTGGTTTTCTTGTGTGTCATCTTTCATCCATATTGTAATTCAGGTATTCATCTTACTGAAACTACAGTTTCCCATAATCAACCTTTTGTCTCTTGCAATGCAGTCTGGGAAAATGGGGCTGTGGGGGAAAGAAAATAATGGGTCACTGTCCATCATCTTTAACATGTGAAATAAAATACTGTCTTTGAATCATGGGTTTGATCATTACCAAAAAGAAAGGTGAATCCATGAATAGCTGTGTCCATTTTAAAACACTTTTGGGCTGCTTAATGGACAAAAACAAAGTGATATGTCAACTGTGTAGTGAATTTCAATGTCATGGAAGTACATGAAGGCCAAAAATGGTAATGTTCAGTGAGTGCTGTTTGAAATAGTTAGCTACATCTGCCACATCTGCCACAACAGTGCCTTCTGAGAGACTGTTCTCACCCCTAGTAACGCTGTTCAGAGGAAGAGAGCAGCATTATCTTATACAAACCAGACTTGTCTGTCTCAGCAAGCTGCACTATGTTCTTTTGTTCTTGTATGGAGCCTGTATCTTTATAAGGCTTCTGAGAGTCAGTGCAAATTGTTTTTGATCGCAGTTTTAATTTAGGAGGCAGAAAACTGTGAGGCTGTGGCAACCTGTTTTTGAGACTTTTTTATTTTTGTCCTGGATTGCAGAGGTTGTTGTTAAGGTAACATTTGAAACTTACAATTTCCTTGTGATTATTTTACACCCATTCTGGTAGAATTACACTCAAATTGAATTATTTATTTAATTTTAATATGTACTTAAATATGATTTTTTTGTAATTAATCATTCAAATTTTGCAATTAATTTTAAAAGCATTTGTCAGCAAATGGCTGACTGCATCCAGTTTCAACCATGCACATATGTCCTGAATCCCTATACTTGGGCTCTCCAAGCCCCTGAGTAGCAGAGAATGTGAAAGTAGAACTCCCATCCAAATTTGTATCTCTTTGATGCCATGAAAAGTGGAAGCAAGTGTTTTTCCTGAAATCGAGAACATTAAGAAGTTTATACGATACCCAGGTTTTTTAGTTTTTCTAACAATTGCATCTCGTATTTTGGGTTGGTTTAAAAATATATCAGGATATATCAATTTTGGATAGCCAAAATCCAGCTGGATTGTAGGATAGCCATATTTTAAATGTTACTCCGAATACTTTTAACCCTGATAATATGTGCCTTTTATGATGCAGTCATAAAGTCTAAAATGTAGTAACTATCTTGGTATAGTTCAGGCAGACTAGCCCAACATGTCTTCCTGGAATGAGTGGAAGACTGATGCCGAGCTGCTGGGTCTTTTGAAAAGAAAGGAAATGTTTTGGTACACTTTATCTTGTTTCAGCACAGGCAAGCATGTTGCTCTTTGTTACAGTAGAGATATGATGCAGGACTTGTAAAAGGACAAAGGCAGTTACAATGAGGGCTGGAAAAACCAGCACAGTGTAGTATCAACAACAGTGATAAGAGCCCTGGGACAGATCTTTAAAAGCCACACCTATGTGGCATTGGTTTGGGTATAGAGAACTAGTTCCAGTTTAGAACTGGTCCCTGGTTAGTTAAAACCAAAATGCCATTAAGCCCCTTGTCTAACGACTCAGCTGTGCATATTTGACTAGTTTAATTGTTTCAGATAGCTGCTCTGGCATTTTGCAAGTAACAAGCAACAGTACTTTTAAAAGTATAACAACACATTGCCATATAAAAACTGTTGGATACACTGTAATGTCAGATCAAGTTTTGTTGTTTTTAAACATGTCCAGTTCCAAATTTTGCAAGAGAAGCCACAGATCTTGCAGCAGAGAATTCGTCTCCAATACAGTGACGTAGAAGTATGTTATTGCCTAGCTCTCTCTTTTGGACGGGTGGATTTTCAGGCATTGCAGATAAGTATTACCACTCCAAAGTATGGGTGCAATGGATGATGCAGCCTCACTTTATTTGTGTGTAAAATTAGCAGTGCTAGCAACCTGATATTGTATTTGCTGTGATAGCATGGCGTAATTTTGAGTCAATGGAGAGTATTTGACTGTATGAGTGTAGCCTATGGTAACATAAATTTTATCCCACCCAGATGCTCAGCCCTCTGATGCAGGCGCCCAAAATACAGTCTCATCCACCTTATCCACCCCAGGCATTGTGCTTTATCAAATCGGGCAAGCCCTACAGCTGCTGACTATGGCAAAACTAACACATTAATAAGCTAACACATGCATCTCCAGGATTTCGACTGTAGGGTGACTCAGCATTCAACCACTGCACCTAGAAATATAATCAGCTGACAGACATTTAGCTATGGCCAGCTAAAAGTCTGTACCTTCACTATAAAATTCATGCATCTGACTACATATCTGCTACATAAAGTCAAAAAGATGCAAAACAACGTAGCTCAACAATAACAGTCTGATTAATCTGTTTTATAAATGTAGAAACCTGGAGTGTCTCTAAATAGATCTGAGACAGGCTTCTGTTCTGCTGTTGTTAACACAAACTGAAGTTGCTTAGCTGTTTATCAGATCACAACAGGGGCAGCTACTAGTAGCTCAGTATGTTTGCTTTGTTTCATTGATATATAGCTTTAGCAATCTCCTGTTTGTGTGAAACCTCTGTTAAGGATTTAATGAATAAAAAAATGGCTAGCCTGTTTGTGTCTTCATATTGTTTTCACCTCAGAAAATTATGAAGTAGAGTATGACTATGGGCTTTGATGATCAGGTATCAATCAGCAGTATCAATACTGTTAAGATATTGATAAAATCCTAGTAATATCCACCCCTGGGTGAGGTTTTGCATGGCGTTTATGAAGTATACCTGCTATGTGCTACAGTAACCTTGCTTAGGTCCTATCTTCTACCAAGTCTATTGCAATTAGCAAAGTCAGATGGCTATAGCTGAAAAGATAGCAGTACACAATAGCACATAGGCTTTTGTTGGAACATACTATCCTGGTTGTAGACAGTTGTGCCCTCCAGCCAAAGTGCAGCTCCCAGTAACTTCCAGCATAGCAGTTGCCAGAGAATTCAGGCTTCTGTGTGGTAGTATCAGCTTTGCTAGAGGAGCATGCCGCTCATCAAATTTTAACACAACATCAACCCTGAACCAAAGACTCTGTAAAAACGTGCCTGTCTCAGGCCAGTGTGACGGTCCACACCTGTGCCCAGAGAGAGGCCCTGTTTCCATTAGACTACCATGAAGACTCGATACTTTGGCAGCTTCCCCCTCAATTATTAATGTGAGTGCATCAGAACAGGCTATCCCTTGACGTAACATGCTTCCTCCTCATGGAAAAAGACCTGCGCATACAGCCAGTGTGAAGACTAATACTGCATTGAGAATTTTGATTTCTTTAATCATCTCTGTTCTTTGGTTTATATCTCTAGCTGTGACCCTGACATGGATGTAAGTTTGCTGCCATTAGAGTTAGAGCATTTGTAACTTAAAATCAGAAATTAACATGGAGTACCACCATTTCGTATGAATTGATTTTATTACTTAGGTCAAAGTGCCCTTACGCCCAAATCCCACGATCCTCTGCTCTTTTTGTCCAGTAACAACTACAAAAATGTAAACATGGGCTCTCTGGTCTTTACTGAAATAAAGGCCTATTCTATAAGTACACTGGTCTCCAGTCATAAAGGATAATCTGCAGTGCTTATATTTTAAGAAAATGAAATCTGACAGGTCACCTGTTTAATAGGATTTGCCACATCTAATCTGTTTGGCCCATGACAAGGTTCTATTTTGTTGCATGTTGTGGAATGAAAGGGAAGTTGTGTTGTGGAGGGTAAGTGTGTAGTAGAACATGAGTTTAACCCCATACCCAAAGAGAGTGGGAGAGCCAGTACCTCTCTAACTGCTGAGAACGTGACTTGAGTGTAGTGTCTTGTAGAGACCCATGGCTTTCTGTGCTCTATTCCAATGTGGGATTTGAATAAAGACATTGATTGGTTTGGAGCTTGATTTGCTGCTGTTCTTGGTGTCAGTGATTCATCAGTGAAAAGGGGTCTGTGGGACCTAGAGAGGACAGAACTTATACGAAGAGGAGTAGGTGGTGATTCAGCTGGACTCGGTGAGATATGGATGAGCTTAACTCGGGCGGTCAGTTCTCAAGTTGAGTGAATAGCTTCTCTGTCCTACAGGGGTCTGTGGAATAAACATTCCTGTTAGTCTAATCTGAGTCAAACCACTGAGTCTAATGGGCGGTGACTTGAAGAAGTCATCACCCATCCGAAAGGGATGGAATGGTTAGGAAAGCGTTTTTGGGTTGGGCAGGTAAACATTTTCATTCCTTGCCCTCTCATCTTGAGTAGCTTTATCTGTGTGTCAGAACCACCTGTCCAAATTCACTGTTTTGAGACTCTGTGTGACATTGCTAGGTCATTGACTACTCAGCTTGCAAAACAAGTGGAGTGATATTTCTTCAATCAAACTGGTAAGTTCTTGGATCAGTTCCTCTTTTTAAATGAAAACCTGACTGCAGGGTTATGTTCTGTAGGGAAAACATAGGGAGTAAGTGAATTTCTTGGTAATGGCGAACTTTGCTTAGGGCAGCGATTTCTGTCTACCTTACATATGGTCTGTGATCAAAGTGTTAATTTTTGCTTCATCATGCACAAATCTCTCTAAGATGTAGCAGCTGTTGTCTGAAAAACGGGTGTTTTTACTTAGTCTGTATTAACTGTTGGATCTATATATGTGTCTAAAATGGACTCTGAGTCGTTGACAAGAAAACAGATCAGATCAGTGGCTCCACCCAAGCTGATCTGTAAAGATTTCATCTGCAAATGTTTTGCAGTTTTGAATTTTTAGATTGTTTCTTTAGCATCAAAGTTGAGCAATAAAAAACTGAGATAGAATTCATAATATGATATGCTAATTTCTTTAGATGCATTGGTAGCTCTCCAGACTGGTCTGAGCCCTGGGGCCAGTTACATCTTCATTTCTCGTTTCTTATGAATGTTTGCATAAAACGCAGAAAGCAGAGCTAGCAAAACTCAATCATTGAGGTTGTCCAAGCCTAATGATTCAACAAAGGTGGAAAACTGGATGGCACATTCATTTAAAGTTTTGTAATTTCATGTGTGTTCTGGACACTTTTTCATGTAGTTTTTGTGTTTGTAATGAAGTTCCATGCACATCCCCCATGCTAATGAATTAAATAAACATTCTGCAGTCTGTATAGTCAAATATGTAGTGTCTGTACTTTATTTTACTATCAGAGTTATCAATTTATATAAAACTGAAATGCACAACAAACGCATGCAAACTTCAGTCTTGTATTGCATGTGTTTTGAACTTGGACGTAAAATTATTTTCTTTTGTGCTTAACCCTGGTCAAGCATATGTTTCAGTCAGACTCTTTATTTCCAGACTTGCCTGTCTTTTGCGTGTTGCTTATGATCAGGTCTGTGATCCATAATCAGGATTTCTGGTAGAGCCCTCCCAGAATTCTGACACATTAGGATGAAGCTTGGACTGTAAATATATTGGTTCTGTGTATTTAAGATTGTAAACTGATTGGCTCTCTGTGCTTCCATCATGATCTGATTTGGCTCTGTATAGTTACACTGTAATTATATTAGTTTCTCTCCTTTGCAGGTGGATCTCTGAGATCAACAGATGTGTGAGAGCACAGAAATACAAAATCATCGCTCAGAGGCGAACTGAATTCTGGGAGATTGAGGTGAGAACACACTCAATGTCCCCCATCATTTGACTGGTGCATGGTTCTCATGAAAAAGTCTTTGAGCTCATGAATGTAGACTATCAGACCCATCTTGACTAGCATATTGATACATACTTTTTGAGACTGTAGCATTTTGATTTGACAAGAAAGGAGGAAATGTAATTTCCATGGTAACAGGGCATAAGGTATTTTTTATTTTTGGAGTGAGTGTTTGACAAAGGCAGATAGCATGACTGAGAGACAATAAATTAGTTGTGTTCCTTTGGAAAATAAATATATGGAATATATTTTAATTGGCATGTGCTCAGTTGAAGAGAAATGTTTGTACCTTTAAGTAGCCCCTCAAAGCCAATTAGGCAATTTTGCCATGCCAAAAATCACTTGAATGTTTAGGCAAGAAAGACCTACATTCTGTTCCAATAAATAGCAGAATTATTTTCAATTAAACTTACCAAAAATGGGAATTTTAGTCATCCATTTCCAGACAAGAAAAGTGAAACGCTGCGGGAGGTACATGAAAATAGATGTTCCAATTAGTTTATACCATCATCAGTAATGATAATCATCAACGTCAACTGGCAGTTCTATTCATTTATAAACATTATTGAACACTAAAGATGCCACTAAAGATGCCAACTAAGAAGGAAAAGTAATTAGTTGGTCGCAGAATCAAAGACAAGGCAGTTTGGAATAGGGATCAGTAATGTGTAAGGCTGAAATGAAGCAGATAGACAAGGAGCATAATGACATGGTCAGCACAGTCTAATGGTGCTGCTCCCAGATGTGTTACATAAGGCTCTGTGCTGTATTTCAGCCTCATCAATATTCAAGTTTTTAGCTTTATCTCTGAGAGTTCTACAGCCATAAAGATGACATATCTGTCTCTTTACTGAATATTGAATTTATGAGCCATAGATGACTGGAAGATCTGTTCAAAATGAAAATTGTACACACTTACAGAGATAAAAGAAAGTGCAGATAGGAGCAGTGCCAGTCTGGCAGAGTTGTTTGTTTAATTCACACCCAGCATCTGCTTCAAGGTGTCAGGAACATGTTGTTACAGTCAGCCCGTTGGCAAGGTGAGCCTGTATCAGCACCTGAGAAAAATAAACAGACTTAAAAATAAATTATCTACATCTGACCTGTACACTGAACAGCCATTAAAGAAAAATAAAATAGAATCACTGTGTACTGAACATTTTGACTTGTATAGTAGTTCAGTTTTTAGTTAAAAAGCAGATGAAGAGTGTTTGTGTAGGCCTGTCTCTCTCACTCTGCTTTCCTGTTTTTGTTTTTTTTCCTGTGGATTGTGTTGCACTGTGAATCTGACTGTTAGACATTCTGCAAATGTTCCAGTTACACAAGTACACAGCTGCTTTTCAGTGTCCTCACTCACTGTTCCAGTGCACTGTTCCTCACTGCTCAGCAGGTTGCTCCCTATTGTACAGTAGACTGCACTTCACTGTTCAGCAAGGTGCTTTTCACTGTTCACCTGGCTGCTCTCCACTGTTCAGCTTTTCACTGTCCAGCAGACTGCCTGACACTATTCCACAGGCTGCTCTCCATTGCCCTCACCTACCCTGGGGCTGTGCAGATGAAAGTACATCTTGGCTGAAATGGAAATTGGCTTTGGCTAACCTTAAATGGCTATTGATGCAATTGTCTGTAAATCTTTAATCTTCGCGGAAAATGAAAATGTGAAATTGCGTTGTAAAAGAGCAGAATATCAGCATGAACGTTACTATGGCTTACCTGAACTGACCTGAGGGAATGTTTTAAATAGAACCTAGCATGAGCGCACAGACTTTGCTGTAGCTTTAATTTCCTACACCTTTCCTCTGCTGTATGGTTTTTTCATGTGTACCAAATGTCTGTGTTGTATTTGCTATCAAAAGAGGATTCCTAGCATGTTCAGTGCTCCACGCCACTTCAACAGGAAACTAGTAAGGTTATTCCTCTCAAAATGCCCCCCGGGATCTGAATGAACACTGCACAAATGTGTAATTCCGCCCAACACATTTGCATTGAGTAAGCTTGAAATTTTAATTAACTACTCAATACAAAGACAGACCAGCAATTTCAGATTCTACAGATAATCTTTAAGATCATTTGAGGTCTGTCTAATTTTAAGGCCAGCTCTGGGAATCAGAGATGAGTCAATGATTGGTTGAAATGATCAGAGGCCTTATTTCAGCCAATCAATCACGTACTGCACTGAAATACTCCCTGCCCCATTTCTGCCTGTCAGTCAGACTGCTCCCTATCAGCAAGACAGGATGGTTTTTAATACTGACACAGACTGCTCATTGGGCGCTGGCTTCACAGCTGCTGTGTCTTCTACTTCTCCATAACTGTGAAAATTAGCCCTGTGAAACACAGCAGTTTGTCCTGAAACGCCCAGGCCACGTGCTGTTATAATCAGACAGTACAGAGATCCGACCCTGTCGGAGGCGCCACTCGCTGTGCCTGGCACACACACACACACACACACAGACTCAGAACACCTTGGGATGTTAGCGGTGCACAAACAGGAATGACCTTGGTGGGGTTTGTGCGCACGTGTGTGTGTTTGTGTGTTTGTGTCTGTGTGTCTGAGCCTGCGAGCATGCGCGGAGAACTGAAGTGAAAGGCAATATGAAGCGGAGGCTGAGGGCTTTCCGCTTTGTCTTTTCTAGTGCTAAATATAAGATAGACCTGCACCCAGACATCCTCAGTAAAGCTGCTGCAGGTTTATCATCTTGTTTTCTTTTTACCAGTGCAGTGTACACTCTTCTCTGATTGGCCATATATGACCATGTGATAGGTCTGGGCCCGTGTCCATTGGCGTAATGTGGAAACCTGTGCCCTTTAGTTGGATTAGCATGGTGTTAGCTAGAGTAACTTCGGTGTATTGTATTCTGCGACAGAGAAGCATGGGGTGCAGTAACACATTATTGTCTACAAGCATGGGCACACACACACTCATATGTACACACATGCAAACACACATGCATACACTAATGCATACACACACACACACACACACACACACACACACACACTAATACACACATTTCGAGCTGTGCTTTGAAGACTGATGTGAGGTCCCACTGACAGGTTTAGGGGGCATTACATCACCGGTGTGGTGCCCATGCAAAACAACATGTTTTTTGGGTGTTCTTTCTGCCCCTCCCGTTGGAGAGTCCCTGAAGGCTTTAGGCACAGCCTGGCTGATTGGGGACATCTGTTCCTGCCAGAGGCTGGGGCTCTGTTGCCTGGCCGTGTGACAGCATTCACACACAGACACAGGAGCTTGGTATGGCATGGGTAGAGTAAACCAGACACTGCTCTGCTGGCATTCTGCATGTTGCTCTTACTCAAAGCAACCCAGATACTGTGCCACAATCAGTCTGCATTGGTTGGATTCAATACTAGATTCTACAGTCCATCTAAACACTAGAACAGTATTGTATTTTTAATTTGTTTTTAAAAAATACCATGTATATATTTTAAAGCAATCAAAATGTTTGCATTGTGATTGTTCCTTATACGCTTCCATAATTTGTATAATTCATTCACTAGCTCTTAAACTAAATTAAACTGTTCTACAGTCACATTATATGAACTGTTGCTCAAAGTGAAGGCAGGTGATCTCTCTGTAAAACACAGAATTAAGTGATGATTAAAAGGCTTGCCCAAGGTAACATCTCTCCCTCCAGCATCCAATCTCATCTCTCCCTCCTCCTGTACCCTGCCTCTCTCGCAGTGGAGGTGTGTGCTCAGAAGAACATGCTGGGCTCAGAGAAAGGAGTGGTGCAGGAATGGCTCTCAGAATTCAAGGTGAGTAGCTTTAATAATTTAAAGGGTCTCTTTTTGCCTGCAGACCTGGATTTTCAGCATTTATATTAACAAGAGTTCATGCATTAAGCAGTCTACAGACTGCAGGCAGAGAGTGATGTCATTATCGCTGGGGCCCAGTTGGCCTGCCTGGGGAAATGTATCTGGGCTGAAGGTGGGCAGCCCAGAAATGCTCCGTAAGTGGCTGTAATGTGTGTGATGATTTTTGTCAGAGCAGAGCACTTTGTAAAGTGAGGGTCTGCTACCACATCCTGAGGGGAATCGGGCTTTCCATAGAAAACACAGGTGACGGGTCTTTACTAGCTGTCTTATGACCATACACTTGCACAAGCAAAAACTACGTTTCCTGTGCTGTTTCAGCACTAGCTTACAGTACTGGTTAAGCAGCAACAGTACCTCTGGAGGGTGGATTGAATGTTCAGTTCAGGCCAGGGATCATCAGTCATTACTCTCTTGCCCTGTGGAGCACTCAGCACAGCTGATCGGAGATCAGTCAACAGAGAGCTGTGTTACTGTGTTTTTTCCTGAGGACAGGGTGTTCCGCTCTGTCAGCTCAGTGTAAAGCTGCAAGCAAAGCAGAGCACATTATCATTCACAGGAAGCATGGCTTTCAGTGACATTCATTTATTCTCACACACTGTAACCTCCAGCAGAAGGCTGTACCCTGTTTGCTGTTTATTTACTTAGACTGGTATTGATGAGTCTTTCCTTTAGAATGCACCAGGCAGCTGCAGTGTTTCACTGCCTCTTGCTTGTCCCTCTCCACAGACATTACCTGATACCCAGATCCCCAGCTACGCGGACAGCCTCCATCTGAAGAAGACTTTGGTGCCTGCACTCTACCAGGTCATCCAGGACCCCAACAGTGAGGTGGGGCTCCATCCGCTACCAGTGCTGGTGCAGACTTGTAAGGACAAGTCTCTCTAGGCCCAGATCAATATGACTAAAATAGAGTGACGCTAGGCTGTGATGTATTGATAATGAATCAAATACAACTTTACTTCAGGTATTAACTTCAACTTTACCTCAACCCTATTTAAAGAAAGGAGTTTGTGAATGAAGTTACTGATGAGTCCAGGAGTTCCATTGTTAAGACAGCAATGGGATGGGTAAAATAATGCGAAATACCATGAATTTGATGGTTATTATGGATAGAGTCTTTGGTGTGGGGTTTTTGCTCTGTTCAACAGCCAGCAGCTGTAAGCACAGGAAATGACAGTTTCAGTGACCTTCCTCCTGTCCTCATCCTCTTTCGCCTCCTGTGTGATGTCACATCCTGCTTTTCTGAGGAAAAGCATGTGGCATTGTAGTCACTTGTGCGTGTGTGTGTCTGTGTGTGCTATCCCCTCCAGCTTCTGGAGCCAGTGTGCCACCAGCTGTTTGAACTGTACCGCAGTTCTGAGGAACGGCTCCGCCACTTCACACTGCAGTTCCTGCCAGAGCTAGTTTGGGTGTACCTGCGCATCACGGCCAGTAGGGACCGCCAGAGTAATGGCTGCATTGAAGCCCTGCTGTTGGGCATCTACAACCTGGTGCGTCCGTAGTCCATCCTCTCATGGTATTTGGAGCAAAGGATGGGGGAGGTTTTTTGTTAAAGTGAAGACCTGAGGTTGATGATGTTAGCCTTTGTCAAGGAAAATTGGAAGGGTGTTGAGGTGTTCATCTCAGATGCTGGATTTGGATTATGTGGCAGGTTTGGGAGATGTGTTGAAAATGTTAAGGTGCTGCCATTCATTGCTGCCCACTTTCCCAGGCTTCTGTGCTCTTAAACATCTCTGCTCTCATATTCAGACATCACAGTGGAGCAGTAGTGAGAAACAGTGTCAGAGCCTCAGCACCAGATCATTGCTTTAGTGTGAGATACTGTGCCACATGTGCTGTTCTCTCACACATGCACTGAAAGTGAGCTGTCACACATGCACTGAAACCAAACTGCGTACAGGAAGTCTGGAGATTGATGCTTACTCCTGTTTTGCAGGAGATTGTGGACAAGGAAGGAAATGGGAAGATGTTGTCATTCACCATCCCCTCCCTCTCCAAACCATCGATATACCACGAGGTAAGGGTGTTATCCCGTGTCTACACACAAATGTTTGTGTCTACAGCTGCTGTATGTAGAGCAGTGTGGGAAAGGAGATGTGTGTACACGTCTTTGTTACTGAAGTCTTCTCATTTTATGACTTCAGCTTTTTAATTTCCTTTGGCAGGACTTGTCATTATGCTATGAGAAATTTGACCTCAGCTTTCCACCTTAGGTCATGTGGCGTGTCAGGCCTGTGAGCAATGATAATTGCCCTGACGAGCATCTGTCTCAAGATCCATGAACCTTTAAAGGATCTGTTTGTGTGCATTTGAAAATGTGCTGTGCATTCCACATGTGTATGTGCTGTGTGTGCCTGTAAGTTCAGTGTGAAAATTTGTATGTTTGCTGTGTCTGTGCTGTGTGCTAATTTGTCTGTTTACTGTGTGTGTGTGTTAATGTATCTCTAGCTCTTTATGCAGATTCACACCGAAGACTCGAGGCAGTTGCAGACAGTTCATGACAATAATAACAGCCTTAGAGCCAGAGAGCTGAGAGACTGAGAGCCTCTTCTGTCTGTGTCAGGATGAAGCAAAGGCTCTCACCCAGAATACCACACACTCACACTTTCAGTGTTACCAACGCTTAGAAAGTCCTCGTAGTCCAATTTAATTACCCAACCTGCATTTCTCCACACTGTCACTATGTCACAGTAAATATGTTCTGCTGGCCATGGCCTACCTGCACTGCCCCCTGGGGCACCCTGCTATGTACTGCACATTCATTTTTAATACCACAATCCTCCCTAGCCCCAACTCACTTTCCTGTACCAAGCTTAGGTTACCTTATTTCCCCTGTGTGGAATTGTGCCCTAAAGCTCATTATTCTGTGCGAGTTGGCTGGCCGCATTCCGTCTGGCCTTTGTACTGTATAAATCAGCATTGCATCATCAGTATTCAGCCGTGGTCTTCAGCTCCTTCCACATGAAGAGACTCAGCAGCTAATTTCTCACTTCCTCTTCAGGAAAAGAATGACTCCTCACATTTTAATGTCAAGCAGGTGGTAAGAGAGGGGATTCATTTCCAAGTCCTCCACACTGGAACACAAGTGTAAGACTCAATTAGTAGAGGACAATGTATATGTTATATTTGGAACACAATTACCCATAATTACTTAATTAGCAAATGAATTTATTCGTTTTAAATTATTTTTGGACACGGATGGCCTCCCTGATTCCAGAGCTTGTGGCTGCTTTGTATTGTCTGAGCTACTAATGACTCGTAATGCGTCTATTATTATGTGCATCTGTTTGAGCTTAGACTAATCTAAGGCTGGTCAGAATTGGATTTGTTCAGTTCATTGCTTAGGATGAAGGAAACTCCATTTCACAAATGTAGGCCTTTGCTGTTTTTGCCCTCTCAGCAGCATATTGGTCAATATACCATATTGTAATGTTATTGTAATGAATTTCATTGGTATATCTCGGCCGGGGGATGGAGCTGGGGTGTATGATACAATACAACATCAAAGTCAATGGTTCTCTATGGGAGGATATTTGTGCTTGACAATTAGTGGGTGGTAAGAGTGTCAGGGGGAGTGTCAGTGTATAACGGGGATGGTATAACTTTGAGCACTGTATCTTTTAGCATTTTCTGTATGATTTAAAGGTAACTACAGCATTCAACATTAAATGTGTGATATATGTAAAAGCAATACAATATTGTAATGAAAAAGTACATTTTTAAATCAGAGTTTTTTTTTCAATTGTGGAAATATACAGCAGCATAGTGAAGTAGAGTGTTATCCCAAAAGGTCCCTCCTCATCCCACATAAGGGAGGACTGAGTTGTCTTTGTGTGTGTGATTTGGGGGTTCCCCGTGTCATTGACATGTGGGTGTTTCTGTGCCCTGTGTTATCCTAGCCGTCCAGTTTGGGGTCCATGGCTCTGACAGAGGGGGCTCTCAGCCACCACGACCTGATCAGAGTGGTATACTGTGGCCTGCACCCCCAGAGAGAGACGTTCACTGCCCAGAACAGGTATTGCATGGGACGGTGTGTCCTTTGACTTCCCACCATTAATTTTAAAATCCACTGGACTGTGTCTGTTCATTTAAAAAAAAAAACATTTTTCTACTCAGTCAATTTGCTGCCAACACATGGCAAAGTTAGCCCTGTGCCAGGCTGTTAGTTTCGATCAGAAATTGACATTAACATTCAAATGAAGACATACTCAGATTGGATGCTTACGTGGGAGGTAGTAATGTGGGAGGGTACTTCATTACCATTCTTTAGAAGAATGTGTCTCACTACTGTATCTGATGTTGCCGAGTTACGAATACAATTACTAGATGCACTCTATATATTGAAAAGAATTGAGTGACTTATTTCTCCATTGAGGCAGAATTATTATTGTATTGCAGCAGCAAGTGATGTTGTTTTGGTTAGAAATGCAGCGGGTCAGGGCTGTCTGGGTTTTTGGCTTGGTTAGAGGCATGGCTCCAAGTTGATTCTTGGAGCTTGTAACCCCCATAGAAGATGAAGGTGCTGCAAATTAGCGCTGGGTATGTGGGTCACATCTAGTGCTAATTTGCAGCACCTTCATCTTCTATGTTTTGCATTAAGCATATAAAAGTCCATCACATTATGCGTTAAACTAAGTGTTAGAAATAATTAAGTAAACCCATTGTTTTACATAATGCGTTCTACAGAGTTGTATTTCTGCTGCTGCAGGTTTGAGGTCCTCTGTTTCCTCATGCTCTGCTATAACTCCTCTGTGGTCTACATGCCAGTGTCGTCCTATCAGTCAGCATGCAGAATGAGCTCACGGTAAGATCCTCTGCTCCCAGAATGCTCGGATGTTCAGTTCGGTTCTCCCTGACTTGCCCCCCCCCATCTTTCACCACCGTCTTGCAGGTTGTGCGTGTGCGGGTTTCCACGGCAGCAGCAGAAACCATGGAAGGAGCCCTGCAATCGTGTGATATTGGACCCCGAGTTTATGGTGCAGATATTGACAGCTGTCTATCATGCCATGTGAGTGCGCAGCCATCGTGATGCTCTGGATTTCCTTCCTTTTACTGTTGGTGCAGCAAATTCTTGTGTTGTTATTGTTTAAATGTATTCAGCTGGCTAACAACTATTTCTGTTAGAAGACAAATCAATAACTTGGACATCTGCTTAGCATTGACTCCATATTAATGAAAATGATTTGTCTATTGAAGCTCCCTCAGCAGTAAATCCTTTGCAGTAGGGTCAGAATTAACCTGCAGCTCATGCTTACTCAGACCCCTCCCCTCCATTCCCTGAGTGACAGCACAGATGGGTCGATATACACGATCTCATGCTCTGAACACAGCAGTCAGTTACCAGCCCCTGCGTTAGATTTGGAGTGCGCTGTGGTCACTAGCAATCAATGCAAATCAGATTCCCGCTGATGAAAGGGGCTGTCCTGCTGTCCGCACTAATGTGACTCCCCAAGGCCCCCCTCACACACGGGTAGGGACACTCTACACCAGCAATGGCTAACAACAGCCTTACCTGCTAATGGATTTCAGACCAACTTCCACTCTCAATCATCCAATCAGTCCAATTGTTTATGTGATCTGAGATTTTAGTTACATTTCTTGATAAATTCATAAATGACAGCCAAAGACTATGTTCTCATATGAAACATTTATCCATGATTGAATTGGAGTTGGTGTTTGCAGCTAAGAGGATAATTGAGCTAGGATAACTGGTAGGAGCTAAAACCTGAATACACACCAGCCCTCCAGGACCAAATTTGGCCACCCAGCCTTTATACCATATCAGGATACACAAACACAGACACACAAAATATGATTAAAGACAGCAAAGCAGAATATTTTTGAAGTTACATGTTTAGCCCTGAAAGTTGCACACCACCACAGGTGAGCAACACACAGATGAATCTGAAGGTCAAGACATTGTCCCAACAGATCAACACATCAGATTCTGTCAGTACAAGTACTCTGTTATGGACTGTTTTCTATGTGCATTGGCTTTACTGTTCAGATTCTGCAGATGAAGCTGGAAACTTCTACATCATCTTTATTCTTGTCTATGATGGGATGTAGTAAGCAGGATGTGTGCTTGTTCTGTACCTTTTAGGGTTATACCGTTCTCCATCAGAGCAGCCTGAGCAGCTGAACTTCATTAGGCTTTTATCCTCATAACTCAGTGAAGATATAGTATCACATACAACAGGCACGGCCTCTGAATCAGCCTGAACCGAAATGGCCCCTAGTAGACAGGAACAGAGATAGATATCGGTGTGAAGAGGCAGGGAAACAAACAGGAAATCATGCTCATTTGCTGTGATATTTCGTATTAAAATTTTGTGGCTAGAATTGTGCAAACAGCTGTTTGATGGCCATGCAGGGAGACTGGTTTCGTCTCTTAGGCAGTTTCCTTTGGTCCTTTCCTTCAATTGTGGTGTTGTACTCTGTGTCCCAAGTGTATTGTGTTCAATATTGCCTTTTGTCTCCCAGGTCTTCAAAGAACCTGTGATTCTGTGTATGTGTTTGTCATTGAGTGTGTGTGTGCACGTTTGTGACCTACGCAAATATGCTTGTCTGCATGCATTTCCCATGAGGGCTCTGCAGGCTGCCTGACGTTGTTCACTTCCTGTGCAGATACAATGGTGAGTGGGACCTTGGGAGAGAAGCTCTGGATGACATTCTCTACAGAGCTGAGCTGGAGCTGTACTCCCAGCCGCTTCTGGTGAGTGTGACGAGGTGAAACAATGTGACTGCAGCTGTCCCTGAGATATGCTGATGCCCAATGCCTCTGTCCAATGCTCACTAAAAACTGCTTCAGTTCCTCCTCTGCTACACTTGTTCCTGCTCCTCTCCTGCCCACTTCTTTGTACTTATTCTTGTTTTCATGTACATAATGCCACCCTGAATTGCACCTTTGGTCCCTTTTGCTTACACTTAGGCAGAGTTCAGGTGCCCTGGTCATATGTTGGCCCTTTACCCCTGACCTTGGTTTATCTTTGTGTCTTCCAGGTTGGAAATGCTATGAAGAGTTCTCTCCCCACCAATGCGCCGGAAGGGTCAGAGGGCCGCAAGATCCTGCAGGTGGAAGTAACGCCCACAGTGAACCGAATCTCTCAGTCAGCCATTACTGCTGCCTCCATCCGCCGTCTCCGCTGGAGGAGAGAGGGTAAGACCCCCACCCCACCATGCCTTGCCCCACCCCCCAGTCCTTCAGTGCCATACACAATGTCGCTTTGGTGGGACATCTATGGACAAAGAGTCAACTGTACTGCAGGCCAGCGAGGAAGTGGTAAACCAAATTTAGTGGCTAATGACCATGTGTGTTTAATCTGTATGGGTACAGTATGGCTGCATAGACACAAGCATAATATTTGGAGTCCTTGTTTTGGTTGACAAATCTGTGATGTACAATTTTATTTGTGCTTGAAACACAATAGATTTGTAACGAGGTGAAAGCATTCGACAGGCAAAGTTTCAAACCGGCACCACATCAACAAGAAGAAACTTGTTAATTGTTAAAAAATGGAATGATTTTCACTTCATGATTTTAAAAGTAATTATGCTGAGATAGCATCAATTTAACAAACACAACAAACAACCCTGGACTAATTTCCCCAGGGTCTGTATAGATTTCTTTCCTCTGCTCCAGTTTAATCTATCCATTGGCCTACTACACTGTTTGATTGCAGTGCATCATCATTATTTAAATGTTATTTAAATGTTATTGTCATGATTGCACATCTGACTGTCAGTATTGTGTTTTGTCTGTGTGCTTGTTTTCTCATTGCTTCTCTTTTCTCTCTGCTTCTATGTTGTGAGTCTCTGCGAAACTTAGTTGAGCATATTAGGGGTTCAAGTGGTTGTAGCATCAGATTCATGAGAGCAGTAAATGTCAGCTGTTGTCACGAGAGAGAAAAGTCAATGTGCAGAGACATACTTCACGGTGCGGACACTAAGGAGCTCGTCTCCTCCGGTTTTGTTGTGTTGAATCCCAGATTGTTTTGACTACTCAACCGATGCAGAGTTCAGCCTCACCATCACCCACAGCCGTCACGCCCCCCAGGAGCCCACAACCAATCCGGAGCAAGAAGGGCAGGTGCCCCCCATCACGCCTGAGGGTAGGCAGGGGGCGGAGGTAGAGGACAGGGAAGGAGTGAATGGAGGATGGGCCACTCTTGACTCTGCCCTGGGCCACCATTTCTGCCTGCTAGGCTCCCTTTTCACTCCCCCAGAGTTAATTAACACCTCCAGTCCTCAGCCAAAAGTTTACGGTGAAACCCCTATATTTAACCCCTCTGCCCCTGGGCTCCAGTGTCCCTTGCCCTGGGCAGGTGGTTTGTATCCATTTGCTCTGGGTTGGGGGTGGAGAGAGACGTCTGCATGGCCCTCTCAGAGCGCATGCCTCATCTGCTGAGGGCTCCACCATATCACTCACTGAGCATGCCTGCACTTCCTCAATGAGATCAGAATAAACTGACCAATCAGTTGTATCTAAATTATTACATCACAGCTAAGCCCATTTGTGTTTTTCCCACACCGATTGCTGAGATTCCTCTGGACAAGGGAAATATGATATGAAATAATCAGGTACATACATTGTATAACAATGTAGGAAGTAGAAAGTAGAAATTGGGAACTATGTACTTATTTAGTATTATAAACAGCAGTTATGGTGTTTATGTCAAGTCAGGTTGATTGGATGGAAACATGAAAGGTTTGGGGTACTTCAGTAGTGTGTAAGCCTTTTTCTTCCTTGTGCTAGTCTTTTATCTGCTCAGCATTGAGCAGCTTTGTAGTTACATGAGAAGAATATTATAGGGGTGTATTTGCGTTTTGGATGTAGCTGCAGCGGCCCCTAGAGGCAATACAGTAGAAGGCCTCCAAATTAGACTGGTTACCTGTAGTTTTTGCACAACTGTAATGCTGCCTCTTTTCCTTTTTGCTGCCCAGTTTGGTCAAAGAGCGATAAATGCTATAGTCTGCAGATTTTCAAGCTTTGCACCCATCTATAATCCTTTGGTGTTGATTTGGTTTTTCCTGTGCATAGAAGGAGCATGCTCAGTGAGTGACAAGGAGCCATCCCGCCACTGCGGCTGACTGCCTCCAAGCATGCTGCATGCCAGTCCACCCGGAAACCAAACCCAATAACCCAAAACGGGATTATAGACAAAAACATACCCTTTGAGCAGTAGCGCCACATTTAAGACAATGATCCAGGCATTTACATGTCATTGTGTGCTCTTTCTGGTCCTAGCAAAAGAAGCTCATCTCCACTGTGTCTCATGTGTTTCTCTGTGTCTGTATTTGACTTTGCTCAGCTAGTGTCAGCAGGTCACATCTGTTAGACTGTTTTGCCACTCGTTCTCACTCGCGAGTCACTGAGAAGTCTCACACTGCTCGCTTACTTCATAAATATTGCTTAAAGAGGGGTTTAAGTCAGCGCTTTCGGTGGATTCTGCCTGATGTAATTGAATGAAGTGTCAGATCATTGCATGGTAAATAACATGGATGTTTCACAATGAAAGTCCCTTTGCAGCACAGTCACCACATGGCTGAGCAATCACAAAAATTTGGAGGTTTGGTCTATTTAGGTTGGTGGTTTGGTCTCAGTCTCTTTTGCAGTAGACAGTATTCACTGAATATTCCACAATTTTGTGTCCAGAAATGACTGTTTGCATTTGAGTCCACCCGATGTCGGCAGTCTTTCCCTGATGGGCTTTGCAGAAGGAATTTGCATTCACTTCCTACTCACCCTTTCACAGAACATCCTTCATGATAAATGTTTCCCCTTGAAGTAACAAAATTACCGTACACAACTCTTTGCAAGTTGCTCCAAATGAACTGAAAGTTGAAAGTGGCTTCTGATAAAAAGACCAAGCATAATCAAATGAAAAATGATGGCAAAGGCACACTATTTACTGTGAGACCTTTGAACAGTTAGCCAATCAAATTTGGCTGTTAGCTGTGTGAGGGAATAGTAAGTTGCCGTATATCATTCATCAGTATGGGCATCATTACGTTCAGTTTCCAAAGAATCTGGTGGGTAAAAAGTGGTGGATATGATGCTGCCCTTTTTTCATCCTTTTCAACAAAATATTTTGAGCTTAGCTCAAAACTGCAGTTTCCTGTAGGACACAGAAAATTTTGGGGTTATCAGCATTCCTGGGACCGTGTCAGTTTTCTCTTTTTTTTTTCTTTAATAACCTCTCTTTCCCCAGGCTGCATCATGCTACATTGTGAGCTTGTGATCTGAAGTGCCACAGGAGTCTTTCTTTCTTGTGCATGTCTTTTCCCATTTGCTCCTCTGGTTCAGACCTGCATTTTTCTTCCTCCTCTCTTTTTTCTCCCAAGCTGCACTGTCCGGGTTTGCTTGCTCAGTGCTGCATGATGGAACCAGCTGACATTGTGTCTTTTGTTATTCGTGTGAGATGATCAAAACTCTCTCATGTAATCCATTTCACTGCCCCTTCTTTCAGCTAACAAAGCCAGACTTGTAAAATTTGTTATGCTATATTTTGGAGTATGTGCATGTATGTGTTTTCAGTTATTTTGTTTTTAGATGATTAAATGTCAAGGTTTTACATGAAAATATATTGTAAGAGCTTTCCACTTGAATGAATTGATTTTTTATAGAATGATGTTAGTTTCTTTTAAAACTCTGAATTTGCTTTCTTAAGCTTGTTAAGTCAGACGGATGGTTCAGCCACAATGTTTTGAAAGCAGGCCAAAGGTTGCTCTGAAAAGTAGTTTTTAATTGACAGACCTTCACCACAGAAATTAGTCTGCCAGACCTATAAACCGAATACATCTTTACTGTCAGTCCTCCACTTGGAATTAAGATACCAATTACAGATCCTATATAGATGAATGAGCAGAGCAAATATAATATTTCACACAGTGAGCCAGAGTGGCTTTCCTAATTTCTTTACAGCATCTCAGAAAACAGCAAAGGGTACACCAGGTCGTTATGGTGACTGAGCAGTAATGTTGTAAACATTCAAAGCTGCTAAAATGGAAGAGTCAGTCAGGCATATCTTGTCAAAATGTGAAAGTTGCTCTCAGCCCATAGGGGAGGGAATCAATACTTCTGAGAGATGTTGCCACTCACTCCTGGATAATCTTTCATTCAGTATTCCCTTTACACACTGTTTCTGTCACTCTTCTGCACTCTGCAGTCTGCAGGACTGTCATAGCTTCGTGAGGCTGATGTGATCACAGAACGTGAGAAGATTATGAATTGGAGATAAATAAACTGAGAAATGGGACCCTGAATGTTGTACAGGCACTTTTAGTTGTACATGTTTGTTTCTTCAATTAGTAGTGTCCCCAGGTACTGTATTTATCAAGAGCAATTTATCAGGTTCTTTCCAGTCAGCGGATTTGTTTTTGTGAAGTTAAACATGAACACAATATTGGCTTTAAAAACAGATGGTGCAGTAAATAGAGACTCTGTTTCAAAAGCAGCCAGTATTCCTCTTCTTTTGATTTGGAGTACTTATGGCACAGACACATTCTATGCAGAAGTATCATTAACTGCTCTTTGTACTCTCTCTCTCCATTTCTGTAACTCGCTGTCTTTTGTTCATTCTTTGCTGTTTGTCTGTCTCTCCATCTGTACATATCTCTTTCTCTCCCTCTCTCTCTCTCTGTCTTTGCAGAAGCAGATGGCATGAGTGGGGGAGAGGAGTCCTTCACTCTGAATGACCCTGATGAGGGCTTCTCCTCAGGAGCCTCCAGCAGTAGCCAGCCCAGTGCGGCCAAGTCAGGGGCAGGGGGCGCCAGCCAGAGGAGCAGCGGCATTAAGAAAGCCGTGGCTGGGCGGATGTCGCGCGAGCGGGAGAGGGAGACCCCACCAGGGAAGCACCGTGACCTGTCAGCCGACCCCCAGGTGGTGCTGCGGAGACAGCACCAGCCATCCCCTTCCCCCGGCATCACCCTGGACGCCATCGAGCTGAGCCCCTTCCGAAAGC
The DNA here is from genome assembly GCA_022829145.1 of Albula goreensis. Taxonomy (NCBI): domain Eukaryota; kingdom Metazoa; phylum Chordata; class Actinopteri; order Albuliformes; family Albulidae; genus Albula; species Albula goreensis. Next base: position 14,033,219 of record CM040746.1, on the reverse strand, counting down.
GTCTCAGCTACCCAGCCGGACAGTCGCTGGTCAGGACCAGCAGCACCTCCTCCAGCAAGTCCTTCGATTGCACGAACGTTACGCTGAATGGGGGCCAGGGAGGCATGGGGGGCAGCGCGCTGGAGGGAACGGCGGGCGGAACGCACCGCTTCTCCACAGCCAGCCTGCAAGAAGAGCGGCTGGCCCGGCCAGAGGAGGCCCAGGACCTACTCTCGCCTGGCACGCCCCTCTCCAGGGAGTCCCGCTCGCCCAGCTTCAACATGCAGATCATATCACAGGTGTAGCAGGGGATGAGACAAGAATGACATCACACGTAGGGCTGGGTGGTGGGGGCGTGTCCTGTCCCAAATCCCCTTCACTTCCTGTAGAGCCAGAGGAAGTTCTGCTTTCTTGACAGTACCTCTTCCTCCCAAGTCATGGGAGAAGGGCAGCAGGTGGTATGTCAATTCAGTTTGTGAGGAAGAGGGACAGGACTACCCCCACCAGCCTGCTAAAGTCAGTCCCCTCCAAAAATCTCTGACCAACCAGAGAGTTCCATGCCCTGTTCTGTTACTGAAAAAAAAACCCAAAACACATGCTTCAAAATGAAAATACACAAAAGACAAAAATCAAGACACTTATGATTGTTATTCACTATTAGAAAATATTATTGTTGCAGGTCTGCTGTAATTTAACCTTGAGATTGAAATAGTCTATATTTTGTATTGAATCAGCAATAAGACTACCAATGTTACTTTGAAAAGAGTTGGCAGTTCCAATGCCTTCCTATTTAACCTTGGGGTGATGTGCAATCTTCAATTTGATTATTTTTTTATTTCAAATCCTTATTTATGTGAGATTTTAGCTTAACTATCTTGTTAAGTACATCCCAAAGAGAGTGGTTTGAATGTTATTGTTGTTCAGTTTTTATGATGATTTTAAAAAATCTGACCAAGAATTACACTGGTTTTTAATTTCTCTTGATGTCTTTTTCATAATTTATATAATATAAAATTATACATTTTATGTATTGTATTAGAAATTAATAAGAAGTAGATTGTAATTTTAGTCTCTTTAATGCTGTGGAGTTTAAAATTTAAATTTGAATCTAAAATTAAACTGCAGATTCAGAATAACCCACGTTGATATTTTCTCCAGTGAACAGATTGCACAGACAGTCATTAAAAAAAGAGTTTTCAAAGTATTTTGAAGAACATGGTGCAAATAGGCAACGCAGCTGATTCAAAGTGTCTTGCACATAGTAAGACTAGCGTGACTTCCAGGAGCCAAAATAATGTTTTTTGTAATCTGCAGCAAAACTGTACTGAAAGATGCAGGAAGTAAGGCTGTAAAGTGTGTTGTCAGAAAATCTGACTTAAAAAAAAAACCTCTGTAAATGTGATGTGGCCTGTAACAGATGTGTATCTTCAATTGAATTTTCTGTATTTGACTGAATGCTGAACGTCTACAATTCACTTTGTGCAGTCACCAACAGCTGTTGGAAAGTCTACTGGCCAGTGTCCCGTACTCTATCTCCCATAGGCATCACCTCTACCTCATCCTGTGTTTGTCTGACAGTCAAACAGAAGTCTCATGCGTACTGTTCGGAAACATTTTGCTCCATCTAATTTCTGTAATGGAAGTGATTAACTGCAGAGTTCTTCATCGGGGAATACCAGGGAAACTGCCAGGCTTAATTCTTTCACCCCACAAAACTGTTAAATGTATTTAACTGGTTTTGCTGGGTTTTTGTTTAAATTGGCGAAAATGTGTGTATGTTATTTCTAAATATGGAAGAAGTAAACATTTTATTTCTCCTAAATATAAAGGAACCATAAATCTGATGTAACGGAAATCGATGACTTAAAATCAATTATTACACATGTTGTGTTTTTCTGTCATGCTGTACGTATGTATGTAAGGTACTGTGTGTATATGGGTATGATGTGTATGTGTGTATGCATATAGCTTTGATTCAGAGCCTTTCTGTATACAGTGGTCCTTCAAAGATTTAGCTGTTTATTGATATATATTTTTTAAAACTAAACAGTGGAAAATGGTTTTGGTCATTTCTTTCCACCAACCCCACCTGTATTTTCTCACAAATTTGGAATTGTTCACATCCTTCATCACTACATCCTTTGTTAATTGAGGAAGTTCAGAACCAGAACCCGCAGTATGTGTAGGTCAGTTAGACTCTGCTGCACTGCTGGATTACACAGCCTGATGCTGGCAGGCTGCAGGGGTGTGAGCAAGTAGAGGAGGTTGTGATGGATGTGACTTTCTGGATTTCTTCTGGCAGGCACTCTGCCCAATTGCCTTATGCTAACAGTCCCCGTTTTTATTTTAAATGACTATGGCAGGTCTGCTTGCTCATGCTGCCCTCATCCATCAGTATGTTTCAATCAGTTCTTTCCTTTGCTGTTTAAAAGTGCAGTTTCTCACTGCATGGAGGGTAAAGAGACCTTTTCTAATCACCACTCTGTACAAATGACCTTTTCATTTTCATGAACAGCTAATGGAGCTTATTGCATTTCTGTTTAGGAGCATAGCTATACCTGCCAGTTTCATCCACGTCTCCTTACCGGAATAAAGACAGGGTGATTAACAACTTTTTTTTCATGTTTTTCAGGTTACCAGGACACCCAAATAAGTGTAACTGTAGTTCTTGTGTCTTGTCTTTTCAGCCTTTTCTAGTCTCAGTTATCACACCCACTGTCTCTTCACTCTTATCTGGGTCTCAGTTGTCTTATGCTTAGACCCTAAGTCAGTATTGGTCAGAACAGTAAGTTCAGTCAAAGGTTTCTGCTGAAAATGTGGAATTTCCCTTTAAATGTGCTGTTGACCGGTTATCTTAATGTTGATTCACATCTAACACTCAGAAGGAAAATGGAGGCTCTCTGTCAGTCAGACTCTCCTGTTGTGAAGGCCTTTGTAATAGTAATGTGTGTGTTTTGACCTGAATGGTAACTGTGTGTCTGGATAGCTTTGGAATGGCCATAATGAATCTGGATGGAGGGATTTGCTGTTGTCTCTTAATGGGGAGTACCGCTGCAGGAGTTGAGTATGTGGTCTTGGGTGTGTTGCAGAACATCTGCTCACACCTGTTCGTGACTGAAGTTAAGGAGCCACAGAGTTTAATCATTCTGAATGGTGCCATCTCATGCTGCTCTTAAAAGTTACTTCACACAATTTAACTTGCATGACAGGACATGGAAAGATGCTTTATTGTTCTCTTGTGTATAAGTCAAACCTGTGCCTGTGTCTCCCTGTGTGTGGTAGAGCAGAGGTGTGTTTGACTGCATTTGATGTGTGCACTTACAATGCACTTTAACTGCACATATTCACTATCCTTTGGATAAACTTAAACATACAAGTTCCAATGTAATGAAACCACTTGCCCAAAGCATTTTAAAATAAAATATAGGAAAAGGCATTTAGTGTTTTATATTTTTTAGTTGAGGGGTACCAGGAATGGACTTGCATGTTTAAATTTGGTCTGAAATATTTTGATGGTTAATAAATTAATCAATTCTATGCAAGATTTTCTTTTGCTGTTTTGTAACTTGATCATCTTTATTCCATGTTTCTTTTCTATTGCCATAGTTTGGGTTGCTCAGCTTCATTTGTAAGGATGCCCCACCACTATGCAGGCTAACTATGACTAACAGACTACTTTGGTATTCATTCCATATTCTGTGCTAGATGAGGAATGAAAAGCATCACCTTGTATGTGTGTGTATTTGTGTTTGTGCAAGACAGAGAGTGAGGAATTGTATGTATGTATGTATGTATTATGTATGTATGTATGTATGTATGTATGTATGTATTATCATACAGGAAGGCTCACAGCCTCCGTTTTGGTGATAAGGAAAACTGGGACTCGTGCATGTAATCCATTCTCTTTGTAGTTCTTTCTTCATAATGTTCTGAAGCTGCTGGCACATACAATGAATAGAATTAATGGACACAATCAAAAAGATTCTAATGAACTTAATATGAACAATACTGTACAATATTACCACTGATGATGTAAAGTCCTTGTAAATAAAATGTATATAGAACAAAGTCTGTCTGCAATAAAGAGAAACGTCTATCTGTAAAATGTTGAATAAATATTGTGTTTCTTTCTGAATACTTGTTTTGTGGTCTGTTTAGTCATTTCATTGGACTAAAAATATACTGGAAAACCATATATTACAGATGAGTTCGGCTGCATTCTTTCATGTCATCTGGAAACTGTCATAACACTGAGAACTCTCTGGCTATCACAGAACTCTCCTATAGTGGATTACCCAGCATATGTCCTCCACGTGCACCTCCCTGCTTTTGAGAGTTCTGTGAAAGAATAAAAATATTCGAGGTTCCTTCTTTTCATATACAGTGAGTTATTTCCTCTCAATACTACGCAGTGCGATGTCTAACATTTTCAGGTGCGTTGTAGGGGCTGACTCCAATTGATGATCCACCCCAAAACCGTTATATTGAAGTGCTGATATCCCACTGTACTATAATCTCTTGAGAACAATTTGTCAATCTTCCTTGTAGCCTATTCTGGTAAACTACACATCCACGATATTACCCACATCGTCTCTACATTCAGACATTAAAAATGTGGCTTCCACTTTAGTATAGAACCGGATATGACGTTAACTCAAGCTATTTTGTTATTGGCTGAACGTACCGCCGTGCCCTTTACCCTTACCATCATTTAAATACGCAGAAGCGTAGTGGCGGGTAATCGGTGGTGAAAGGAAATGTTTTAGTGTTTTGCTTTGCCTTTTAACAGCCGTATTTAGTCTACCGAAACGGTAGCAGTATGATTTGGATAGATCATACCCTATACTAGGTAACAATACTACAAATATATCGGTAGAGCCTCCTGATTTTGGTCTTTTTCGTTTTGGACACGTTGGACTGCATGGTTGCCTGTCAAAGTAAGAGCTACTAATACTGCAAGTACTGCTCGCAATAAACACCATTTACTCCATCATTTTCAGTCACAGGATTTCGTAGTTTTATTGCAACGGGAGTGTGTCACCTGACAAATAATCTTAACTCTGACTATTGGTCTTCAAGGTCAGTGTGTTGTCAGTAAGGAGCGTGTGTTAACTCGAACTAGCTTGCTAATAACTATCTTCTGTAACGTCATTAACTAATTTAGTTTGCTAGTTGAGTGTAACTTCATGTACCATGTTGAAGTTAACGTGCAAGCAGTACAGATCTCATTGTGCAACTTTTGAACTGGCTGTTTCAGATAATAGTTGATCAGTCTTAAATACATGTCATGTTACAGGTGAAATCATGAGTCCTCAGAAACGGAATAAAGATTCGGGAGTTCTTGAGGTTCGTTTTGTTGCAGATGCAGAAGTACTGGACCACATTGTTGATAAACAAGAGGGTAGGAAATGCTGTTTTCTGGCGTCGGAAATGATCTTGTTTATATATTTTCATCCTTCTATAAATGAATCGCATCATTAATAGCTATCATAAAGCTGGTGCTGCTTGTCTGAAAAAAAAGAAAAAATGGGGTTACTGTCTCATGATTTTTGCAGTCTAACTCGTCTTAATCATTACGTAGTGCTCATAATGTCAACAGCTTCCAGTATTACTAACTGTATCTGTTATAGTTACTAGAGCCTGAACTCTGTGAGCTGTTTCTAAACCAATGTTGTCCTCAGGTGTAAAAGTCGTGAAGAACTCGGTCCAGAAGCTGGTTACTTTGAAAAGCCCTGAAGAGAACGGGAAAGCAGGAGATGAGGAGGACCAAGACGTTTTTGATGAACAGCATTATGTGGAGGCACTGGGCACTGCAGCTGAAGGTACTGGGCGCTCAAGATAATTCCATAAAATCTTGACTTCAACAAAAGTTATGTTTAAATCTGTCATTTGAAAAGGTTGATGTGTATAATTAGTTCATTTTGGTCCTATAGAGTGAAGAGCTGTATCACTGGGCGAATGCATTTGTGTTAGTGCATGAGTGTTTGGTGTAAACTATTTCTGTGGTTGAGGTTTATCTTTGCTCATTCCACTGAAGGGGCAGAAAATGGCTCTGCTGGGACAGGAGGTTCTGCTGTTTTTACATTCCAGAACATCAAGCGCTCCAACAAGATGGCTCAGATGGGTGAGTGAGGGCCCTGCCGCCTCTCAGAAAATGACTGAAAACATCAGTTTTCAGTGCTCTCAAATCCTGATGTCCTCACTTCACACTGTAAAACTGATACCCTTGCTTTCTGTTATCTGAAACCACTGACTGTTAGATTCATCTGTTGTATCAGTATCATGCTGGAGCTCTGAGATATGTGCACCACAGCAGAAAGCTGTACTTTTCTGTGATTAGAGTCACCTGACCTGACAGTAGTACAGGGAGATATTCTCTCACCCATCATGTACACCAAAAATTGTCCTCAAACCACCTCTCATTTCCAGATATTAGATGTTTGAATATTATTTTATCATGTGAGAGGTAACTTAACACCAGATTGTGTTTTACCCAAATATTCTTTACACATTTGAAAGTGGTGAGATAAAAAGAAAAAGTGAGGGAAGTCACTTGTTTTGACCTTCTGTGAGTCATGCAGAATACAGTGGAATGTATTAGACCTTAAATTTATTCCCTCAAGCTAATTTACAAAAAATAATATAATGAAGATGTAGTCTAGTATAATATCCTAGTTATTTTGGTGTTTTCTTGTGATCTGTACTAGGTGTTTTCATATCTCTAGGCTCTGCATGTCTAAGTTTCTACTGTATTAGCTCATGGCCCTTTGTAATTGATATTGATTATTAGACATGCCTTGTCATCTTGTAACACATAACAGATTGAGGACACACATTCTGTTTTGTTTTTTTTAAGCATCAGAGTGGGCTCGCACCCCAGGCAAGAGTGTCACATTCAGCACCCCTGACGCCCCTGATGAGGTCACCAGCCCCCCCAGAGCTGCCAAGAGTGAGTACCAAAAATGAATTTGTTATCCCTTTCATGTTTTTTCATATCACTCAGTTCTGCTTTGTGAAGTCACTGTTGTATTTGTAATATAACTGTGTCATTAAAAAACTGCTATCTTTTTAGGGCAGGCCAGCCAAAACAAGACTCCACAGAAGGTACAGTGTGAAATAATGATCATTTTGGTAATAGATGACACATGCCAAGCCAGCTTTTTTGGGGGGTTTTGGACACCCTAAGAAGGTGACCCACTTTATGACAGAAAAAGATGTATTGCTTATCAATCATTTCTGCTTTGTTTCAGTAGTAAGAGCCATCACTGGTGCTCCTTTTCATTTTAAAATATTCAGTTATTTAATTGGTTAACAATGATATAAGTATTAACATTGTTAACTTGAAGTTTCTTTAGTGTTTATTTCTGCTGACTTGTTTTAAGGGGAAGAAGGTCCAATTTGTCTCTACCACTCCACACAGACTGAGAAAAAGGCTGTCAGGTATACTATGTTTATTAATTGTTTTATTCTGCTTTTTACCATTATGTCGTTTTCATTTTTACCCTGAAAAACTGAATTTTGTTTTTGTCAAGGAATCAAGGTCGATGTATAATAAATAATCACTCTGTTTCCTCAGCTCCAAACCTGAAGTCGGACAGTGACAGTGATTTTTCTCCCTCCAATTCGGAGGAGGAGGAGGAGGATGAAGATGACAACACAGAGGAAAAACGTGCGGTGACGGAGGTGGCTCCAAAGACACCCAGCAAGGCAGCTGCTGCAGCCTTGTACAAAACACCTGCCAAGAGGGCAAAAAACACACCAGAGGTGAGGGGTGTGTGGATGAGCCTGTTGTACTGTTGAGGTGGAATTAGTGTTAGTGAAGGATATAAATAATGTCATTTTTATCAGAGAAAATCAGATTTTTGTGGACAAGTATTCAAAGAAAATATGATTCATGAGGAAATGTGTATTGGGTTGTTGAAATGAGGTTTATGGTGTAAGGTTTTGCAGGTTTGATAATGGTCCAATCTGTGGGGGGGGGGGGTGGGATCAGTGTTAACCTGTTTAGTAATGAACTCTTGGCTAATTTCCTCATTTAAATTATCTGGATATCAATAATTATACAGGATTTGAATATGTGGAGTAAATGCCACATATTGAGTTTTGTGTGTTTTACCTTATAGCCTAATCTTGTGGAGGAATATTTTGAAGCACACAGCAGCTCCAAGGTCCTGACTTCTGATAGAACCCTGCAGAGACTCCAGACTCCAAGACTGGACCAGGTGATGGAAGACTTCTCAGAGAATTTATCTCTGTTCAACTCAGAGAAACTCAGATGCATATTTGTAGTTACTGCAAAATATCTTACAAAACTGGAAAAACAGACAGTGCTATTTACACTGGTGCAACTAGCATGATGGTACCCTGGTCACTTATCAGTACTGTATGTGTGTACTTTTTATAATTTCCCTGTGTTAGGAAACGTTATGCAGGCTTCTTGACGGGAAGCCCTCCTGTTATGCAGATGAAATTGGTCAACTGAACGAGGACCATGAGAAACATTTCAGCAAGTGGATGCTGCAGTTACAGTGAGTTTTTTTGGATTATTCATGTAAAACCTAGTCATTTTCAGGATTATGTTAGGAGGATGGAAACAACATGATAAATTCAGTGGTAAACTATGTTACATGTAGGTGTTCCCCCTGTGTGTGCAACAGCTATGTAAGTAGGCAGCACTCTAGCTCTGCCATCATGATGGTGACATGAACTGAAAATGTGTGAGATAACAGTCAGCATTTTTGTCAAACAGGTTGGGCTTCAGTGTGTTGCTCTACGGTCTGGGGTCAAAGAGGCAGCTGCTCGAGAGCTTCCGCACCTCCATGCTGTCCGACTCCGTCCACCTGGTCATCAACGGCTTCTTCCCCAGTATCACGCTGAAGTCGGTCAGTCTCTCCCATCCCCACATTATCCTGAAATTACTCCGTCTGCACCACACTCAAAAACCAGTCATTTTTTTCCCCGCAGTTTGCTCCTTGTTAAACATGATTTCCTTGTCTTCATGGTTTACTTTGTGGCGAAAGCTAACCTTCCTTAACTGTTGTTTTGTGGACAGGTCCTGAACGACATCACAGGCGAGGTGTTGGACCACAGTGGCAGCTTCAGGACTCCCATGGATCAGATGGACTTCATCATCAGGGCCCTGAGAGAAGGTGCTTTGATTTACAATGTACTGTAAAGTCTCCAGATGCTATTTGGTAGTAGATCAAAATCTGAAGTCCATCCCTAGTTACGGAATTGTTCTGATGTCCTTGAATCTGTTGCACCAGGACCAATTTATTAGAGCATTATCATGAATTCAGTAGATTTGATAAATAAACAAAGTCTGTGGTTGTGTGTATCAAGCACACACTAACTTGATGGTTTTTAAAAGGCTCACTGAGTTATGCTTTGTATTTTCAACAAAATACTTTTGCATCATTCTATATCAAATCACCTAAGGAGAGAAGATTTTGGCACCCTGGTGATTACGCATGGAATGACCTTTACCTGAGGTTTTATTTTCTTAGGTGCCTTGGAGCATATTTTTAAGATGGTGGAAAGTGTATCAGTAGTGGCGCAAAACCTGTTTTTTTCCCCTTCTCAGACCCAGATTTCCATGTTTACCTCATCATTCACAATATTGACGGACCGATGCTGCGTGGTGAGAAGACCCAGCAGACCCTGGGTCAGCTGGCCTCTATTCCCAACATGCACCTGCTCGCCTCCATTGACCACATCAATGCCCCACTAGGTCAGCACTGGTGCCAGTAATAACAAAGCTGATGTGAGTAATATGATCAGGATTGACGATAATGGTGTGATCTGTGTCTGTGTTCAGTGTGGGACCAGTCGAAAATGAGCTTGTTCAACTGGCTGTGGTATGAGACCACCACGTACCTGCCGTACGTGGAGGAGACATCGTACGAGAACTCCCTCCTGGTGCAGCAGTCTGGGGCTCTGGCACTGAGCTCGCTCACTCATGTGCTGCGCAGTCTCACTCCAAATGCCAGGTAAACTCTGCCGTCACCTCATCCTCTCATCTACTTTCATCCTGTCACTCTCTGTGGGTGCATCATATGCTGGAGCATGGCCAGAGCCAGTCATACAGGATAGAAGGCTTAATGGTGACACTGAGTTTTGTCTTTCCTCTTTCAGAGGGATCTTCAGACTGCTGGCAGAGTTTCAGCTGGAGAACAAGGACAACCCCACTTATACAGGTATGAGCCTGTCTTTAACACCCCACCGACTCTCAATTATCTATCAGACCCAGTCCCCCCACAATCCAACCCTGTTTATCTTATTATACTACACTGGTGGGTTGTGGAAAGGCCAAGTGAAATTGCCAGTGAGCTTGACCTACATTAAAAACCTTGACCTGTTAAAATAAGTAATGAAAAATTATTGCACAAGTTCAACATGTTTAAATGGCCTCGGTGTTGGATCAGGCAAAGTTTGGGAACCAATGCTGTATTCTATCTCTGCCAATTACAACCCACAATGAGATGTGGCTTAAACCTTGAGCTGTGATCAAATTCAGCATGTTTAGTATTGTAAAAGCCTTAATGTGTGCACACAGGGCTGTCCTTTCAAGATTTTTACCAACGATGTCGTGAGGCCTTCCTGGTTAACAGTGACATCACTCTGAGGACACAGCTGACTGAATTCAGAGACCACAAACTGATTCGCACCAAGAAGGTGAGCATGTAATCAGATTTATTTTTTTCCCCCTCTTAACTTGTGATTCACAAATGTACTTGAGTTACTGCTGCACCACCTTTGTTTGAACAAGCAGCACCGCAGGTGATGTATAAGCCCTCCTCCACTGTGCTCACCTGTAGGCCAGTGGCTGCAGGCGGTACAGTATAACAGGACTGTACTATTGTAGCTCAAAGTTGGGGGGAAGCATGTAATTAACTGATGGTTACTGATAGCAGGTGCACAAGGAGACTAATCAGTCTGCAAATCTGCAACTATAGGATCCAACCAGTGCTTGAGGCCAGCTGATTGGTCTCTTGCTGCAGCATTTGATCAGGTTTTACTTACTTTTTGAGCACATACAAAACCCTCTTTGCAACCAAGAACAGAATGGAACAGGTATGAGTCAGTCTGTGCAGAGATGTGATTATGTGTCATACAGGGTGCAGATGGTGTTGAGTACCTGCTCATTCCTGTCGACGTCGGAACACTGACTGACTTCCTGGAGAAGGAGACCGAGTGAAGTTTGCAAGGCGGCCATTTTGTGTATTGCTGTGCTCCCAGTTCATCCATTCACATGACACACCATGGAAGCTCTGAAAGCCAGACTAGGGATCTCAGAAGATACTGGAGACAAGAACTCCCTGTTGTGTGTACCTACATATTGACTGGCATAAGATACAGCTGCAGGCAGTGGCCTCTGGTCTTAGCCACTTTCATTTCCTCACAACCATGGCAATGCAGAGCACCGTATCGAACTGTCACAAGACACAGCACTTTTTATGTTTTTTTTTTTTTTTTTGGTGTCAAATGATATAAACATTTATTCTTGAATTGATAGTATCAAACTAAATAAATTTTGTAATATTTGTCCTTTATTTGAATAACATGAATGAGAAACATCACTTTATGCACTTCTGTTTATATTCATGTAGAAAATTAACATGTAAGCAACAATTTCAAAGCAACCATAAATCAACCAAAACTGTTTTTCCACACAACTAACCTGCACTAATATAAGTATACAACATAAGCTTTATTGCTGGGAGAACAATGCAATTGTGTGCTTTATTGAAACTGGTAAAACATCAATACTGCTTTGACTAAAGTGCTGTGACTGAATATAGTTTTGAGTAGTGCTCATGTAAAACAGAATTCATACTGAAGTTCATGTTCAGGCAATGCAGTTTTTTGATTGGTCATTGCACAGCCTATCAGACAACACGATTATGAAAAAGCAAGCTGGCATCACAGTGACTGACACTGCAGACAGAGGAACAAATCTGTCAAAGCTCAGACAAGGCTCAAGAGAATCCCATCAGTCTTCAGTTTAATGTCTTAATCGTTTCCTGTTCCAAGCAGGAAAAACCACCAAGAGACCAGCTGCCATAATTCCACCTCAGTTATAAGAAGCAGGAAGTGTGAAAGCTCAGGAGTCCCTATGGTGTCAGAACTGGAAGCTGGTCCTGTGATCGACTTCCAGTAAAAGCACAGGGGTGAATGACATGTTCATCTATGGTAAGGTAGCGATGGTCCCACTCATGGTAAGCTGTCCTTTCAGTGTAGCCCCTTTCTGCTGAAGAAGAGCATTTTCCCCTTCCTGGCCAGGTCCCGTCTCACTGCTGGATGACCTCACTCCTCTCAGCCTGGTTGTTGTGTCTGTGCAGGGTGCGCTGTCGATGCTCTGCTGTTTTCTGGACAAGCTGGAGCTCCTCAAAGTTAAGCTCCTTCAGCAGGAGCAGGACGGCCTCCAGCACATGACTCTGTGGGAGGACGAGTGGAATCCTGTTTGGGCAGTTTCAGCTTCATACAGAGACCACTAACTGGTATGAGAAAGGCTTACCCCACACAGTGGTTCTTGCTGTACAAGTAGTACCATCTCCATTGGTACTACTTGTTAACAGGCTGTCCGACCTGGATTTCTCAAACCCACTTGTGCACAAACCCCAGTCATGTTTGTTTCCCATATCTAATGTGGTTTGCCATAGTAATTATAAGAGAGAGGGAAGAGGGAACTTACCTTTTTACCCAGAGTCGGTGCTGTGTCTCGTGGAGAAGAGAATTTATCCCTTGGTAAGGGTTTCATTCCCAGCTGTTCTCGGATTTTGCTGGAAGAAGAAACCAAGATTCTTTTAAATCCCTTCTTTAATGAATGATGGTGCATAATACCGAGTATTCGTAATTCCAGTAAGTGCTTGCACATAATTATAAAAATTATTCATTATTGTAATTATGCAATTGTTCATTATTAGCTCATCCCCATCTGTTCATTCCAGAGCATGTATTTAGATTAACTCTGTAGTGATATGGTATATTTTGAAGACCTGACTCTCAGGGGTCAGTTGTGTTCTTACTGTGAGGATTCATTGACTTCCATAAAAATTTCTGTTAAGAGCTATTACAGTTCATCTTTGGAAGCATACACTTTAAAAACATTTTCTCAGCACCGAGGTAAGCCCTCTTACTTTGTCTCCTCCATACTGTAGTTGAGTGGGTCATTCTCGCTGTCTGCCTCTGTGAGCCCATTAGCAGAGATGGGGACTGGAGCTGGGGGGTTTTTGATCTCCTCTCCCTCCTCCAGAGCCCGGGCCAGCTCCTCCTCTGTGACCACTACCAAGGAAAAACATAGCACCCTCTATAACAGGACTAAATTAGACAATAATTGTCACAAACATATGGCACCCTCTATTACAGGACCAAAGCAAACAAAAATGCTTACACAGAAAGAAGGAAAAAAAAAAAAAAGAAATAGTAACTTCCATTAACTGAGTATATGACAAAATACTACCCACAAACACCGTTGAAGAGATGAACTAAGCAAAGGTCCCTTTGCAAGAGTCATCACAATAAAACTCACAATTACAGAGAATGGAAATGCACCCTACAACAGGAACACAGTATTACTCAAACTCAGATTTCATGTTTTTTGACATAAGTAAAACATATGCAAGAATTACATATTTGGGTCTTTTGTTCATTGTTTTTTTTTTTTTTTAAACATATTTTTCAGGATTTTTCCACTTTATTTGACAGTTACAGTAGAGAGGTAGACAGGAAATGCAGGAGAGAGAACATGCAGCAAAGGGCCCAGGCCAGATTCGAACCTAGAGCATGCGCTCTACCAGCTGAGCCACTGGGGCACACCATTGTTCATTGTTAAACATGTTTTTATTTTAGCTAGATAAGCATCCGGTTGCTAGATGCTCAGATACTGACTACTTCATATCAATCAATAATTTCCCTGTCACAAGGTCTACACAGGGTATGTCAATCAGAGGAAATTGAAAAACTAGAAAACCCAGAGTTAACTGCATTGAGGAGGGGAAGCCCAACAATCCTGCCTTGTGCACAGCTGCTCAGATCAGGGTATACTGCATGTACCTGTATTGTCTAGCTTGTGCAGTCCTGGCAGGTTGCGCAGGACAGTGAGCCGGTATTTCAGTGGGTCAGCACCGCAGCAGGGGTTCTCTGCCAGCCACAGCACCCGCAGCTGGGCCAGGTGCCTGAGGTGGCACAGCTCCCCCAGGCTCTCGATGTGGTTCCGCCGCAGGTACAGCTCCGTCAGGTTCTGGCACTGACTGATGTGCTCCAGAGAACAAATCTGATTTGCACTATAAGAGAGGACATGGCAATGGAAGAGGAGGAGAGAAAGTACAGATTGAGGGGAGCCAGTGGTGGAGTCAAAAAGAGGCATGAGGTACATTGGAGAAGAAATTTGATTTTCATTCCCTGTGTCCATAGTTTATTAATTTTTATATTAATAAGGAACATTAGAAGCCATGGATTAATTACATGAATGTTTTAATCTGGCACTTATATTGTCAAAAGATCATTACAGAATGCTATGGTTCTGCCAGCTATGAACTACCATGACCTTCTTATCACTTACATAATCAACAAGAATAACCACGCCAATTCCTGGAACATCAGTAGTTATTGTTTTTTGACTTCACATGAAAACGTCACGATATAAAGCTTCAGATTAATGAGAGGTTGCAAAATATTGGCCTACCTAAGTGTCAAAACTTCAATATTTGGCATTTCAGTGAATATGGAGATCTGGAGGAAAAACAAAATGCACATTACATCAATAAAATAACATACCATTGTTGTTTACACTGCTACGATTTATTATGTACGAAATGAAACCATCTGAAAACAGTAGGTCAATTTTGTTAGCTCAACATATTTGAAGCAGGAGTAAAAGCATACTTACATCCGTCAGGTTACACCCCCTAAAATGAGAAACATGAAAAGGTTAGTACGAAATAGCAGTTTTTGAAACAATGGACTTGTCAGGGAACGTGACAACCACGAAAACTGAAATGAATTGCAATTAAATTGTACTACGTCCCGACTGAAACCGTAATAGTACCATGCAGCCGAGTAAGCTGTAGTTATTCGAATCAGGATCATGTCATTATAATTAGCTAATGCTCCAATGATAGCTATAATCACTATGGATAGGAACTGTCATTCAGCCGAATACAACGCTTCACAACACAGCCAAACGTAACTTAATTGGCAATAGTGTAACAGCGAACATAAAAGTAATCTAATATAATTGAGGTTCACCAGTTATTTAAGCCAGTGGTCAAAAAAATAATTGAATAAGTCAGACAGCAATTAGCTAGGAAGGCCACACAGTAAAGCGAGCATAGCTTGTATAGGTAGCTCTGAGTATGTCGTGTTAAAACAACACCACCAATTTACTTGCTGTTAAATTCTGACCTGCACTAGATGGGTAACAATGTCGTACCAAGCCGTCTCACCTACTGTGCACCTTTATCAAGCTAGCTAGCTTAGTTGCTACACTAGATAATATTTACTAAGCTAACTATCTAACTGCATATAGCTAGCTAACCTACCAGCAATTTAGTTTCTTGACGCTGTCGAGGTCCGACGCCTTCGCCCGAGCAAGCACTAATTTTCGAGTTAGTTTCATTTTAATTACTTGAAATATGAAATATTTGTGATTGCTCTCCAGAAATATATCTTAGCACTTCGAGCCTGATGCTACAACTACGACGTTTCTAAACCTCGATGGGCAGTCCATTCCTCCTCTTCTACAGTGCTGTTGTTTACAGAGCGCATGCGGCTTAAAAATCAGGCTGTGCAGCTGAGAAGCGTCTGTAGCAACTGTTCGGTTGCTGTCTGGTTAACCCTTACATGTCAGTCGCCAATTTAACTGTTACGATCAGCTAATTGCTGACACTGTTTAAAAGCCTTTAGTTAACTACTATACAATATTGATCTCTGTTTACATTTTAAATTGTATTCCAAACACCTCAAAACGAACAAAGAAACAAAAATTAAACAAAGATACCAACACAAAAGAAAGCAGAAAAAAGAACCAAAATATAAAATACTCATTTCTTGCTCAACATGTTATTACATTGCCTTCTTCTCTCACTTCACACAGCACTCAATTAACTGGCCACGTGCTGTTAAACTCCATCAGGTTATCCTGCCAACAATTACATATTCTGTTACCATGCTTCGCTCTACTGAACAACCCTCTGGGTTACAATCAATATTGGCTTTATGTTGACCATTCCACAGAGACACACTCAAAGAGTAAATATACAATTCAGAGTTCTCTATTATGAATGTGTTTCCCCCATTCAGTGACATAGTTATCTGACATAGTTTTATCTACATGGAGATGATAATGAAGGCATGGCTTAGATGTGGTGCTTGATAACACTCAGTGGTCAAGCTGCAGTGCTCAGCCTTCAATTGCTCTTGTAAGGAATCCTGGAAATGTGGTGCGCCTGCTAAGGGCAGTACTGATTTTTGTCACTAGGTGGGAGCAACAGACAATAATCTGGCATTCCAAGGACCTAATCACAGTAGAGAAGTATGATTCCAAAATTACCTTTGTCACTGAAATGACTAGAGCACTCAAAAAGATGTGGCAGCCAATCAGATTAAACCTCATATCTGCCAAGTGTAGAATCAACACAACAGTATGACTTTCATTAATTAGCAAGGCATTAAACAGATACAACAATGTGTAAAGTGACAGGAAAATGGTATTATGCCAACTGTAAACACAATACTATGCAGTACGCCTTTTGCCAAAGATATACACTGTAATGATAAAAAGTGACTGAATTCAGTGCAAGCAATGTAGGATCAATTGTGATCAAAGAGCAATTGATAAGAATAATTAGATGACGAGTTCAATGTTCAACAGTTTAATGTAAAGTATCACTATAAATGTAACATGTACAGTACTAGACAGGTGCAGATTTTTAAAGCTGTGTGGTTCAGATCCACAAATGGACACACCTAGGCATAATTAATTCATAATGATAGACACTTAAAACCACAATGTGAGGTCCTCTATGACATTATCAACATACATGGATGAACTTCAACAAACAACATTTATTTGGTAACATGCACTCCAAGCTATTGAAAAATCACCTTTAAGTTTTCTATTCTCTACAATTTTGTAATTTCCCCCAAAATACCCCAATCCCACATTGTCTGTAAATCAGGTTTAGGCTATATGTCAGAGTGAATGGTCTATAACTGGACACTACTATAAGTGGATACCACTTTCCCTCCCTCAGAATGAGATAACCTGAGGTCAGCCTGGTCTCCCCTTGTGAATGGTAAACAGCACATCTGTTTTTGAACTCTCATGAAACATTTCTAAACTACGTTACAGCTTTTCTGATACCCTGTCAATCACACAAGACAAACAAAATAGAGACAGATTATGTGAAGCACAGCAGAGAAATGATCCTACTGAGTGCTACTCTTTATTAATGAAACAAATTAGGATCAAGTCCTTCAGATATATCACAGTAATCTGAAGTTTCAGAGATTATTTAGACAATGTATAAGGTGCGGTCTTATATGGTACATAGTGACACTGCAAAGCAAACACATCAACACATGACACAATGTGTACATTGTATCTTAACAACCACATCTAGGGATTTATTATAATTTCTAGTGAATTATAATGGATTACAGTATTACTTCCATGCTGAGGTTGTATCTCTCAGGAATTGCATGATCTAGTAGGCTATGTTGGCTATACATACAGAAATAAAATGGATTTAGTATGTGTAAGATCGTTTATCTTAAATATTTTATGCAGTTAATTTAGGTTAAGATAAGTAGAACGTCCTTTATACGTTCAAAAACTAAAGGGCTATTGTGATGCCTTAAAGTAAAGCCCTAAAGTTGGAATGTAAATGAGGATTCTGAATTAGTGGAGTATCAGTGTCTACGCAATACATCACTTATTACTGATACCGTGAGTATTAGACAGAAACAGACTTGGTTTGCTATGTGGTTCATGTTTTTGTGTTTCTGTGCAAATTCATAGACATTTATAACAACTGGTAGTTGTTCTTGTTCATTATTCCTCCCATTAATAGATAATATAGTTTAAAGATGAGTGAATCTGCACCGAATCGACGTAGACTTGATTTTAAAATATATATATATATTTTCGTCCTGACCCGTTGCATAGAAAATCAGTTTCGGAGCTGAGCATCTATCTTAACGCTCATTGGTCCAGCGAAAGTGGCTCGACTCAGCAGTATCGCCTCCACGCCCTCGAATTCCCCTCGAAGTTGTTTTGAACAGTAAGTAGAGTATTGAACGACCGAAGTATGGATTTAAGTATGGTATGCAGTGTTACTGACGTCAAAGCACTAATATTGCATACCCACATGGACCACAACCTCGCGCTAGACGAACTGCTGCAGAAACTGGGTTTCTACTGAAAGTTCTGTTATAAAGCGCAGACTTAAAATAGCCCGCTGGTTCGGAAGTCCGCTCGAATCAATGGCAGCTATAAACTACATCCAAGTTATTCAATTTATCGCTTTTCTTGTAAACACACAGTACTTTGACTAAAAAGCGTTTCTCTCGAATGGGAATTTTTATTGCGCTTTCGGGTCGATCCACTTCAACTCACTCGACATCCCAGTTTGTCAGGTGCGAAAGGTAACAGGTGTATTGTTAGCTAAACACGGAAGTGACGTCTCTGCTCACGAGATTTGGATTAAACCATTGGATTAAACTGGGACGGAACGACCGAGACAGCGTCCAGGCACTGAGCTAACTGAAGGAAATAAACAAAAACAACGGTGAGGCAATGTACTCATTTTTACATTTTTTTTTATAACTGATGATATTTGTCGCAATGTGGGTGTAGTTATGCCTTTGCTCTGTCTTTCCTATTTGATCATTTCGGTGTATTGGACAGAGACGTGGCTATTTTAGCTAGCAAGTGATGCAACCGATAGAGCGGTGCTGATGTTCGGTCTACCGGTGCTTTAACGATGCGGCGAACTATTTGAATGACAATTATTTTTATTATAGGGTAAATGTAAATTATATCACAATGTTTAGGATACTATGAGTAGGCTGCTTCATGGTTCTTTGTTTGATCAGCTCTTCTATGTCAGTAAATAGCAAGATATATAACTATAATTGCTGCACTGCTACACATTCAGTATTATTAGTGTACAGCTAACATTAGCTTGGTCTCGATTGATCTAGACTGTTTTCCTTTAAGCTACATGTTTCATAGTCGCCATGTAGTCAAAATAAATACTTATCCATGCTTAGGAATGGGATTTGCGATAAACTCAAAAGGTATATTTCTGTTGAAATGACTGCACACCGCTTTAGGTGTCGCACTAAGCGGAAGGTGACTTGAGTGGCTCGTTTGCGCAAGGCGAGCTAGTGCCCATTATATAACCTGCTGTTGACTTATCCACACTACGTACAATTTATCTAACAGAAAAGTAAGGTATTGCCAAGGACTATATTGACCCTATATTTCTTAATTAAGGTATTGTTTACTCTCAGAAAAAAATACATGTTCAGACTATAGATTATATCTTATTGTGGGAATTGGATAAAATGTGGGATTTATGTCTGTAACATTTATCTGTGTTTTACGTGCTATCAGTAGTAAGTAATTATTTTTTTCCACAAATACAGAAATTGAAAGTGCTTGTGTACCCAGTGCATGCTAACAGATATTCTCTCATTACTGGTTATTCTGAATCTGAAAGTGTAAGCATGTACCATGTTAGCATAGGTTCTCCATCTCATGTATTAACACTAACTATGGCGTCTCCTCCTGACACTGTCCAGCAGCTCCATGTTACATTAGAATAAGGCCACATATAGGCAGCAAAGAAAGATCTTAATTTGGTTTTGGCTATGGATGCCCTTTAGTTAAAACCCTGACATGTAGACCTGACTTTCCCCTTTTGTTGTATAGGTTTGGAAAATGTATCTAAATGTGAATTTGCTGGTATACACAACCAATCTTTATTGCTAAATGGATAGATTGCACAAAAAAATTCATAGCAGTTGGAGCTATTCTATGTTTTTACAGATGCAGGTGAGTGTATTGAGTGGAACCTTTCTATTGGAGGCTTTTAATGCATTCAGTGCACCAGCCCAGATGCACTCAGACTGCAGTCCATTGTTTGGAGCTGCTCTCTCCAGTGACATTGCACATATAGTATTTTGATCATCTGAATCCATTTTTACTCTGGTTTGCAGATGTAAAGAACATTGGTTGATTGCCCAGATTAAAAAAAAATAGTGTGAAGGCTCAGATTTTTTCTTTTCAGAATGTAGGATTGGATGGTAATGTCTGTTTGTTGGTTATTGGAAATGCTCCACCCTAGCTGTTAATTTTTTCCACTATCTTATTGTGCTGTCATTCATTTAAAACAACAAACTAACTGATATTTTCACCGCTTGTACTGTAAGATAGACCAACTAACTTTGGGATTGTAGACAGAATGTGGACATACACAGATTCCAGTGGCATTGCCTCCATAGGAAACTGAGTTTTAGTAGAGGATGCTCTCAGCTCTGTGTAAGTCTCCTGTCTCATACTGCAGGTTTATGTATTTTCTCATTGCCAATCACACTTGTTTCTTTTTAGCTCTGTTCATTTACATGATCAAAAGCTTCCAAATTAACCAGCAATGTCTGCCAAGTTTCTTTGTTGACATGTTCTCATTTTTTTACTCTTCAAGTGGTGCAAATTTATGACCAATCAACACTGCATAATGCATTGCATTGTTTCCATAGAAATTGCTTCTAACATGAAAAGAGAGTGATTCCTCTGGAAGATTATAGGAGTTGATATGAATGATAAAAAAATAAATTCAACAAAAACAAAATTAGCCAGTATGGTTATGATTTTATGATGGGCCATGGAACCAAGCATGCAAATATGGGTTTGTCCTGCATAATGCAGGACATCTGATAATCCTAACTACACATTAAAAGGAAATTGTATTAATTGTCTGACAAATTTTGAAGACCAGTGAAACCACTTGTGGTTTAATAATTTTGAGTAAACAGCAATGGTGTCACCTGGTTTGTCACAACCTTCCCTAACAGGAAATGGTTTTCTCTAAAGATATCACCTGCCTTCTCTGTTTAGTTAGCATTTTTGTCAGAGCTGCGGGGAAACCCGGCTTTATGAATCAATTGATGTGGACCTGAAAAGTGTGTGTACTCTACGTGGTTTGTATTTATTGAAAAGGATTTTTTAGTGCATCTGTTTCAGACTAAATATAATTAAACTATAAATATAACTAAATATAAATAAAACACATGTAGGTCATCTTAACTGGACCAGGTGAAAACATGTGTATTCCACCTTCAATGGGAATGGAGTGAATAGCAGCAGAAACTCTGAAAGCAGCCTGTTTTATCTCAGGACAGCACTGGAACTATACGCAGAAGAGTGCAGAGTTTGGAGCACCACGGTTGTAGCCATCAACATGATGCTTTATAAAATTGCTTCAGTGGTAGTCTGCTGATTATGCAATGTGTGAAATATGCAAAAATACAAGCTATATAAGGAACTCTTCCGCAGATTAGATACCATTGGACTGCTTTCCGTTGTGGGCTACATGAGCTAAATCACATCTGACAACAAGTATGCCCCACTGTCTTTGTAGTGCTGTTCTGCCTCAGGACTGAATTGCATTGTCTGAGTCTATACTTAACATGGGAGAGGAATAAATGAGTTTTTGCAGGCCTGTATTTTGAAAGGTATAAGTGCAGAATTTCTTTGCATGATGCAGGAAAATGGGACGTTGACCAATGTTGGCGTCTCTCGGTCGAGTAAGTGGCTCTGTGCAGAGAATAGTGTTTTACAGCTGGATAATTATATATTTACTGTTATTTTTGTAAATGCACTTACTCTGTGCCTGCCATGTTGTGTTTATTGTGGTAGAGTCTTTTTTTAGGAACTGTTCACAGTGATTGTGAAACTAATCATAATTACTTAATACTGTCTGTTCTATATTATTTATTAATAGTGAATTTTGAAAATGCAAAAATGCATTCCGCCATGTGGCTCGTCCTTCTCCGGACAGATGGATCCAGAATATAACCTGGCTTTCCATGATTGGTTTTTTCTTTTTCTCTCGGATTTCACGCTGCTGATACCTGAGCCTGGAAGCTGAGCTGATGGCGTCTCAGTGCGGCCAGCGATTGTGTTCCCTCTCCTGTGCTCCGCAGACCCTTAAGCGTCTGCCTGTGACAGTAATTATCAGCACCTCGGTGGCCATCAAGCTCTGGTTTGTGGAAAAGGGTGCAGTTACAGGTCAGACACCAGAAAGACAAAAGCAAACATTGGGCAGGCTAAAGAGTCGTAATGGAAGAGAGTGAATTTTAATATGAAACTAATGTGAACGGATCTGGTCTGGGTTGGTCATGATCACTGCAGTAGGAGTGGCACATAATCTCCCTCTCTCTGTCCCTTTTGCTTGCTCTCTCTCTCTTCCTCTCTGTCTTTCTCTCTCTCGCTCTCTCTCAAGCTCACTCTCTCTATATATGTCTCTCTCTTGCACCCACTCACACGGATTGACAGGACGCATCTGTGTGTATGTGTGTGTTTACACCCTTATGCAGAACAAGACCCTCACATGAATCAGCAGCCACAATCTGTGTGTTATGTAAGAACAAATCTGGATCATCATTTGCACAGCATTAAAAGCAGCCTTTTGGGAATGGCTCTGTGTACAGGTCTATGTTTGGCGCCATCAGACATGCTGTCCTGAGTTTGGGAAAACAGGATCATTTTTTTTTAAATTAATATGTGCAGCTCCACAATAATTGGCACCCTGACTGATGATGAGCAAATAGCCTATGTAAATCCAAACTTTATACAATCATAATAATAGCACATTGATATGTGGATGTTGGGTAATTTCTCACAGCATATTATCTTGTCTTTAGCAAGGGTGCCAATAATTTTGGAGGTATGTGCTGGTAGCAAGTTTGACTCATACCTCACTCAAATATGTATTTTAAATTATTTTGCCATTTAGTTGACAGTAGCTAGCTTGCTACTGTTAGTAATGAATTTGTATTATGCTTAACCAGAACTCCCTGAAATAAAGTTAGCCCATTTGGTCTGCTGTAAATGTTTCTTCTGCCATGGAGAGAATATGTAATAACATCTAATTTTTATATTCCTATATGATATGATTATGTCTTGTAATAATCATGTGTTATTACAGTGGATAGGTGTGTGCAATTGTTAATGTTCCATAAAAAAGAAGGAAGGGCTGCACAAACCATGCACACTTCCATGTGACACTTTCTTTATTAATAACATTTTTACAATTCCATCCTATATGGTATTAGTTTTATGTATGTTTTACTCTTTGCACCCAACATGTTAAGAATTAGAAGGTTGGAACTACTTTTAGCTACATTGTCAGCTGTAGCATACTTTCTCGTCCAGCACTGTGAAAAAACAGGGTCACTTTTATATGGAGTGATATCAGATCAAAATGGTAGTTTTATCAAAGATGTACTGTCCATGTCCAGCTATGCCAACTCTTGTTTCAGTGTCTCCTTAATTAAGCAGAGAGCTTTTAATCCTTTTTATGTGAAGTGGCACATCTCCAGCAATGCGTATTCATATCCTTTATCTGTTAAGGTAGGTTGTGTGAATCAGTCAAGTATAAAACCATATTAATGGGCAGGTCAAACAATAGTTCTTGAACACCATATGTTCACAGGGTGGGACGTGAATATTTTTACCTTATAATTCCAAATCTTATTTTGGAATCAAGGCCACTTAGAAATATATGGAAATTCCGTTAGTGTTCAACCCATTATTTACTATACTTTTTATTTTCTGCTCCTCTGGATGTTACTGGTAATACTAAAAATGTAATTTTCAATTTCAATTTTCAGTATGTGATATATGACAGAATCAAGAATATTGATCATATATTAAGATCTTAAATTAATGTTAGAATAAGGACCTTAAGATATTGATATTATTTTGTCTAAACATTGATATTCTGCATTATAAGATATTTATACTGATAGTCAGAATTATTTTTGTACTGGAAGTTGCAAAACAGTATCAGTTAGAATGCTGGTTGTACCATTACAGTCTCTTAGCAATGTGATGGTTTGGAGGCAATGGTAGTTCATATAATGGTAGCTTATATCCAAAGTGGTCCAAACCAGTGTAAGCATGTCTGTCCTTCTTAGAGCACAGGCCCTGTGATTCTTGAGCATCTCTTATGATGAGCTGCTGGCAGGGCAAAGATGAGGGGGGGTTACCTTGTCCCCTGTGTTCCCCTGTGCCCTCCCCCCACTCACCAATAAGACTGAAGGAGAATGTTTATCTTTTATCTCTCTTCTTCCCATCTCTCTGATTTAGATTGAGGGTGTATCGGTGCTGTGAATGTGACAGTGCACTGGAGCAGGGTGTGTGTGTGTGTGTGTGTGTGTGCACATGTGCATGCATGCGTGTGCATGTCTCTGTATGCATTCATCATTGTGTGTTTTAGGACGTGCTTGTGCGCACATGCATGTAAGTGCACGTGTGTGTGTGTGTGTGTGTGTGTGTGTGCATGTGTGTGTGTGTGTGTGTGTGTGTGTGTGTGTGTGTGTGTGTGTGTGTGTGTGTGTGCGCGCTCTGTATGAGTAAGTATGTTTGTATAAGTGTGTATTTCTCTCCCCTCGCTTGCGTGGCAGCTCTTTAAGTGCACTCGAGCAAAAGAAGCCAAACAAAAGGCGAGCACTGGGCTGGGGCAGTGTGTGCATGACTGCATCTCTCCCTCAGGGAATTCCTCCTCCACGCTGACATCTCAGTAATGATGCAGTCTGGAAGCTCGGCCTGCTTAATCAAACGTCCTGTATTAGACACAAGAGCGGAATATCACAACCTCTCTGTGGTCCTCTTCGATAAGGAAAATAAACATCTTTGTCATACCACAGCACGTCTGGGCCAAATCAAAATGAAGGCTGTCCCATGTGGAGACATGCAGGCAGGCTTGTAGCATGAACTTTGACCGCTCAGTGTGTATGTTTTGCAGATGTGTGTGTGCAGATTGAGAGTGGATTCCTTTGAATTTAGATTGGTTTGTTTGGGATTTTATTCTGAATATATCTACATATTATCTATCACCATGTGCAAATTACATATCTACATAATATAGTACATATTATGACAGGTGGTGATCAGCTTGTGTGTCTGTGGATTTGTGTTGGATTGTTGGGGCAAAGATACATTATTAACTATTAACTCAACAATGACCAACATAAAGCTTGCAAAGGTATGTGCGCATCGGTAAGTAAAGGTAATGTTTTACTTGCTCAAAGGTAATGGCCCAAAGCCTCAAACAATCTGTTGTTTGCGTACATGATAGTAGTAGTATGATTTAGTAGTAGAGCAGGATAACTATAAAAAAATCAGTCATTTTTACATGTCATATTTATGAAATGATATGTTGAGTAACCTGAGTGATTAGGTCAGCACTTTCTAAATAATACACCCCACCTGCACATGTACACACACCCACACACTCCTCTTACTCTCAACTACAGCAGACACACTCCAGTTACATGACTTGCTTCTTAGATACACTTGAGATGAGTTCCATTTTAATGTTTTTTTTGATGTTCATGGCTTTTACTCTGAGAACATTCCTGTTGTGTCAAGGTCAGGTAAACTATGCACTGTTTCCAGCTTGGCCTACCTTAGGCTAGGCTTTGGTGAATGAGCTGTTCCATGACTACAAAATAGATGGGAGAGGATGGAAATTTTCAATAAATTGGCATTTGGCAATGTTTTTGTAAATTGTGATTATACCTGGCCCTCACTGCTAACATATGATTTGGAAAGAAAAAACACCAATCACTGGATTCATCTTCAGCTCAATACAGCCAATGTTGTGCCGCACAGTTGTTGCAGCGAACAGCATCAAACTTTCATACTCACCCCCACTCAGCTAGCATCTCCTCATAAAATCAGGGTGGGGGAATGTGAATTTTGACCAACCTTTATGATCTCACTAGATTCACTAAAGCACTGTATTTAAATTTAGGAGTAAATAGTGCAGTGCTGTAAGTCTTAAAGTCTTAGCATTCCAGCATTTAACATTTCTAACATTTAATGGAGACCAGTACTGTATTGGAGATTGATGTTCTAGTCACTGTGTTTATTTCACTCAATTGTGTTTTGTGTGCTGTAAAATTTAACTTGTCCGATCAGGCAGCCTGAGAGCAGGGTGAACTTGCCGACTCATTTTTTTTTTCTACTTGCTTCAGTCAGCCAGGCAACTGTTAATATCAATCACGGACGCAGTTTTGTACAATTTTGATGTTGATTTATATCTTTATGATCTTTGTTTTATCAGTTAAGTTAATCAGGTTAATTCACCCTCACTGGAAACACACATTTGTCTTTCAAATTAAAATGAAATTCTATCGGAATAGACACTTAACAATGGACCTGGCTATCTGAAAATCAACCACTTAGAGAGTGCAGACCTAGTAGAATATACTGTACCACAGTAAATGTGCTGGGTTGACCTACACGTGAAGTTGTGTCAGTAATGACCTGAATTTAGTTCATTAAAAATGTAGACCAGCTCACTAGCCTTACTGTTCAATGGCCACAACTTTTTTATGGAGGAGATGCCATTACTCTTTTAACACCTCTAATATCAGACTCCAGTTGAGAGTCACTGATTAGTTACTGTGTACTGGTCAGATGTCTTCACCTGAAATGCAACTAGCATTAAATTCCAGAGGTATGTCCTTAGGTAATCAAATCTCCCAGTAATTTTCCAGCATTGCACTGCATGCTGCAGCCATTTAAGCAGCAGAGGGAGAGTTTGGAGTTGGTTATGTACTAGACAGTGCTTTATACAGGCTGAGGAATGTTTTGTATTTTGTGAAATAATGCAGTGTGGGCCTGTATAATTACTTTTGCTGTTAAGTAGTGCTTTATTAGCATGGCTATTGTGCTGCGATACAAAGATTCGCTCTTTTGCAGCTTTTGTAAATGTCGCTATTGATGAGTCAATCTCTTGTCCCATTCTCCTGTGATGGTGAGGCAGCACAATTAAGACAAGATGTACAATTTGAAGAAACATCAGTCTTTCTGAACTGCATTGTGTTATCACAGTTTAGTACATGCCTAAACTGTTCTGAGTTGTGTATGTGTGTTTGGGTTCATGGGTGTAGATGTTGGTTTGAGTGAGTGTGTGTTCAGTTTTCTGGGTGCTTTATGGTGTGTGTCTTTTGTTGTAGGTGTGTAAGTTTGAGTTTGTAAGTTTTGCATTTTCCTGTGTGTTTCTGGTGAGTGGTAAATAATGTGTGGTTGTGAGCAGTAGCGGTGACGTTGGGCTCTCTTACTGCTGCAGCTCTATAATTACTCTTGCCTGCAGGGCATAATGGGGTGAGCATTAACACACTAGTGTAGGAGGATCACAACACAGGCACCTAGCAACTAGGGGGTGCTGTCACCTACACTGATTCTATTTTCCTCCAGCCCAGCTGGCTGAAGCGCACTTTTACCAGCTCTCTTATGTCTCATTTCCTCCTGTGCTCAGTGTGAACACCCGCTCCATCCAATCACAGTAACCTCCTGTGTATCACGGTAATGTCACCTAACTCCCCCTTCGTTGTCACCAGCGACTCACTCTTCCTCACCAGTATCCCCTCTGTTTTGTTGCCGTCATCACACCGTGATCTGTTTGTTTGCTTCCAGCAGCTCGACATGCTGTACAGTACATCACATTGGAATCCCTCCCAAACCCTGTACAGGATTATCACAGCCTCTTATGTTGTGTTTAAATTTCCTCCAGGTTTATGAAGTGTTCAGGGCTGGCACCAGGAAACGGACACATTCTCCTGGAGCAGTTAACTCTGCTTGTTACATAACTCCCACTGTGCCAATCCTGATGAAGCAGTCCCATTGCAATATAATCCTACAAGCTCTTCTGCAATATGGGCTCTGTGACTTTTAGGCCAATGTGTTTGTATCTCAGTAATATATTCATCTCCTCAGCTGTCCAGCTTTGTGTTTTGAAGCAGGAACTGTTTGGCTCCTTTTGAATCAATAATAAAAATGGACCCTAAATGTGGCATTACCCTTGAGGCTGAGACAGCTGAGTGGTAAATGGTTTAGGCGGGTGGGGTTTAGGGTTGAGGCAAAGCAAAACAGAGCTTGTAGAAGGGGAGGTATGTGGTCTTGATGCTGGTCCATCAAAGCACTGCTAGACAAACTAGTGATGGTACTAGTACTGATACTGAAAAAATGTGGAATTAAAATTACTGTTAATGCTGAAATTATATTTAGTCCTGAGTTTAAAATTGAAATTAGAATTAAAATCAGATCCCAGATGGGATTTTCAGACCATCATAGCAACAGACTGTAATTTTAAAAAATCAGTGAGTTACTGGGAGCTCCATCCATTTATGGTATCACAGCACCTCGGGGGCACATCACACCTGCAAGGGGAACATGAAAGCTGTGTCATGTTATGGTGTTCAAGTACAGACCCAAGTACTTTTTTTTTTTTTTTTTTTTTGTTTTAACTAATATTCTAGCCATTACCTCAGACCACAACCAGTAAGATTAATGGATAAATCCATGGGGTAGTCGATGTCTTTTTTTACATGATGTAGCACATGTGCATATTCTCTGAATTTACTGAATTCATTTACATTCTCAAACCTACACTACAATGGAAGTGAAAATTAAGAGACGGTCATGGGAACACTTGCCAGTAGAACATTTTGTGATTGCTTGCCAGTTATGCAAATCTTTTATATGCTTGTTAATCAAGCATAAAAAAATTCTCAGTAAAAAGGTAATATTTCTGCCTTCTTTGTGTCAGATCTGTCTGTTATGTGAGCTTGTGAATTTTTAAAATGTTTGTTGACATAAGTGGTGCAAGTCAGCAGTGTTACTAACTGAGAGAGGCGCTTTGTGAAACGTTTCTGTGGTGGCCGTGGTGGGTTTGTCTCACAGTGCTGGCGGAGCAGGGATTTTTTCAGCCAAAGACTGGTATCGCAGAGCTTTGGGGATGGAGTGTGGTTACAGCTGGTTGTGTGTTATGGAGTGGGTGGAGTGTGACGGAGGTGATGCTGAATCAATGATGTGCGTTCCCTTGTTCATGTCACAGTGAGCGTGCAGCACCTGCTCTGTCTCTCGTACAGCACAGAGGGAAGCGAGTGGGGTGGAGAGACGGGAATGCGGGGAGGACAGTGATGATGTCTGAGGGGATCTCCAGATTCAGTGGCCCGGACTAACACCAGGTCCCTTTAGTGGGTAATTAAGATAATTAAAATCCCATTTTAGGGCCTTCATGTGGCTCACAGTGCTGAAAGAACCTGTACCTGCTATAGCTGTGGATAGGGCCTGCAACACACACACACACACACACACATACATGCGCACATACATGCCTTCATAAGTTTTCAGTAAGAAACCTGATAATTGTAAGACAGACTACTGCTGTGAACAGCATTAGCATACCATTGATAGTCTAAAGAAATAATTTACAGCGTAATCATCATAAAAATGTTTTATACTGTAGGCTACCTTCAGTCTCAAAACAGTTTGCTTACATTGAAAAATCACTTTTCACTTGTCACCTTTTGCCCACTCTCCTCACACTTCCGCTCAAGCACTGTTGACTAGGTTCAAAGTGTAGGCTCCTGTCAAGGAGGGTAGAGACGTATGTGGGAGAGAACACATTTTCAGAGAAGAGGCATAGACTGAAACAGACAGCATTACAGTCGCTCCTCAGTGTATAATTAAAAATGCAGGTGTGGCTGCCCAAATGTAGTTAAAACCGAAAAAATGGCATAAACCTTTAAAACCTAACACATCCCTGTGATAGAGGCAGTGATGGAAATGTTATTGTGTGGGTTCTGTGATTGTGCCAGCCCAAGCTGTGGGTCTGAGACCTGTCTGTTGGGTGTTTCAGCCCCAGCCGTGCCATAACTGGCTATGCTTGGAGGTCTGCACTATGGAGGGAACAATTAGCTCAGCCTGCTGGAAAAGAATGGGGGTTTATTGCTAGTTAAACTCCTCAGTCGTATTGCTATCCAGTGGCCTCTCCTAGCCAGGCATGTGGCTTTGAGATTTGTGAGCTGATTGATTATTAAGTGATTGTTTATTTGGCTTCTCAGACAGCATACAGACTGTATTTGTCTAGCGTTACATCTGCAGTCTTGAAGGAAGCAGGATCCAGCTATCGTGAATAGTCGCATTTGTACAGTTTTCCCCTCATCAGTGTGTTGGAGGCAGTGAGGCAGGTGTTCTTTTTAGGTGAGGTAAAAAAGAGTCAAGGTGCAAAAAAAATTACAGTGTCAAACATTCAAACACCAGCTCCCAATGTTCATCCCTGGGCCTCTCAGTGCATGCAGGAGGGTCTCAGGTGCATCTGAAACGGCCCCCCCATAGCTCCCTTTGAGATGTCGTGGAAATGAGCAGGAGATCCTGTTCCACACAGGAGCCTTCCCCTTTCTCATAAGAACTCAATGCGTGATGCTCCTTCCTGGAAACTGTCTGCCCTGAGCATGTGTGTGTTCCTGTGTTCCTGTGTGTGTGTGTGTATGTGTGTGTGTGCATGTGTGGAGGAAGGTAAACACCTTTAAGCCCGCTGAGTCGATGGCCATTGTGTTATTAATGCAGGGGACACAGGAACTGTCACTGAGGCTGTTCCGCTGCTGGTGAAATAATAATGAGGGCGTGTAAGAGAGCTGGGCTGGTGTGCTTTACACAGGGGTGAGGACAGTGAAGGGGTGGGCGGGACACTGTGCCACAGATTTCAGCTGCATGACAGTCAGTCCCCCTCTCCTCCTCCAGCTGTGGGACTGTAGGTGGGTTCCTGAAAAATAAAGTACCATCATTATTACTCAATACAGGGCCTGTATTTCCTTGGATCTTGAGATACATATAAATTGATATCTGCTGGAAATTGGCATAATGGGAATGTATTATAAGTTGAATTATGTACCGACCACACAGCCTGTAGATTTGAAGTGTGTTTTTGTGTGGTGTTTGATGTGGGCTGAGCCTGTGTTTTGCACAGTGTGTCTCAGTTTGTAGGCCCTCGCTCCTCTGTAGACCGATCTGTGCCACTGAAGCTGTGGTGAGGTGTAGCTTTAGCTCTTGTCTCTGCAGTTTGGGCCGGTCGCCCTCTGGCTGCTTGCTGCATTAACGAGTCAAAGAGTCAGCGCTTATCTTGGATGGAAAAGCCCCAGAGCGCCCTCCTCTGTTCCCCCTCCTAGACCCACCCCACTTTGCTGTTTCTGTCCTCCTCAGGCAGGCGCTGTATTTTTACAGCATCCAGTTAGATCCGGCGAAAACAGCACCGACATTCCCCTCCCCCCCAACCCAAAGTTGTGTCTGTCCTGAATGATGTCCTGTTCTTTGCAAACATCTAAAATTTGTATGTTTATGGCATTCTGTTTGCTCATGCTGATACCTGGTCTTCCACGAATTTGTGATTTGTGTATGTTCATAAGCAGCATGACCTTTGGAATTCTAGCAGAAACTACAGGAAAAGCAAACATAAGGTGTGCAGTGGGTCCATAGATCCCCTGGTCAATCTTTAGCTGAATCTCGCTTTGCTTCTGCAACAAAACCTGTTCTGTCTTAATGGGTCAGATAAAGAAGCAGGACCAGTGCATGTCTATATAGCCTATTCAGCCCCATTTTGTGTATGGATGGACGTTTAAAACAATTATTACTATTATAGTGGATGAGTAGGCAGTGGTTAATAGGAATTTACCATACAAGAAGTTATAGAACTACCAGAGTAAACAGTACACATGCTCATTGTTTGAATATTTCTGTCAGCGCTCTTCTGTTATTGGTTGGGTTCTGTTCTGAATGGTTTTGCTGTCTATTTTGCATCTCGCCGTGCTCCACAGAGAGAGCAGGACAAGAAGGGGACGGCTGAAGACTGTTTCACAACTCGTCCTTCTTGCATTGATGAGATACAAAGTATTTTTTGATCATCTGTTCCTTCCTGCTCGAGAAAGAGGTTGCAATTTCCACCTCAGCCCTCTGTCAACAAGCCCATTTTCATTACCTAAAGAGGGCCAGCCATGTGTGAAATGATTTATTTAAATGTCATTTGGTGTGATTTTTACGCATTAGGCCAGGAACCCAAGAGAGGGGAGGTCTGAGTAACTGAATGTATGATTGAACCCCCATCCCCACCCCACCCCACCCCACCCCACCCCACCCTTGCATGCTGGCAGCCTGGGCCGAGAGCATCTGTCTCCTCTCTTCACCCAGCAGGCCCCCCCTGCACCCAGTAATGCCCCCTGTTTTGGGGTTACGGCTCTGCTCACTCTTAACGAGGCGCACTGTTACCATATGCACCACGGCTCTCCATTTGTTTTCCTCTGATGAGCTTTTCAAAATATCCAGCTTGTATCTTTGAAAATATTTGGTTATGACTTAACATGTGGTTATTACAAGAAATTTCAGGCAGATCTTCTTAGGGGGCGATTTAGCTGCTGTCTCTTTTTCTCCTACTTTTGAATCACTCATAAAATCAGTCGCATCACTGCAACATTCAGTGGTAGCAGACTTACACACATTCTCTTCTAAAGGATGTGCTGCCGAGGTACTAGTTGTTTTAACTCTGCGGGCGGTCCACCAACCCAGCTGCAAACTAGCAGGCTAAGACAGAGAGCACAATGCAGACTAAAACCCATCCGCCCTTGGCTACAACATTGCCAATAATGCCAATTATGCAGCGTCCTCTGGGGCTGGCACAGCTGCCGTTTGGCATGGTTACGATTTGATTACACGTAACTGAACTAGAGCTTTAGGAGTGCCAGCCAATCTGTGGCCCTTTAAAGTGCAATCATTTGTGTCTACTTTAAATGTCTCTTGAGAATAGCCGCACTCAATTCACTGAGGAAAATGTTTTGCGCTCCAGTATGTTAATTTCCAGGACCACCTTGAGAAAGAGATTTCAGCTTAGTTTTTTTGTTACTTGTAGTATCTCAGTGGGACTTTCATTGTAAAATACAGAATAAATGAAAAAAGATGATAGCACATCAACAGCCATGTAGTAATTACAGCTGGTGTGTTTGGGGACTGTTCTGCCTCTGCTCTAAGCTACACGTTCCATACATGTTCCGTATTTAAAAAAATGTTGGCAGAAAGGTATTAAACCACAGTGCAGTAGGGGGAATCATGACTTTTATAATTGTCTGATTCTTTCTTTAAATACATGTTTGTTCAGTGGGAAGTGTAACATTTTTCAGCAGGGTGGTGAACTTCTCGGCCAGAGGAAAGAGTTATAACTCTACCAGAGCATTATTGTCATGAGGTGCATGTGCAAACAAATCACAACTATCGATAAAGTGTTGTCCTTTAGGAGATGCAAAAAAGTGGCTTAGGCTAAAACCGAAATAAGGTAATAATACATTAATGGCACAGCACACATATTTTTATAAAGTTGAAATTATTTCATAGTAAAATTATGAATGGGCCTAATTCATGTAACAGTAAGAAGCTACTACAGTTGTGCTTTCATGTGGTGATGTTGGTTTTTTGTTTTTTTACATTCTCTGACAGGTGAGGGACAGGAGAAGACTGGTGAGGCTGCAGCCTGAGTCAAAACTTCTCCAGGACCTGAGTTCACATAGGGGCCTGGGGGCTATGACAATCATCTGTTGGAGAGGTAAGGGCCGATGCTCGTCTCCTGCTCTGTGTCAGAGGAAGCACTGTGTACAGTCACATTCACTCATCATAGGTGCTGGTCAGTGTGAGACTGCCGTAATCTCATTGTAGCACTTAATCTCTGTTAGTATTGCTGTCAGATTTACTACATTCAGAGCTTGTGTTTATTAAACCATCTACTCTGGTCCATCAGTAAAAAACAATAGCAGATGGATAGTTTTCAATCCTTCGTGTTCATCTCTCCTACAGTGGATTGGTTTTAATGTTGTAAGTTGAATGACATTCTTTTGTATGCCTATTGTACATCTGTGAGTGTGTATGCATGAGTATGTGTTTTTTAGTGTGTGTCAGGACATTTTTGTGTGTGTTAGTGAATTTCTGTCTTACCTTCTGAGGGAGGTAGCTTTCACTGGTCATGTCCACCATTGGCTGACCTCAGATCTGTCATATACTGGTCCATATCATATTTGGAAACCATATCATAGAACTGAAAACACACAAAATGCAAAGAACACAAAGAGTTCCAGCGTGTATTGTGAGGAGTTGAGAAGGACGCTTGTTTTTGGACAGCTAAGGATCCTTTCATGACTTAGCTAAAGAGAGATAGGAGATCTGCACAACCCTAACAGGTAGGTGATGGTGGGGGAGGGGTTGCAACTAAAGGCTCTGTGAGGTTGACAACAAATCAGAGAATGCAGTTTCTGATATTTTGTGTACCTGCTGACCCCCTCCCCCCCCAGCACACACACACAAACTGCAGCCTAAATCCTGTGCTCTATTCCAGAATCCCTTGGTCCGCTGCCATCAGTCTCTCAGATCAAGCAAAGCAACGCCTGTTTAAGCGGGCATCCCGCCACAGCTTGGTTAACGGCGCTTTTGCGTTTGAGCGGTGCAGGGCATGTTTGCTGCACCGCGGGTCTCCCGTGAAGAGCCTCAGGTCTCAGACCTCTTAATGAGGCTAAGCTCTCCGGAGCCCCTGCATGTGATGGCGCAGGGCTGATTAGTGCTGTGACTGACGCACACATTATCAGTTCATAAAGGGCCAAATTGTACGAGCTGTCGGAGTGCAGCTATAAATAGTAAAAATTGCAGAAAAGATTATTAAGCTAGCTACTTATATAGCCACAGGCAGAGTCTGTGCCTGACATAAACATTGATGCTGTCACTGCATACACACATATTAGTACACTCTCACAGGGACACAAATATCAACACATATAGACACATTCAAGCTGCTGTAGTTGCACTCCGGTATATAAGTCATACTCTTGCAAATATGCATTGACTCATATACTACATACGCATACACCAGCACATCCACACTTATGTAAGCATATTTTCTTTCAGTTATAGACACAAAAGTACTCATGCAGACACCTACACCAGACAGTGTGACTTAAAGAGTCTCAGACACGGACACACACACACAAACATTTATACAGATAGACAGGCACACATTCATGTACTGAGATACACAGAGGAAGACAGACAGACACACACCATTCATGTGCAGAGATACAAGCTGGAAGACAGACAGACCTACATACTCTCTCTCACTCACACACACACACACACACACACACACAGCGAGTCTCTTCTCTGTCCCCCTGGTCTGTCCGATGCTGGGCTGGAGAGCTCCCTCCCCCGCTCCACACATCCTCCCCCATTCATGAAAAGCGTGACGCGAGCACAGCACACAGCCGGAGCAGACGCCCACTCTGGGCACAGACACTCGCTGCGGGATCCAGTGGGAGGAATCTCCTCTGCGTCGCCCCTCTTCTCCTCCTCCTCCATCCCTCTGTCACCGCTGCCTTTTTTTCCCCTCCTGTTTTCTTCCTTTACACCGTGCCGGAGAGGAGGACCATGAAACTGAGCTCTGTCAGCTGTGAGTAATGTGGTGCAGTGCTGCTGCCTGCAGCCCTGCTGTGTGTGTGTGTGTGTGTGTGTGCGTGTGCATGAGTGTGTGTGTGTGTGTGTGTGTGTGTGTGTGTGTGTGTGTGTGTGTGTGTGTGTGTGTGTGTGTGTGTGTGTGTGTGTGTGTGTGTGTGAATGTATACTTGCATATGCATTGTGTGTGTATGTACAGTACTTTGTGTGTGAGTGAGTGAGTGAGTATGTGTGTGAATGTATACTTGCATATGCATTGTGTGTTTATATACAGTGCTGTGCGTGAGTGAATGAGCCTGTGCACATATGGATGTGCTATTTTAAGCTTTGCCGGTGCTCGTGTTAGATGCAGCGCTGGGTCTCGCAGCGCTGGGTCTCGCTGCCCTTTGATGAAGGACGGGCCCTCATACTTCTCTCAGTGGATTGGTGCAGGGCGCAAAGAGACACACAGGGATGCTGGCGATTTTCGTCTGGAGAGAGGACATTTCTTTCCCTGATGCCCCCCCACTTCCTCCCCCGCTCCGCCTCCGTCCCTCTCCCGACAGATATAGCTGCAGCCCAGACCATCTCTGGGTCTTCTCTCTCCTCTCTGTGGGATGTGTCTCCTGGCTCCCCCTGCTGTGGGCTGGGCTGTTGGCAGCTGGGGTTCTGGGGGGAGGGGGGGGCAAGCTGAGAGAAAAAATGGAGAGGCAGAAAATGAGCACCCTGTTTGTTCTGGGATTTATATTTTCTGAGCACCAGCATGCTTGATGTGAGCTCAGTGTAGCGGCTTACTAATCGCTGTTAAGAACTGGGGGGGGTGAGCCTGGCCCCAGGTACTCTATTGTGTGTGTGTGTGCGTGCATGTGTGTGTGTGTGTATGTGTTCGTGTACTCAGTGGGACCCTGCAGCTGTGGATGTTGCTCGGCACATGTAGACAGGGCCGGAGTCTGTACAGGCTAATGGACAGGTCAGGCGTTTGTATTGATTTTTTTTTTTATTTGTGGTGCTGAAAATTAGGAAGTAAATGATGAAGCAAGAGGGAAGAGCCTGTACTAGAGGCTGCAGCTGTCCCAGCTTGGGCTGATCTCAGGAATCCTCTTCATTTGGACCATAGCCCCCCCTTATTATACATGGTATTCCTCTGTGTCATCTGTTCTGCTGTCTGCAATGATAATGGTGTCAGTCCTGGACCTCAGAAGCTAAATGTGTATGTATTTTTTTCCTGTCTTACCCCAGGCAGATGTGTTTCTTACAGGTTTGGCAGTGTTTTTCTCTCACTTGTCAGACATCATTTTTTCCAGACAGTTTGTTTCTCTCACTGGGTCAAGCAGTAAGTTTCTTTTACTGGTCAGACAGTGTGTTTTCTGTTCCTGGTTAGGCAGTTTATTTTCCTAACAGTTCACACAGTATGTATCTCTCACTGCTCATACAGTTTTTATGTACGTCTCACTGGTCAGTGTTTGTTTTAGTTGCAAGGTAGCTTCCTGCTGCCCATATCAATTACTCTCAAAAGTTTCCAAAGCCAGTGTAGGAACTGAAAAGGCACTCAATTGGAGATGTATTTAGGACACATGCTGAAGGTAGAATCATGTCAGAGGGTGACTGGGTGCCACTTTGATCATGTAAACCAAATCATTATTAGTTTCGGTATCACTCAACAATACTTTTCCATAACCACTTAAACTCGATTATGTTCACTGGCTAACATGCATTAGCTAGTTCAGTAGGCTTGTAGAATGAGTATTAGCTAGTCAGCTTGCCAGTTTATGGAAAGCTCAGTAAATACCAGAGCATCCAGCATGTTACCCAAATATGACATGCTTAAAGCTGTTTGACATTTGGACATTTGACATTTGACTACATCAAATGGCTGATAAAACGCACTTGTATGCTTCCTGCCAGTGCAGTAGCCCAGTCACAGGTGATTGTTTTAATGCAAATTATTTTCTACAGTAATTGAAGAGACATATGGGATATCCTACCTGGTGAATAAAGCATTGAACACTACCTGTAAGATCTCACCAAAATAAGGCACTTTGAAGGTATGCATTTTTGATCAGTTGCATTTTGGATGCTTAGTTCAAATGCTGCCTTTTTCTGGGAGGTGCCTTGAGACTGAGAGACAAGCAGTGTGTTTCTCTCACTCTGGTCAGACAGTGTGTTTCTCTCACTCTAGTCAGGCAGTGTGTTTCTCTCACTCTGGTCAGGCAGTGTGTTTCTCTCACTCTAGTCAGGCAGTGTGTCTCTCTCACTCTAGTCAGGCAGTGTGTTTCTCTCACTCTAGTCAGGCAGTGTGTTTCTCTCACTGTTCAGATGGAACTGGTTCCTCCTCTGTCCTCTGTTATCACTTGGGGACAGGAGTCTGGATGGTTTCAGGCCAGCAGCAGAAGCATTTCTCTCAATCTCCATCTCTCCCTTTCCCCCCCTTTCTCTCGATCCCTCTCCATCTCCTTCTCGCTCTGCCTCTCTGTGACAGTGGCACAGCACCAAACGCTGTGAGAGTATGATAACTCCACTCTGACACTCTGCATTGTTGCTGTAGGGAGTCTGACGTTTCTATTGCGCACACCGTTTATCCTTCTCTTCCCCGTCTCCTGAACGCTGTCCTATGAGAGGCTCTGTGCGTCACAATGTGTTGGTGCCGTTGTGCGTCTGTAAGGCCGCTGTGGTGAGAGTGCTTCTGTCATGCAGTGACTGTGTGCTTGTCTGGAAGTGGTGTCAATCAGTCAAGCAGAGAGAATCCTGAGAGAGGGACTTATAACTGTGAATGAGTAATTGCATCTGTATATTTAGAAGCATTGTGAGAAAGCTAGAATTAGATTTAGCTGGCAAGATGGGGATTCATTGTGTTTCTCTGGCCAATGTTATTTGTTTCATTTATAGTATGATGGTTTCTGTGGCTTTGAGTTTTGATTTTATGACTTTTAGATGAAGAACTGCCTCAAAGAGAGGGTGAGAGAAAGCAAGAAAAGTAGAATACATTTTTTAAATACTGGATACCAGGAGGGTTTGCTTATGTAATTTCAGTAGCCTATACAATGATAGTTTTATTGAAGAGGTACCACTCACATTGCTCAACCCTTGACCTAGAAATGGAATTGACCAATCCAGCATCAAAAGGAAAAAAACAAAAAGAAATATACAGTTTGTGAGTCTTCCAAGCCCTGCCATTTTATGGTGCCAAGACATAAAAAATCTCATTTCAGATATGTTAGTACATTTTTCATATTGTTGTAATGTATTGACCAAAACTGCATCTTCTGCTTGGGTGTTCTGGAGTTCTCACTTGGTGTGTACACAGCTATGACAAAGGACAATCTCTTGTTTACATTGACACAACAGCAGTACAGATTCCAACAATATTGTGCAGTGTTACAGATACCAAAGAACAGTGGGTTGGGACCCCAGTGGTGGGGAAATGAAAAAGGTTCAGGTAAGTTGCAAAATACACTTAACAAAAATAATGCATTATGTATTCTACACATTCCTTTGATACTCCCACAAGCTCATTTCAGCACTTAACTAGTTACAATGTACATATTTTGCTCTGATACATGTAAAAAAAAATTTTAATCCATATTTTACAGTTGTTAGGCCATTTTTAATTTAGAGTTGGACCAAAGTATTCATTCATAGTTTCAGCACCAGGACATTTGAAAATCACTGCCTTAGATTGTGTCATAACTCAGTTTAACATGTAAAGTAGATCTTAGGTAGGCAACAGTGTAAGTGGAGAGATGAAATCTGTTTGGAAGTATGGTTTCTTGTTTTCAAGCTCCTTTAATGCTTATGAATACATTGTAAAACTCAAAATAGGCTATATGCTTTAAGCCCTTTTAATAGTTTGGACTTTGTCTTTTTGTTAATGCTCCCAAGCAGCACACAGCAGGAGCTGATTCAGGTCAGCCCCCAGCCAGTTTGGTGTATATTGGTCAGGAGGGCAGAGTGTGGCGTGAAATCCGCCCTGGTGTTTGAGCAGAGCTCTAAAGCCACAGGAGTCTGGTGGCTGAATAACTGGAGTCACGGCTTTTGAATTTCAGGCTGAGGGAGAGGGCCTCAGAAACTCCAGACGTGTGACTGCTCTGAGGATTGCCAAAGAACTTTGTCTGGATGGGATGGGGGGAAATCCCACTTTTCATTTGTGCCTGGTCTGGATTTGGACAGATTATAGATTTACCTTCAGTACCTAGCTCTATACCCAGATTCCTTCCTGCAGACAAATCAGCTTTCCACATCGGCCCACATTTTGTGGGCACAAACAGAAGGGGAGCTCAGTGATGTCACGTGTGAGGCTTTTTTATTCTCGCACTGATATTCGGTGCACAGTCTGAAAAGCAGACGGGAGTAAGTGTAGTTCAAAGTGGAAAACAAACATCTTCCAGTCCTCTCCCCTTGTCAGAGTCCCTTCACACCAGCTTTTTGTCTTCTTCACATGGGTATGAAACTGTACCCCTTCCCTTACCCCTTCCTCTGTGCATCCCAGGAAGACAGTGGAAGAGAAGGAGAGCGCTGGGGGGATGAAGGGGGGATGAAGGGAGTGTTTTTGGGTGGAGGCTGGTGAACTGCTCACAGTGTTCAAGCCCTGCCACTCTCTGCCCTCTGCTACATAACGTACATGCTGTAATGTCATTGTGTATGTGCTAGAAGGCTGCAGAAATGGCTGTGCTGTAGTACATACTCACAGAGGCAGCAGGCCGGGCGGTAGGAGGGGAAGGGGGCAGAGGCTGTGTGGGGCAAACATGTAGCAGCAGTGAGGCTGTCTTGGTAAGTGGCAGAAAGTGTGTATTGCATGTTACTGTGGGGGCTAAATTGTGTTTATGGCAGTAGCAGCTGTTTTCTTAGGAGTGGGCACCCCTACTGCTCTCAGGAGGGAGTCCTCTAATGAGGTGTGTGTGTGTGTGTGTGTGTGTGTGTGTGTGTGTGTGTGTGTGTGTGTGTGTGTGTGTGTGTGTGTGTGTGTGTGTGTGTGTGTGTGTTTGTTTGTTTGTTTGTTTGTTTGTTGACACTCATGCGCGTCCATGTGTTTTTATGTGTGTGTGCATATGTGCGGTGTGTGTGTGTGTATGTGGGCATGTATGAGTTCCCTGTGTGTGTCTGTGTGCACGTGTGTGTGTGCGTACGCGCGCATGTACATCCATGCATGTGTGTATATATATGCGTGTGTGTGTGTGTGTGTATGTGTGGGTAAGCATGAGTCCCTTTGTGTGTGTCTGTGTGTGTGTGATCGTCCGTGTGTATGTATGCGCATCTCTCAAGTCCAGGATTAAAGGATCATCCTCTTTTGTATTCTCTCTCCTCTCCTCTCCATCTCAATCTCTCACTCTTGCTCTCACTCATCCTCCTCATCCCTCTCTCTCTTTCTGCCTCCATCCCTTCCTCCCTCCACACTCATTTGTCTGTCTCTGAATAGTATTGAATAGTGCTGGTT
The DNA here is from genome assembly GCA_022829145.1 of Albula goreensis. Lineage (NCBI taxonomy): Eukaryota > Metazoa > Chordata > Actinopteri > Albuliformes > Albulidae > Albula > Albula goreensis. The sequence goes on along the minus strand of CM040746.1, from coordinate 13,992,273 downwards.
TAGTTTCACCCTGTCCTTCAGCAGGGGAGAGTGTGAGTGAGCGTGTGTCCTGCCTGCTCATCATGGTCAGTTGTCCAAAGTGGATTGTAGATCAGTAAGTGACACTGCAGGTATGGGCCCTTTGTTGATGGGTCCTAGACATTATTAACAGGATAACAGCCACCGTGGACATTAATAATTCACTGCGGACTCAGGATTAATGTTAGATCGCTGGACACATTACCTACTACAACGATGGGTCAGCCATGACCCTCAGAACACTGCTGTACAGCTTACTTTTAAAAATAAATAAAATTAATTTAAGAATTGTAATGACCACAACTAAGAACGTGCTCAGTCAAAGGTGGGTGTCCTGGTTGCCACAGAAGTGAATCCAATATTTGTATCATATGTGTTGATCTTAAATTTTAAGGATAGTCAGATGTGTGTGGTAGTCTCATGGGAACCATGAATCCAACCAAGACTCACAGGCTAAATATAGTTGCCATTATTTGCACAATTACAGAGCAAGAACTGACAGATTTGCATGTGGGAGTGGATGTTTTCTGGGTGCTGAGTTGTGTTTAACTCTGAGTTGTATTTTTTGAGGAACAAGAGAGATGGGTGGATCAGAGCAGGTGTGTGTAAGTATGTGTCTGTGGGTTTCTGTGAGTGCACGTTAGTGTGAGTGTGTTTCCGTGTGAGTGAATGTGTGTCTGTGATTGTGTTTGTGTGTGTATTTGTCATTGTGTGTGTGTATGTGTACATGTGAATGTATGTATGGGTGTCATTCTGTATGTGTTGTGTGTGATTGTAAGTGAGTACGTCTGTGATTCTCTCTGCTTGTATGCATGGATGTTTGAGTGTTTGTATCTGTGTGATTCTGTTCCTGTGTGATTTTTGATTCTGTTCCTGTGTGATTTATGATTGTGTATGTGAGTATGATGCTGTGTGTGTGTGTGTGTGTGTGTGTGTGTGGGACGTCTCCCCCACCTCCCCACCTCCGCTGCTGCCTGTAATCCGGCCCTGTGGCGTGCCCCCTGGGTGGAATTACAGCGTGGGGCCGGCGCTGGCTGCTCTGTTGTCTCTGCTGCAGAGGGGAAAGATTTAGCTGTTACCTGAGAGAGCGATCTCTCCTCCACGCCGCACTCTCGGCAGCCCGCACAGAGATCACTCTGCATAATTGATGAGCTGCTGCCAGCTGCTTCACTCCGAGGGATCCGGTTTCCCTAGGCGGGATTGGGCCATACCGCAGGACGACATGCCGAGAGGCACCACCCTCCCTCCACCGCCCACCAGCCACACCCCATTTCAGCCAGGCCCTGCCCTCTACACCCTACTGAAATTCACTGCACTACTCTGTGGTTCTGCAATGCGCTGCGCTGTACCATCTGACCCCAGATTTCACTTGGCCTTGGGACAAAGTACCTAATTCTCTCCCTCTGTCCCTCCCTCCTTCCCCCAAATTAATTCCTGGTAGTTATTTCAGCTGTGCTCTGAGCTCCAATAAAGCTGACCTCTGCTCCCTCCTCCCTGAGTGGACTTTGCCCACCTCTGTGTACAATTTTAGAGTTGTTTTTCATTGCACATGTGAATCAAGAGATACTGGTAGTGTTTAATACTGCCATATCCCTGTTCTATCTGTAAAGAGTTTCATGTCATGAAAGGTGCTATATATTAGATATATAGTTATTATTTATTTATTTATTTATTATTTTGTGGGCACTCTGAAGTGCTGATGCAGAGTACAGGGGTCATTGGGCACTTCCAGCTACATTTATTCAGTTTGAATGTTTCTTGCTGTATTGGGTCTGCTGTAGTCGGCAGATGGGATGTAAGCACTTTTTCTCAGTGTTGTAATCAGGACATATTACCACACTATGACCTTTGTGTTTATTTACTGAGCCAAAAATAACTCCACTTTCAGAATGGCATTTTTTTTTTTTTTTCCTCCACCAAGACCAGTAACTTGCATAACCAGTGGAGGGGCAAAAGACAGGATCTTGTCAGCAAGGTTATATTCTGTGCCAGTATCTAGTTGTGTAGCGTTGCCTTAGCGATTTCTGGGGGCTGTTTTCGGTTATGCAGTCAGGAGGTGGAGAGGTCTGTGCCAAATGTGTGGGCCTGGGCTGGGCTGGGCTGGGCTGAGATTCTCTAATACTGCCGCATCCTTAATCCCCATTGGAGGGATGACGGGGTCAGCCCAGCGCTTCCTGGAATCTGTCGTCGGAAGCCAAGGGCACACATGAATGGCTGCCCCCACACCGTGAAAAATATAATCATCATTAAGCTCTCTCAATCTGCAGGAAGCCGAAATGAGAATATGACTGGAGGATTGACTGCGGGCCCAGTACATGATGCCGTGTGGCGTGTTTTTGCATTTGCTGCTGTAGCAGTGTTAAAATGATGTATGAGTGAATTTACATCATCTGTCATTTTTTAAATGTACTGTTCATTCTTGTATACACACAAGCACATTTCAGGACTCTTGGGCACCATTTTGACCTTGTTAAATGGGTATGTCGCTTGAGGGATCCCAGTGCTTTTTATTTAGCTGTTGTTACTTGGTGGTCAGTTTTGCTGTCTCTCTTTTGTTTGTTCTCTGCTGAAGAAGATGTGTCTCTTTCCTTTCTCCAGGTGTCCTCCAGCTAAGCCCAGAGAGGAGCACGCATTAGGGAAGGTCCTCACTGTCTCTGTGGGCGTTCCATGCACACACACAGCACCATGGGTAGCTCCCCTGAGGTGCTCTCCTGGACTTCCTGCCCCAGCCTGCTGGTGGGCAAGCTGAAGGAGGAGCTGAAGCTGACCGTCGTGGGCGATGCCATGAAAAAGGCCAATTCCAACTTGTCCCCCCCCCCCCCGCCTCCTCCCCCTTCACCACCGCGGATCATCACAGACTTGGCACCCCCGCTGGTACCGCCCCCAGCCCCGCCCATACCGACACCCACACCTGCCCAGCAGCTTCTGCTGTCACCGGGGCAGGACGAGGAGTCAGCACTGGGGGGCAGCAGCCCGCCTGCCACAGCGTTGAGCGAGGACTCGTCACGCGAGCAGAGACACTTTGACAACAGCGTGCTGCAGCTGCAGGAGCAGGACGACGGCGAGTCACCAGGGTCTGGTGGCGGCGGGTGTGGCAGCGGGGGCGAGGATGGGATGGGCAGTGGGAGCTGTCCCGTGGAACATGGCGGGGGCGGAACGCACACCCATCCGCATGACGACATCAAGTTGCACTTTCACAGGGCGGGGAATGGCACAGCGGGATTCCTGGAGGGGCTCTTCGGCTGCCTGAGGCCTGTGTGGAACATCATTGGGAAGAGCTACTCCACTGACTACAAGCTGCAGCAGCAAGGTATGCAGCCCTCAGTCAAGCAGCAACATTAGTTGGGTGGGAAATGTTTTTTCAAAGAGTGGAAGTGCTTATACCCACCACCATGCACTGACCCAGCTGATTCTAATTAGCACAGGTGGGAGAACTTATTAGTGGCATAAGCTGGTTAAGTGCTTTTTCTTACTGTGTTCAATACTTTTTTCCTGTGTCATTCCCCTTTATTGCACATAACTTTTTTATGGATTGGAATGTTACAATTTCTTTAGCTGTGTAGTTTTATTTAAAAGTTAATACCAATGTCTGGTCTAAATTTCATGTGAATAGCTGCAATGGAAATATGTTGAATTGAAAAATTGTTGATGTGTTGAATACTTATTTCCCCCACTGTATACAATGTATAAATGGAATATACAATTGAGTCTGAGTAGGGCAGTTCTTTCATTTCTCAATACAAATGTGGGCATTTACTGACACTTTTGTTTGGGAATATGTGTTTTTTAGGTCATTTATTTTTGTAGACCCTCCCTTTTTTCCAACACCCCAAACTCAGATGAAATGTTTAGCCTCCCACACCAACCCTCTTCTGCTGACTCAAGAGTAGGCAGCCATGATCATGTGACTCTTTTCATTCACATGATGACAAGCTTTCTCTATTTTTCCACTCACTGCAGATGCACCAGCAATCACATGCTGCCATCTGCAAATGACAAAATTAGTATATAATTGGTTTGTACACTCGCAGAAGTTTGCCTGACCAGGAGTGAATGCTAGAGAACAATGAGAGGAACAAACTTATTTGGCTTAACATCAGTCATTCCCCGGCAAGGCCAATTGTAGTCTTCCCAATGCAGATCTCCAGCTGGAGCCAGAAATGGTGCGATTGGGACTAAAACAACTGGTACCAGGGCTCATGCCTGCTTCTCAAACAGACATTTTACTGCATGGCCACCCAGAGGCCCAAGTGGAAACATTGTTAATACACTTATGTTTCATGGCCAGCTGTGTATAAAATGTGCTGTTTTGTAATGAACAATGGGTTCATCTCTTATTGAATGCATAGATTACTTTACTCTGCTGTTCTTGGATTTCTTTAGTGAAACTCTGTTCTCTTGTAGTTTCCCCGCTGGCTGGCCATGACTGTAACACAGTACCTTTGTTGTCGAGGGCTGTCCACATGACAGATTTGTTAACATGCTCAAACTACATATTGTTTCCATTTAGAGCACCTCTGTCTTATGTTGACATTCAAGGCACACACCCTTCCCTGTGAAGCCCTTGCCTAAGGACCCTCTGTCTCCTGGTCTGCGGAAATAACCCGGTGTGATTTTAGAAAAAAGACAAATGTATATCTTATCAGTCCAGATCTGTTGCTCCAAAAATGAGCATTAATTGTAATGTGCTCTGTCTTCTGTATATCTACTGTGTTTTCAAGAATTGATACAACATCTAGTCAAGTGTTTTATAATTGCAGCCATTGATTTTTTTAATAATGGTATGTAATTGATGAGCAGGCGCATGTTGTAGAAAAAATGAAGGGATCATGTGGAAGGAGTGTGTTGATGATGCTGATAGGCTGGTGTCCTCTGCCCTGCCTGTAGACCAATGGGAGGTCCCGTTTGAGGAGATCTCTGAGCTACAGTGGCTAGGGAGTGGGGCACAGGGAGCGGTCTTTCTGGGAAAGTTCCGATCTGAGGAGGTGGCCATCAAGAAGGTCAGAGAGCAGAAGGAGACGGACATCAAACACCTGCGTAAACTCAAACACCCCAACATCATCGGCTTCAAGTACGTCCTTGTAAACACATCCTGTAAATGCACACACACACACACACAGACGCACCATGGATATCATTATCAGATTCTGGAACGTGTCCTCCTTAGCACCTCATATGTATGCCCATCATTATCAACAACAAGTAGGCCCTGAACCAGTGTTCCCTCAAATACAGTGCCCAAACACCACCTTCAAGTGTGTCCTGACATACCCTGTACACACACTCACACACACATTCATGTTCACATCAATATCATTTATTTTGAAAGTAGGTGTTGAACTATGTTGCACAACCCCATCGTTATCAGATTCAAATAGCTCTAAAATAATCATGTTCACGTCCCATGTGTACTACACACACATACAAATTCATATAAAATTAACTTACATATAAAGGCAGAGTAGTGATAGTCTAAACGCAAGATCATTATTGGTCTCTCCAGCCATCTCATAAGTTATGCTGTTGTGATTGAGGAAATAGTGTAAATATAAAATGGCTGAGGTCTGGTTATCTCTCTTACACAATGGCCGAATGTGGAGAGAGTGCTCACTGCTTTAAGCCACAGTAAGCCAGTTAGTAATACCTCCTCAATACATTAAGAGCTTAGCTGAATTTAATGAATCAGGTCATGACTGGCTGTGGGAGAAAGTGTCTTCAGGCTTGCGCTGATGTTTCAGCTTTCACTCTCTGTTCTCTTTTTAATGCGTGTGTGTCTCTTCAGGGGTGTATGCACTCAGGCCCCTTGTTATTGCATCATCATGGAGTACTGTGCCCAGGGCCAGCTGTATGAGGTGCTTAGGGCGGGGCGCAAGGTCACCCCCCGTCTCCTGGTGGACTGGGCCTCAGGGATCGCCAGCGGCATGAACTACCTGCATCTCCACAAAATCATCCACCGAGACCTCAAATCCCCAAAGTAAGACCTTTCCCTCCAGGAAAACATCGCTTTAGGGTTTAGACTTTCAAACCACAGTATTCTTGGTTCAAATCCCACCTGAGGACTCATCATGACCACAAATCTGGGCCAAAATGTGTTAGTTGGGTAAAGGCAATTAACCAGATGGTTTTGGTGAGTCCACTGCAGCAGCAGTGAAACTGTTCATCCACATTTTAAAAGACTATTTGGGCACCCTTACCTTGAGTGAACTTACTGACTTTGAACTTACTGAACTTACACATTGGCCATCTCCTACTACCAGATATTTGCTTAACAATTTCACATTGAGCTGGTTTCTTAAGGGAATGATGGCATAGTCCCACCCAAACTGAAACAGCACTCAGTTTGGTTCATTGGTTAGACCTGCTATCTATACTGGTGGGAAAATTAGGTTTCATGATACCAAAAATGGGTGGAGCTACCATGTGTCACCAGTAACTGATATAAAGAGCAAATCCTGTACATTGGCTGAAACAAGACTGACAGCTTATTGTAGCTGTGGTCTGTAGTCTGTGTTCTGTGTCTCAGTGTGTCCCCACGGCGGCCCTAATGAGAGTGAGTCAGGGCTCCGCGGGAGGAGGCAAGGCGGCCTGTTTACGCACACGATCCCAGCGCTGTTGGGGAAAGGCCATTTATAGCACAAGCTGCATCACACAAGCCCGCGCTCTCCGCCACAATCGCAGCCATTCAGCCAGCAGCACGTTAGCACGCCTACTGCCCCTCACACAAAACTCGCCAAATGTCAATCGGAAATAAATGAATTAAAGAATTAAACAGGCTGACAAGAATTCCCGCCCTTCCTATATGCACCAACTTGCTCAAAATTGATATCAGATGCTGTTAACACTTGCTGTGTTGTCACTGTTCTACTTTGGTCTTGTTAATTTTCATTTGTATCATCCTCTCCCCTTTCTCTCTTTCCCATCAGTGTGCTAGTCACACATAACGACACTGTGAAGATCTCTGATTTTGGCACCTCAAAAGAGCTCAGTGATAAGAGCACCAAGATGTCGTTTGCGGGTACGGTGGCCTGGATGGCGCCAGAGGTGATCCGGAACGAGCCCGTCTCTGAGAAGGTGGATATCTGGTGAGTGAACAGCCACCAGTCCCTCACCTGGGGCCTTTAGCCTGACAGCTTTGAGTTACGCTACCGAAAGCGGCCTTAACATGTTTTACTGAGACATCCTCTACAACAGCCTCAAATATCTACCTCCCTCCACCATATAATTTGTACAATGAGTGTTTGTGCACAAAATACATATTGTTTAAGCTTAGTGCTAAATGTTTGCCTTTAATACTTATGTAACTGTTAAAGAGCGATTGGGATCCTCTATTCATCAACCTGACGCCCCCTGCAGGTCATTTGGGGTGGTGCTATGGGAGCTGCTTACAGGAGAGATCCCCTATAAGGATGTAGACTCCTCAGCCATCATCTGGGGAGTAGGCAGCAACAGCCTTCACCTCCCGGTGCCCTCCACCTGCCCCGACGGCTTCAAAATCCTCATGAAGCAGACATGGTGAGAGCTGAACCTGCCAAGTGAAAACATGCAAAACAGTGCAACTGACTAGCAACGGAGCATGAGAGACAGCTAAAGTAGTTTCCTTTAAAATGTTCTGTCCTTGTGTGCCCTCTTCACTCAATATCTTCCCTTATTTCCTTCACACTCTCCCACCTTACTTTTCTTGCTGCTTTCTCTTTTCTGGTTTTCTTCTCCCTCTGTTTTCCCTTTTTCTGTCTTATCTTTATTCCCTTGGTCATCCTCCTCCTTCTGTCTCTGTCTACTGATTGACCACCCAGGCAGGGAAAACCCCGGAATAGGCCTTCATTTCGGCAAATTCTCCTGCACTTGGACATTGCCTCAGCAGATGTGTTGGGCACCCCTCAGGAGACCTACTTCAAGTCTCAGGTAAGCCCAAAACAGCCCCACCACAGAGAGAAGCCATAGCATTGACTGCTGATAACAATAATTCAGAACAGCTAATGCCATGAAAACTCGATGTGTGTCTGTATATGTACATCAGGCGGAGTGGAGAGAGGAGGTGAAGAAGCACTTTGAGAAGATAAAGAGTGAAGGCACATGTATCCACAGGCTGGATGAGGAGCTGATACGCCGGCGGCGAGATGAGCTCAGGTTGGGCAGATACACCTCTTTTTACCACCTGATTACCTCTGTGCATCCTCATCCGTCACGGTCTGAACACGTCTGTTTCTCTCATCTCTTTGTGTCCTTTCAGACATGCCCTGGACATCCGGGAGCACTACGAGAGGAAGCTGGAGAGAGCCAACAACCTCTACATGGAGCTGAGTGCCATCATGCTGCAACTGGAGGTCCGTGAGAAGGAGCTCATGAAGTAAGTGTACAACTGTCCTTATAACTAACCTGTACTCAGAGCCTCCTGTCCTTAGAACCCACCTGTACTCAGAGCAGAGCCTCCAGAATCTTAGAACCCACCTGTACTCAGAGCCCTCAACCCTTAGAACCCACCTGTACTCAGATTTTATTTTAGAATGCTCAGTATAATTGCCTGTATTTGTAAGACTCTGAGTGATGTAATCATAAATTGTGGCTGTTAAAAATTGATTGCTCTATAATCTCCTTTACAGCCCTGGATTCCTTTGCACTTTGGTATAAGTTTATTGTTGCTCGTGGCTCTTGCTAAAGTCAAGTGTACCAAATGTTCTAGGCGCACAGACCAGACAGTACAGCGGAGAATTTTTTTTTTTTTTTTCTTTCGCTCTTATCCAGAGCGACTTACAAGGCAATTAATATCACAGTCTAATCTGCTTAGAATGCCATCAGTGAACCAGCACACAACACACAGTTCCCAGATAAAATTATTGCAACCTGTCAAGACAATCGGACCACACAGCTCTGCATTGAAACACCATATACTCTGAAACGTGTACATAGGTCTTAATATTCAGTCAATATTACTTTTAAATACATTCTCTGCACATTTCTGTAAATGCAAGTTACACAACAGCATCTACAGCGGCATTTAGAGGCGTTCCTGTTGTTGTATAATTGGTTTGTGTGGCAGGAATCATGCCTTCCATGCCATAAGAGCAGTAGAGAAATGGATACAGAATTAAGCTCTTGCTCTGCCAGATCAGGTTGTCGAGCCTTAGCTGATTTCTGTGTCCCTGGCTTCTCGCAGGAGAGAGCAGGCAGTGGAGAAGAAGTACCCTGGGACGTATAAGAGGCACCTGGTTCGCCCCATCGTGAGGCCAAATGCTGTGGAGAAACTTATCAAGAAGAAGGGCAGCATGTCCCACAAACCTGGGGTACCTCCGCCCAAAAGGTCAGAGGTTATGGCTTCTCTCACTGAGCAGGCAGCATAGAGAATATAATGAGCTGCCTTTCACCTCTTCTGTATGTTTGCTGCCTTTCTCCTAACCATTATTGTGCATATACTGCACTTTCCCTGACCACTACTATATGCTTGCTGCACTTCTCCTAACCATTACTGTGCAAATACTGCACTTCCCTTATTCACTACTGTGTGTTTTCTGCACTACCCTAACTACTTCTGAGCATATGCTGCACTTTTCCAAACCACTGGTGTGTGTGTGTGTGTCTGTGTGTATATGTATCGTACTTCTTGTACCTTCTATTGTGATTCTGTTCCTGCACTTTTCCTAACGTCTGCTGTTCTTCATCCACTATTCTGTGCAAATATGGAATTTCTGTTACCTACTTCTTAACAAATGCTGCATATAATACTGCATTTCCTTTCATCAGTATTGGAGGTCTAGTATTTTTCTTTTATTCAAGTCTGCTCAGTACCAGCATAGAAAGTGTGTTGTGTGCCGTGTGCCCTTAGCAATAGCAGCATATCACTGCTGGATTCTGTTTGAGACCCATCTGGTCTTACCTCTTTGTGTGTCTGTTATAGGCCAGACCTGCTCCGCTCTGATGGGATCCCTAGTGTAGAGGTTCTCCCCTCACCCTCACCCCTGTCTGGCAGTCCCAGAGTGTCCACACCCCCCGGCAAGACCAGATACCGCAGCAAGCCACGACACCGGCGGGCCAACAGCAAGGGCAGCCACAACGAGTTCCCAGCAGCGCTAAAACCCGGAGCTAACGCCCCCCCAGAGGAGCAACTGCCACTACAACAGCACTATCACCACCACCACCACCTGCCCCCAGAGGGCGCCCTCCTCCCACTGCAGGGCCGCGAGAACGCAGTGGCCACCTGTGCCAGCAACCTGCGTTACTTCGGCCCTGCCGCCGCCCTGCGCAGCCCACAGACTGACCACCTGCAGCGCCGGGTCTCCGGCTCCAGCCCAGACCTCATCTCCACCACCGCCGAGGCTGACTCACGCCAGCGCAGCTCCTCCAGCGGCTCGGGCCCCGGCCCGCTCTGCCCCTGCTGCCAGGCCCACCCTTTCCCTGGCTGCCTGCACTGCCAGGAGACCCCGCCTGCCCCCAGCCACCCTGAGCTTCCCCACTACTCCCTGCTGAGCACCTGCGAGGGGACCCCACCCACCGCCCCCCGCAGCTCAGCCGCCAGCCCCGAGGGGGCGACCCAGGAGGAACAGACAGGGCAAGTGCCCGAAACTCCATCCGGCCTTACCCGCACACTGCGACCTGCCAGGAAGGTGAGGCTGCTTCTTCACATGCCAACTGTACTAACATATGGCAAACTGAAGACATGGACTCTGTAATGAAACATAGAAATGTGTGCACTCTTAATTCACACATTGTAGAGAATACAATTGAGTCTGTCCAGAATCTCTTGTTGTGGGGAATTGGACAAAAATGGGTGTGGATGTGGAGCCCTTCATGCTAACAGAGGCAGACCTGCTTCACCACAAGCCTATCCAGTAGCTTAATGAAAATGTGTGTATCTGCGTGTGTCCAGGGTTACTTCAAGAACATATACAAATAAAGTAGTGTTTGTTTGTGACCCTGTGGTGCTGCACACTGTTAACCATAAACATGTAGACTTTGGGGAAACATTTTCTTACACCACCATCATAAAGGGAAGTCGGTACCTCCTACACCAGCCTTAGGTGAGCGGTTGACTTAAGTGTGCATAAATTCTGGGGAATGAGACTCATCTCCCTTGGATGATAATGGATTTGGTGTTTAATGGCAGACCAAAATTGTTGGATCTTAATGGATTTGGCGTTGACTGGCTGTGCTAAATTTTCTGATGGTAATGGATTTGGTGTTTACCGGCTGAGTTAAATTAGTGGGTGATATTGGATTTGGTGTTTATTGCCCCATTAGTGGATGGCAATCGATTAAGTGTTCTCATGGACACTGCTCATTTTGTCAGGCTGGTGACGAGTCCTCTGAAGAGGAAGAGGGGGAGGTAGACAGTGAGGTGGAGTTTCCACGGAGACAAAGGTAAGAGACTGTCTTCGATTTCTTTATTTGATAATCACATTACACAAGTACTCAAGTCCAGGGTTTTTCCAGGAAGTAAAGAAAGGGCTGGAAAATTATTATGTAAAACAGAAAGTGAATTTGGATCCATTTAAGCCTTGTAACTAATTGATTAATGAAACAGATTTGTATGTGTGTGTAAAGATTGTTATGGCTGTAATTAACCATGTAACATCCTATTATTTTTGATGTCATCATTTTCTGAGACTGTAATTTCTTCCATTCCATCTCTCCCCCAGACCTCACCGCTGTATGAGCAGTTTCCAGTCATACTCCACCTTCAGCTCAGAGAACCTCTCCGTGTCGGATGGCGAGGAGGGGAACACCAGCGACCACTCCCACAGTGGGCCGCTGGAGCGCCTGAGTGCCAGCCAGGAGGAGCACCTGGATGAGCTGCTGTCCCACACACCCGACATTCCCATTGACATCTCCACTCAGTCCGACGGCCTGTCCGACAAGGAGTGCGCCGTGCGACGCGTAAAGACCCAGATCTCCCTGGGGAAGCTGTGTTCTGACGAGCACAGCTACGAGGTCAGTGTCCACACCACAGCATGAGCCACACCCCTCCTCTGACCACACCCCTCCTCAGCCCCACCCTCTTCTACCTTGGTTCATGTATGACCCAACAATCCTTACACAGTTATTTATTATTGCTTTCACTGTATTGTACTGTTTGCCTTGGCAATGGTCTGCCCTTGTGTCACAGGTGTAAGTCTGATACTGATTGATAGACACTGTAATTGTAAATACTGCAGGACTTCAATTGATCACAGTTAGAGGCTTCCCAGAAGAACTGTATCTATTTCCCAGATCTCTCAGACCTCCTCTTCCTCTTAAGGCATAGATTCATTTTTAAGTGGGCTTGAGTGTTAAGGGCACTCTTAACGTTTTATAACTGGTTCTATATGGCATTATGTGGTCTCTGTCTGAGTGACCCTCTCCCTGGATCCCTCCTTTCCTCAGAACCCACTGCACTTTGGAGAGTCGGACTGCGATTCATCGGAGGCCGAATGTTCAGACGCCACCGTGAGAAACAACAAGCCCTGCGGGCCCTCCACCTGGTGATCTCTGCTCTCTCGCCCCCGACGACAACCTCCCACCCCACCAACCCTCCACGGAAAAAACGGCAATAATGCATCTCACCGCAAAGCCAACAAACTTCTGCCAGTACCCCCTCTTCACCCCTCTCCCTCTCCCCGACGCCTCCCTCTCTGGCCTCCCCTGTACCAGCCCCCAGCAGTGCAACACAGGGATCCCATTTTGTCCAGTAGTAATGTAGCCAGTGCAACTTTCATCACTCATTTTTGTTGAAGTTTAAAAAAAAATTTGACTGTAAAGATGCAAAGCGAACAAAAAAAACTTTGTAATTAATAGCTAGGAGTATATTTGCACAGAGTGAGAAATGTATGATGATAGCATGTGGCTGTGTCGGACAGAGACTTCGACCCGGTGTGCTTTGCGTGTTGTGGGTGTGTCTCAGATCCTGTTCCTCTTGGCAACGCTATGGACCTGAGACTCTGCCCCCTCTCAAAGGGGGAAGGTCTTCTCAGCAGCCCCTTGCAGCACAGAGCAGAGCGTTCCAAAGGACCGCCGCACAGTGGGTACCAGTAACCAACAGTAACCACACCCCCCACCCCCACCCCCAGAGCTTCCCAGAAGCCGGCACTGTCGAGCTGTCCCTATGAGCGTATACCTGGCTGTTTTCTCTCAGAGTTTACAGCTCCCCTTACAAGACCCCCTTCACCACTTCCATTGGAATGGAGGGGGAGGTGAAGTCTAAACACCAGCATGAACCACACCCCCCAAACCTCCCCCAGTGGATCATTCCAGTACCTCCAAATGTACCATCTAGCATGTCTGCTCAGCCTCCAGTGCAAGACTATCAAAACTATAAAGAGAGCATGACTCATGTTGACAGGGAAATGGATAAGATTTGGACCGAATGTATATAAATGGTAAAAACTCAACCAGCTTGACCCAACCCAGCCCCTCCTGGTCCAATCCAAAACCATGTCACTATTACCCAGCTTTTCTTTCCATTGAAATATTTCATATTTTGTCTACTTTTATTTACAGAGGTGTTAAACAAGAACCAAATCAGTGTTGAACTTTCACTTTCCTGTAGTTGGTGGAGTTGCAGAAGATCTGGAATAAAGTGGAATAGGAACAGTAACATGATGGAACCGTACAGGAATCACAGATGTGAATCACAGATGCATTGACCAAACTCGCTCTGCGCTCGAACTCTTGAAGTTAATTCATATTTAATAATTAAGTGTGTTTTTTTTTCTTCCTTTCAGCATGCAGTATCCCTTTAAATGTTCGCTCAGGTCCGAAGTCCCCTTTTTGACTGGCTATTTTGTCATTTCTTTGATAGCTGGATGTTGCACAACACTGGTCTGTCATGCTGAAGCACAGTTTACAGAGATATGAGAGAGGGGCTGTTTTGGAAGGTGGGGGGGAGGGGGATTCACCAAACCACCTGCCCTCCATTAGTCAATGAAGGAATAGAGCAATAATGCAGAATCAAACTCAGGAGACCCAGATTCATCTGCTTGGAGCTGCCCAGCAGGCTGGACAGGCTCATTGATGATGCACAGAGGTACTGCAGTGATACACAGCTCTTTTTAAAAAAATAAATATATATTTTTAAAACATTAATTTACGATGAACGCCGCCAAATGGTTGCTTTTCACGTTGGATGCTCAGGTATTGATTAGCAGTTGAGTAAAAATGCCGCTCAGTATTTTTGCTATGTGTGTCCACTAGGTGGAGATAGTTACCCAAGATTCAGTTGCAATATGTCCCCCCCACCCCCCCCCCCCAAGTTCCAGCCCAGTGCTCAATGCAGAATTGTTTACTCATCTGTATATCAGTTTTTCATAAAACAATATCTCATTTTGGCTGTATTTACTGTGTTTTCCGCTTATTTTGAAAAGGGATACTGCATCTGTTTTACTTTTATCAATGTATTTATTTTATCTGTGTATTTGGTTGTTTGTATGCCGGTTGATGGAAAATGAGGATGGCCAGTAGGAATAATTCATAAGTATAATGATTTCCTTAAGGACAATATGAAATCCACACTGGCCAGGACCTGTGGCATCACTGAACAGTTGCCACTGGGTAGAAAGAATGGAGCTTGCCACATTACCGCTTCAGTTGTATCCACTGTGTTGTTGTTTTCATCAGTCTTAAAGCACTGATTTTGAAGCAGTGCTACAGATAGCTTCACCTGAGGGAACATGACAATGCCACTGACAACTGTCTTTGGTCATTTGTTTTAAAGAATGTTACTTCCTCAGATGTCTTGTCAACCAAGCCCCCATCATCATTGTATCCAGCACCCAAAGCATTTGTTGCCTGATCAGTATCATGTGACCTGGGTCAGAAGCCATGTTCCCAACCTTCTTTGATCATGTAATTTGGGTATAATGGACTGAGAGTGGTGCGCTTATTATGGTAGCGGTTCAGTGCAGTACTCTACTGTCCCCTGAGATTCCCCAGGGAGACCTGACCCCCTTCCATCCCGAGGTGTTGTGTGTTCCCAGCTGTCCATGCCTTTATATGTTATAATGGTATTAAAAAGCTAATGTGTTCAAATCCAATTATTGGAAATTATACACAGGTTATTATGAGTGAAGGACAATGTTTTGGCAGAAATGCTGTGATCGATCTTGTAAATTCTAATTTAATGTATTATGTTAATTTAACATTTTATCTTTCATTTGTTTTGTAGCTGGCCTACATGATTATTGAATTAATTTATGGTGCAAAAACCTGTCGTTTTATCTGTAGATCAGAAGGATCCTGTTCATTTTGACAGACTCTGTTTCTTTCGCATCTTCAGTTTCCTAATAGATGTTTGGGTTTTGTTTCAGAAGAGAAGTGCACGGAGCAACTTGAGCCAGTCTCTGAAAAGGACAGAGGGTATTCTGTGGATCTGTGTTTTATCTCTTGTCCCAAACAGGCTCTCCTGTGATAATCACTTAGTCATTTCGTTTCCCTACACAAGACAAACTACTATATTTCTGAGAGAGGAAGACAGAGTGGTGTGTCATCTTACCTCCATGTTTTTCAACCCCATGAATTCCTTCTGGTATTCCAGTGACCCTAAACAGGCTATTGGCCCTGTATCACTGCAGTGATAACAGCGACTGTTTTTTTCTGTCACTGTGCCCTCAAGTAACTTAGCTTGTGTTTGCTTGATGGGTCACTTAAAACCACCATAGATCTTAACTGGCTTAAAGCCAGGCTTAGCCATGAGACGCAACATTTGTTGTGCTGCAAATTAAAGTGCACCATCTTGAGAGGCTTTGTATTCCTGTCAGTAAGCCCAGGAATCATGCAAAACGGGCCGAAATTCAACCCTTCAGCCAAATGGCAGGGCTTCATAGCAAGAGGTTAGCAATTGTCATCGCTAACCTCTGATGTCACAAAGATAATTCCAAATGTCCCCTCTTCTCCCTTTCTCCCCCATCTCTTTGGCTCTCTCTCAGTGTCTAATTAGCTTAGTAAAGAAATGCCAACAGCTATTTTTTACCCAGTTGTATTTATCGGGACATTCAAGAGACACGGCAAGTTGTTTCACAAGGAGAGCTTTCGTGGCCCTTGGTCTCTGTCTTTGTCACTCATTCATGCTCCTCCTCTTCTTGAATGGCTTCCTGATCCCTGATCAACGAATCCTGATTATTTCCTGTATTAGCCAGTGTACAGTGCAATGGGAACTAAGAGGAATAAAATCAAAGCAAACAACTGCATGGAATAAAAGCTGATGTACTGTACCACATGGAAATCAGTTTCATGGTCTTTGTAGTCATGCACTTCTTAGTCAATTGTATAATCAGAGGTATAACATCACATGTAGGAGTGAAGCAGAAACCATATTCATAAAAAATGTGGAGTAATTGTTTGCAATCATAAATAATAATCTCATCAGTCCACAATATTTTAGAAATCTGGATGCTTTTACAACTGGAAACATTTCATTCAAAGGTCCTTTGAAGATTGACCATCTTAAAAATATATATTTTACACCTCTTTTCTTCTAGTTGGGAATGACTTATTATATTCAGAAGTGGAGCTAATGACTACAGCCACCTCTCTTGGAGAGCTCAGACAAGCATGGGCTCTTTAAAGGATGTTATTGTGTAGCTGCTATTTTCACCACTCCAGAGTTCAGTTCCAGTGAGCACAGACACTGCGTTAGAAAGCGCCTTGCTCATGCTGACTGTAGGCACACAATCGACCAGAGAGAGTCACTAGTGTGCAATAATACATCGACGTCCCCTTCTTTCATTCGCTGATGCAGTGATCAATAACCAGATGTGGGGCCTCTGTTCACCATCTGGATTCAACATTTGTATACAGAGCCCATCCAAAAATTAACACGTTTTTCAATTTTAGCTTTAATCAGATGTTCAGTCTGTCAGGCATTTTCAGCCAAAAGTGAGCTGAACTGAAGGTGTTAAGCCTGTTATAATCATTGCCAGTCATGTAGAGAAATGTCAAAAAACCATCCTGGAGCCAGATTAATTTAATACATGCATGCATCTCACCTCAGCTTTTTCTGAGAAAACCCAGACACAACAGTCTTTGGTTCAAAGAGTAAATGCACATGTTGTGGTGTCAGCTTGGGTGAATGTTAGACTTAATAAGTGCTTGTACGTCAAGAATGACGATGTCACACTATCAGAAGGACTGTCGACTTCTAAGCGTCACAATCAATGTCTATTTGGTAATAGGTGTTCAAATATAAGCACTCACCTGAAAACAAACATACAGACACTAGCTCCTCTCTCTCTTGCCAAATGCATTGTAGGTGAGAGATGAATGGAAAGAGTTTATTCATCTGTCATCTTCTCCCTTTGATGCGACTGAACACACTGTTTATTATAATCTTATTATAATAAAGTTGGTAGTATTCCTTTAGACTGTCTTCAAAATCACCATCAAACCGAGAATGCAACAAGAGCAGTTACTTAGTTGTTGAGCTAAAAGCTGTATTCAGGGACAAAAAGGAAACTACAAACATTAGCCAACATTTTAATGATGAAGCAAATCCTGTGAGATCTGAAATACTCAGTGAGGAACATCTGACAGAGGGAAAAATCAGGAATATTCATTACAGGGGTTAATATGATGTAAAATTAAACACACAGACAGTGGTAGACTCTCCAATTGCCCTGATACTCCTTAACATGAAATATTCTGCCTGTATATGAAATATGTAGCCTGAAAAAATATCATTTTTTTGCATATTTAGATTAGTATTAGGTGGAACTATCTAGCTAAGTGAATGCTATTGTTCCATAATCATTTACACCTTCCTGTTGAAAAAATTCTGAATGTATCATTTTTGCATACCCCCAAGTGACAAGAAAACATTGGACAAAAACAATCACAAATTTTTTCAGATGCATTCAAAATATTATTAGTATTCAAAAACATAATTTAATATTAACACATGTATGAAGATTGGATACATTTATTGAAGACAACAACAAGATAAGGCTAAAAAACTAGAAAAATCATGCTCTACATAGGTATAAGCTGTCTACATAAAATGAACTAAGAAGAAAACATTAAAACATTGACCAAAATACACCAGTAAAAGAGGGAAAGAATGAACAATTACCATATAAGATGGATCTAGGACTTTAGTCTTTATTCTGGCATTTTTTTGTTGGATTTCACAGGCCCCCTGAGTTTTCATTTTATTTTCCCTTGTAAATCAAAATTTTATTTTCTGTAAAATATTGTTTGGTAAAAGGAAGCAACTCAGCAAAAATGAACATCTATGGTGTTTTACATTTTGGGACATAATGCTTCACTAAAATAAAAACAAATTTCAGCATCAGTGATCTTTATACTGCTTCAACTGTCTTTTGACCCTGAAAGAGCTTTCAGTGTTGTAGCATGGGTGGAGATGGAGTACCATCTCACATTCAGATTACACCTACTGCTTGAAAGATGTTACAGCCCTCACTCCTCCTGTTTCTTCATTCTGAAAGTCTCCTCCAGGCTTTGCAGTGCCTGTTCTTTGGTTATTAGACTCCAGTCTGATGGCAGGTCAGCAGGCTTTGCATTGTACCTCTCTGCAAACTGTGTGTTGAATGTAGCAAACACAAATTTCCAGTAGACTGAGGCCTGGATGCTGGTGTCAGACTGAATGCGCCAGTCAGGGTATAATTTCTGATAGTGCTTATACCGATGGGCTTTTCCCTCCTTTTCATGACATCGGAATTTGCATTTACTGATGACAAGAGAAGAGCATATATCTGGGACGAGCTTGTCAGAGACTCCCCATCTGGGCATTCCATATTTCTTAGGGTCTCTCCCTCTGTATCTCCCAAGCCCTTCAGGACGGTGCATAGAGGTAAAGTGCTCTTTGTGACTCTCCCCACCAGCCTCACAGGGGGCCATGCAAAATGGGCACTGCTCCCCACAGCCAAACAGCCTCCTGAAGAGCTCATCCTGGGGTCTGAAGGGAAGTGTGGTCAGCCTAGTTCTCACATCCTCATCCCTCTGGAACTCTGCATTCAGGGACTGTTCCATTTCATCTATGGAAGACAGTAGCCATTTAGAAAACTGCTCTGTCTTGGCCTTGTTTAGGAGCATAACTGCATCTAGGGCATCTTCAGGGATGACCATTACCTCACTCAGATTCCTGCAGATTTTCTGAATGAATGTTTGAATGTCCATGTCCTCTTTTCTCTTTCCTGCTGCTCTGCCTTGCGCAGCCAGTACTGCTTCTTTTATCTTCTTGGTGATCTGCTTCATGCTCTTTGCCTCCATGGAGTAAATTCTGTTGCTTTTTGAAAAATGTTCTTGCACCTTTTCCAGAATCCAGTCTTTAACAAAGTCTTCATAGCTATTTATGTATTTCACAAACTTCTCAAATTTACCCTCTGAAAGCAGCTCTGTCAGAATGGAGAACTGGAAGCATGATCGAGTACAGAAATTAATTGCTTGATTCCCTGTCAGCATTTCATCTACTATATCTGGTCCCAGATATTTACACACATAGTCCTTGACTGCAGGTTTCAGACAGAGTGTGGTGAACTCCTGCGCCTTCTTCTTACATTGGTCTCGTTCATGGAAGAGATCCTTGAAGTCAGTGCAGTACTGCTGTTTCAGTTTCTCCAGGCACTGTCTGGTGTCATTGTCCCTGATGAAGGTATCATGCATTTGCTGGAATTCTCTCGCTGCATGTCCACAAATGTGAATCTTCAGGGAGGCCTCAACTTCATCACTGATTTCCAGATCTCTGTGTTTCTCCAAGTGCTTATCAATTGTTTCCAGTAGCTCCAGCATGTAGGTTTCATTGAAGTTTGTTCTGGTTGTCAGCTTGTCTGAAATAAACTGCCTGCTGTTAGTTAAGATGGTGTTGCACATTTCTTGTACTTTTTTCATCTGCTCTTGCTTGAAAACATTGTTAAAATACTTTACAAAAGCAGGTTTGTTCTTACAGATGTCCAGAGGCTCTCTGCCGCATTTGTCCAAACTGCTGACTTGGAGCACCATTTCATGAACTGAGCCTTTTGTCTCCAGGTTGGACAAAAGCAGGCTGTAAATCTCTTGAACCACATTTTGTCTTGGCAGACCTGTGAATGACAGCATCTGCATGGTCTTCTTCCACATCTTTCAAACTCCAGATCCAGCTGCTGCTCTAACATCTGAGTCTTGGCTTTCCTGCACAAATCCAGTAATTTCACCACCTGCTGTTGTATGATGGTTTTGTGGCTTTTCCTGATACTCTCCACACTGCCCATCCCCTTTTTAATCTCCACTGCTGCCTCAAGTTTCATCATCACTGAGGTTTCTGTCTCTTTTCTCAGTGCTTTAGCTCTGTTCATAAACTCATCCTTGTACTTCACTGCTAGATACACATAACCATCATGTTTTTTGAAATATCCTGTTAAATTCTGCAATATTTGTTCCCTCTCTGATTTCAGTCTTTCAAAACCTTGATTTTTTAGGTGGGCCATTACATCATCCAGACTGGAAGCTGGTTTGGTTACAGTACCAAAGTTTGACACTTTAGTTTCAGCCTTTGTCAGCCAGGTATACATTTGTTTGTGAAAGTCCCATTCCCATCTGTTATACTCTGAACAGAGCTTAGTGTAAGAATCATCTACAAGACTGTTCTGGAAGCTGAAGATGAAGTTCTCATACTTCACTGCCTTCCACAAGCTGCAGGTCCACCCCAGAAACTCTGGGATTGTGTGTGCAGGTCTCATCTCCTTCAGCTTTTTCAAAGCTTCAATAATACTGCTCCTAAACTCATTCACAGTCTCACTGTAACCTGCATTCACTGGTGCCATGGGAGGGGTGCCATTCCAAAGGCCAGGGATATACCAGGTGTTCCCCTCTGGATCATAATCCATCACATCTGTAAAACCTTTGTTTTCAACCCTCTTCTCCATCCTAGCAGCTGCTTGGGTCATCTCATTCAGCTGCTGCAGTAGTAGTTTCCTGTCGTTCATGTTTTTATCATATGTGGAGATATCAGCCATGTTCTGGTGCACAAACATGCAGCAAGGTTTTTTCCCTACCTCCTTCATGCGCAAGAAGGCTCGCACCACAATTTGCAGGATGTCTTTCATCTCTGTGGAGTTCTCCATGGCGATGTTAATGACTGTGAGATCACTCAGTCCCACCACCAGAGTGGCCAGTTCAATATCGTGCTCATAACTGTCAACCAGCTGGGCCGGTTCTGGGGACTTCAACCCTTCTGTGTCAATGAGCATGATAAAGTCACAGCCCAGCTGCTCTCGAAAATCCTCCCGGACTCTGATGAGCAGCATGAAGGCTCCCCTTGTGCATTTACCACTGCTGACAGCAAACTGCACCCCAAACATGGTGTTGAGCAGGGTGGATTTCCCAGTGCTCTGGACTCCCAGCACAGTGATCACACAGATCCTGCTGTTAGGCTGTGTCAGAATATGGAGCTCATTCAACACATCTTTCACCCACTGCAGAGGGACGTTAGAAGCATCACCATCAATCAGCTCCACAGGATGTCCATCTAGCAGTAACTGAGCGCAGTATCTGGGAAGGTTCTGCATCTGCTGCCTGTAGGGATGGTTTTCAGGCAATGAGCAGGCCGACTCATACAGCTGCCCCATTTCCCTCAGAAAGTGCTCAACCCCCAGAGAGCTGCTGGTGATCTGTCCGTCCGAGTCATGATTCTCCCTTTTATTCAGAGGGAAATTCAGATCAAGCTCTTTGTACTTCTCTCGGAGGTTGATCCTCATCCATTTCAGAAAATAAGATCGCTCCTCTCTGGGACCTGATAATGCAGAGATGAAAATGGACATAGTGGCCAACATACCATGAGTCTTCTGTTGCTCCCTAAGTCTCTGTTTCTGCTTACAGAGTTCACTCCTGTACTCTTCAATATTTTTGTCCCCTGCATTTTTTAGCCTGCACTCCTCCTTCTCCATTTTAGTCAGTTCTTTCCAGGTCTCCCCATGTAGTGGTAGCTGGGTCTGCTTGTACTTCAGTATGTCAGAAATTTGATCTGTGATTGAATCTGCCTTCTCCTTGGCACTTTGACAGTGTACATATTTCTCATCTACAGAGATTCCTGATTCCTGATGTGCGATGGCAGACATCTGTTTCACACTAATTTTGACACAGTTTCCATTTATCAAATTCTTCACAGCCATCTGCAGCTTCATGACAAATTCTGGTTCATTCATATTTCTGCTTTTCACAAAGATGTGACCATGATGAAGTTGCAGTTGACCTGCATGCTTTTGGAGTTCTGCTTCAGTAAAGTTTCTGTCAGCTGAATTGCAAACTATGTACAGTGATCTACTACTGATGTTCTGGGCCTTTAGCAATGCACTATTAGACCCCAGATCATCACAGAACACAAACACAGCAGCAGAGATCTTACAGAGGAAAGAGAACTGGGTCTCAAAAGCACTAATGTCGCCACGGAGATTAGCTACCGCCATAGGCTCAGGGAAGCTGTCAATATTTTTGTTTCCACAGGGCAGATACCAGCTGATCTCCACCAGCCCTTCAGAGATCCTCCTTGGGGCTTTGCCACCTGTCATGTTCCGGTGGATAAAGGTGTTGTGGTACTGTTGGGGATTGCTGAGAATCTGGTTCAGAGTGTAAGACTTGGACAAGCTGCTGTTTCCCAGCTTGACAAAAGAGATCAAGGGGAGTTCAGTGAGTATGATGCTATTCTCCACAAACCCAATAGCATCCAGTAAGGAATGTGGTCTGAACTTCTTCACAATGTCCCTCAGGGCCCACAGCATCAAAGTGGGCTGCTGTATGCCACAGCTGGGTAGCAGGAGAGGAACAGAGAACTGGCACATGGACATTTTTAAAGCCATCTCCTGCTGTAGGAAGCCATCTGAGCACAGGAACAAAGCTGTTATGAGGTCCAGTGGGTTGAGATTATTGGCTTCATCAGGTGGGTCATCATCCAGCAAACGGTCCAGGTCCTGAGATTCTGGCTGTTGATTGGCCACACACCTGACACTCCTGGCTTTTGTGTTCATCATCATCACCTTCCTCAGGAAACACCAGGGCAGGGACTTCAGAGATGCACAGGTTTTGTCTGTTACAGCCTCCTCAGTGATCTCCAGCAGAGTGCTCAGTGTCAGTTTCTCCCTCAGGGGGTGCTGCAGTCCCAGGTTCTGCACCAGCTCTTCCAGGTATTGCTCTGCTAACAAAATTATGTTTTTCATACTTAAATCATTTTTTTACAAGCTGTACTGTGTCGCAGTAACAACAACAAAAGAATTTGACAAGCTAAAGGTAAAAGTAGTATAAGAAACTACTTAACTATATATTACCATTAAACCACAGTGCTCAAGCTGTCAGTCATGACACAAACTTTGATTACAGGAGAAAATGATTGAGCTATGATTGACATCAGGTATACAGTAATATTAGAATTGTAAGACAGTGAGAACCTATATGAAACAGGAATGTGTCATAACCTTGGTTGATTTCTGACAGAATGTATACATATATAGTTCAAATCCTTGAGCAAAACTATTTTAAATGCAAACTTACCTATTGTTTTTCCCACAATTGAACATTCAACTGCCTCATTCTCTTGCAGATCCCTCCCACAATTACATAGTTTCTGCAGAGAGATCACACTCATTAGTCCATATCAAAAGAGGCTTTCTGGCTCCTCGCTATTGTTGACATAATGGATTTTTTGAACATAGGGTGCACAGGCCAGTGAGGTAAGAAGCCTTCATGATTCCTGGTACTATGAACAGTGGTGCAAGGGCACTCCAACTGAAACACCCAATGCTGTCACACCGCCACACTTCACTGCTGGGATTTCACACCCCCAGAAATCATCCTCCGGGCAACCTAAAAGTCATAAATGGCACCATTCACAGCATTTGCCTCAAGCTAGTGAGGAATACTCCCTTATTAATCAACTGTTGCATTTTAAAGAAGATCAACCTGCATTTCATGGAACGTTCATGGAATGTGTAATTAGAGGGGTACCCCAATACTTTTGGGGGGGGAGGGGTTGTATTGGTGAACGTGGAATTGGAGGCTTGGCATTGTGCTGTTTAAAGGGAGGGTGGCAAGAGAATCAAAGTTTAATGAAAAATGAGTTGATGTTAAGTAATGCACAAATACTGGGCTGTTTCTGTAAACACATAGCTGTTTACAAACCTTATTTCATTTTATAAACTTTAACAAAGTTTTATGTACACTTTAGTACATTTTGTGAATGAGTAACTGTCCTCTGGTAGTTTGCCTGCGGAGCAATATGCTCCTGCAGCAGCTATCTTCCCTCAGCTCAGGAGGAAGCTGTGAATATATGATTCCCCTGATTCATATGACGACAACCCCTCCATTTTTACTATACTGCAGATGTGCTATGAGTTACAGAGCACTTATATCATAAACTCAGCTTGTGCACCTAAAGGCAGCAGGCTGAGCAGGAGTGGCCACGAGAGAGTGTTGAGATCAGGTTAACCCCTCTCTCCCCAGTAAAGTTAAGCAGAGTAATGCTTCATTAATTTTGCCACAGAGATTTTGTGCCAGGAATACCAAACTTGTTGGGTTTTAGGATTATTATGGAATTTAAATCAAACATATTTTAATGATGAATGAATATTAGGCTATTAATAGAAAACCTTTCAATTGGTTTCAGTTATAAATGCTAAACATTGTTTTCATATTTGATTGTTGGCAACATATTTTTTTAACTTTTAACTATTTTAACTTTTGTGGATGAAATGCTTAACATGAGCAGACAATACATTTTAAATATTACTGGACAAACTGTTTTCTTAATAAACTATGTTAAACAATGACATGCGCTTGTACACAACTAATACAGCTCTATAGATGATATTCTTTCTGGTTGATGAAATGGTTGTCATTTAAGCTAAGAAAATTATACTCTGATCATATTTCTGTCATTACATTTGTTTGTAACCAAGAGGAATACATTCCGGAATACAAAATCAAATATATTAATTTTATTAAAATATAATAATTTGCAGACTTACCTCACAATAGTGAAACATCCTGCCAATCTTTTACAGAGTTGAGGGGTGCTGTATTTAACTTCGTGGAATGTTCCATATGTGAAAGATGTGCTTAAACCATGAGGAAAAAATGCTGAGGCAGAATCCTCTTCCATAAATGGTTTCTCCCAACAAGCTGTACACCATTTCTTGTAAGTGACCGGTTTCTAGATAGTGTATGTGACTTCATTCATTTTTTCAATTTCATTTTTATCAATAAACATTAAACTGTTTGCATCATAACACTCCTCTTCAACAATGAACATCTTCGGGCACTTTACATGAGATTTTATTATAATTATTGTGTATGTATTTTTCATAGTCTGCATTTTAGTGTTTTATTGTCTATTCAATATCAGACTTCTCATTAAAATATATCAAAATTCTCATTGGAATATATTGAGAGAATGGTGTTTTCAGTCGTAAATTAAATTGTATATTGTAAGGTACTAAAAATGATATAATGATATAACTAATTTTGGATCAAAAACAGACCAGGTTTGGTCTTGGTCTCTTTTTTTCAGATTGCTCAGCATCATAATAGCTTTCTTTGAGTTTCCTGTAAAACTCTGGTCCTCAGATTGATGAATGCTAGTAACATTTTATGGTTGATTTTTTTTTACAATTTATGACAGTGTGATTAAATGCAATTAGTTATAGGAAATCATGGAATTTGTCAATAGACCCACAGTCAATACATATAAGGCCATATGAATGCTTCAGTTCTATGTCCTGATAGTTTTTGACCATAAGGTCTTTTGAATGCGAATGTAAGCATGCTTACCTTATGTTCAGTCCTATTGTTTTGGTGCATAAAAGCGATACAGGCCCAAATATAAAAGAACCGGGCTAAACACATACACAAGTCCAATATATCAGAAATTTAAGAAATATCTGAAGCAATATTTATTATATTTTAAGTATTTGAAAATATTTATCATTTATTATAATATTTACACTGAAGTGTACTTATATTCATATAAATATTATATGTAAATGAAATATTTATTTTTGTACAAAAGTATTCTTTTCAAGTCAGATACTTTTTCTACTAATTGAATGAGCTGATATACTATTACTGCAGTGATTTTAATTTCCTGAACTTTAGCTGAACTATACATTTTGGGAACTTTTTCCCACAGCTGGTTTTATTTCCCCTCTGAGCAAACTGAAAGTGGTTCTGTTGTGGATTTACCCATCCTTTCACAATGTCATGGACTCCCTTGATAAAAGTGATTTTTAATTTCATTGGGAATACTGGTACTATAAATGTTAAATGAAAATAAAATTTAAGAAATTATGAATTCTGTTCTGTATCACAGAATCAGAGAATTCCACAGGAGAATGCTGGGTAATCTTTCTGTGAGGTGAAGCTGCAGGATAGCTGGGTCTTGCAGCAAGGCAATGATCCAAGACATGCATGCAAGTCTCCAAAAAAGGTTGAAGAACAAATTTTAAGTTTTGCAATAGCCTAATAAAAGGCTAGACACCATTGAAATGTCATGGCAAGACTTGTGATGAGCAGTTTGTGCTTAAAAACCCAAGTGTCACCACTATGACAGACTGATCAATTACTGCATGAAGTGCTTGGTTGCAGTTAAGTCTAAGGCAGCTATTACAGAAGCTTTGGGTGCTGCATGTATTTCTTTAACAAGTAAAATAACAATTTGTTTGGTTCCCTTTCATTTAATATACAGTTTTACGTGACATTTTATGTGTGATAATATTCCGTGTGTCTCACCTTACAGCCCTGTGGAGGCACATGAGCTCTGTCACGTATCTTTGTGGTTTAGCGTTTTTGCAGACACATCTATAGCTTGGTTCCCATGTTAATTTTGCTGGTGACTATGTGAAACCTTCCATGACCTCTGTAGTATCTTTACAGTAAGAGCCACTGCATGAATTGTGCCTTGTTTCCAACTAATTAGGCATTTAATTTCTTCACTTGGGCTTGGATTAACTCAACATTTGCCATTTACTTACAGAGTATTCAGCACTGCATCAAATCCATTTCCCTACAGTCTACAGAGTATTGGGACTTGGTCGGCCGTGATATGACATTCTTGAGCATGTATTGAATTTCAGTAGGTAAATTTTTCCTTTTCACATATGGGACTCAAACTGGATTATTTAGAAATAAAGCCAAGTGCGAAGTAATTAGCCCATGTGTATCAGAATGTTTGTCATTTTTAATCAAATGATCAAAATGAACTTCCATCTCAAAATCTTCCTCCCTGTCGCAGTCAGGCAGCATCCACCGACTCAGCTGCTGTCAGCAGTTTCATACTCACCAATGACCTCTGCAAGAACAGACACTTACAACCACCAGAAATTTTACAACATTCTTTGGCAGAAAACAAAGACTAAGTAGAATGCTCAATCTTTAAGAGATTTACATGGTACAGCTGTAAGCATTTTTTCCTATTTGGCGTTTGAATTAAATAATTTGTTCTGACACATTGTGGTCAACCTAATAAGGACCTTAAACTTAACCTGAAAAGGGTAACCACCTTTTGTTGGTCGTTTCATTCGTCTGCTGTTCAGACTGACATTCCTTTACAGATTTTTTTTTTTTTTTCGAAATAAAAATATTTTCATTCTGGGTACATGTAGGCTACAATAATCTCGTTTTTATTTGTATATTTTGGCAAGTATTAGCTAAAACTACCAAGCTAAGTAAATGCTATTTTTCAATGATCATTTAAAACGCGCTCTTGACCAAATTTTGAATTCGCTGCTTTTGCATACCCTTCAATAAGAAAACAATGGACAAATGGTATGTCCCATTGCTTCAAAACAAATAGGTGAAAAATTGCAGGCTTGGGTGCATATGATACTCCGCTACTCAAATAGGCTACAAATATAAGTTAAAATGATTGTGTTGATTTCACAGTGTCCCATTCTCTTGAGTGATTTTTAAGTGCAGGAAATGTGAAGGGTTATTCCGCAGTCATGGTTTTTCATGTCACCCCTCTGCAGAACCAAGTACAAAGGTATGCGTCGCTCTGACCAAATTGATTCGACGCCACCTATGTTCTGATTGAAGACATCCGTGAAATTGTTATTTGTTTCCCCCCTACTTGTGCTTGTATGAGCAAGCTGTCATAAAATTGGCTACCATTTTAAATTATCAAGTCAAATGTACTCAAGTCAAATGAACTGTTACTTCAGCGACAGTAATTCCTGATTGGACAGTTCTGTGAATAGTGACCGTTGTTAATGCTTTTCAGAAAGGGTTAATGTACAGGTAGCTGGAGTGCATTATCCTCCCATAACACGGCCTCTTGTCAAAGCTAAAACATTAGTTTCATACTGTAGTTGTCGTAAATCATTTTACGTAAAGCATTTAACCGCCAAATAACAATAGCTTATTGACATACTTCATGTCATCAGTTACATAGCCTAGATCTTTTGTAATTCATGTAGATAAGTCTAGTTATATAAATTAAAAAAGCATTGTCAACAAAATGTTGAAATACAAATCCTGTAAAAGAAACATTAGCAGGGAGCCAATCCTGGTTTACTGTATTCGGTCAGCATGGGCGGAGCTTCGGGTTGTCGCAGTAGAAAGTGAGGTGGAAGTACAAACGAAGGGGGGCTAGAGATTTCTTCAAGAAGCTTGGTGTTTCTTTGTGAATAGTATACTACCAATTCTACTTTTGTGAAAATTTTGCAACAGGCCTGGATATTTTTCGAACAGCATGACGTCTGTGGATTTGGAGAAGCTGCGGATGACGGGGGCTGGTAAAGCCATCGCCGTGCTGACAAGTGGAGGAGATGCGCAAGGTACAATTACACATAAAGCTACATTACTCAGTCTTTGCACGTGGACTCTTTAATAAAAGTAAAAAGAAATTCACTTACTGACGACAGTGTTTAATATCAGAATCCACTGCACATTAGATCCAAAGTAACAAAGATAACCAATGATATTACTGAATGTTTGGCTTGTTTGAACGTGGAATAATAAATAGCTAACGTTGGCTTGCTAATGGTGGACAGCCAGCACTGACAGTACACGCTATAGAAACAATCTCATCATTTTTACGAGACGTTACTAATCTTTCTTCCTCTGCAACATTACGGTTTATAGTGATAGTTTGTTGTACAGATAGATTGTTGTATGGATAGCTTTTTATTGCTAGTCATGCCTTCTGTCAGTCCGAGCAAAGATCAATATAGCAATTTATATTGGGCCTTTCAGCTGGCTGTACAGATGCTTGCCTATCTGCACATAACCTCCCAAAATACTGTTGGTTAGCCTGTGCCTATCACATAATTAAACGTACCTGCAGTATTATCACGAGTTTTTATTTTTTGACGAATGCACTCTCCGGTATGTATTCCTTGTATTTACATTGGCCAACAAAGCGTACATCAGGAGAAATAACTGGCTCTGTGTAGTATCATTATTAATCATTATTAATAATACTATCTTATTCCCATGCTGTATTTGAGAGATTAAATATTTTATTTCCCGTTGAAGTGTTCTCCGTTTATTTTAGTTGAGTCTGTACTGTAGGATTGTCCCTACGAAGCAATTATCTAACGTGCGTGGGTGTGGTATTCGCATAGGCTTGAGATTGAGATTTCTTTTCAAGAAGTCGCATGCAGAGTATGACATTGCCAGATGCACACAAGATCAACTGTCAAATAATGACCTCTTTGAATGCATAAATTAAGTTTTTAAATAAACTAACTATCGGATAGTCATGTCCTTGGGTGTGCGTGTGTACGTGCGCGCGCGAGCGAATGTATGTGCGTATATTTTAGGTAAATGTTTGCCCTGAACGTGATATCCAATGTATTATAGCTATTCAAAGCTTTAACATTTAATCTGTAATTTGTATGGGATTATTCTTGGGGTCATGTTTGACTTGGAAGAGCTGTGTCATTGATAGTAGCAGTCTATGAATCAATTTTGAACTTCATGTCACAGGTATGAACGCAGCTGTCCGGGCTGTGACTCGGATGGGAATATATGTGGGAGCTAAGGTCTATCTCATTTATGAGGTATGTTTCTCTGACAAAGCAGATTTACTGAGCACTTCTGTGATGGAAGAGTGGCACAGGAATGTATTTGTATTATGTGTTGAACCACTTAAGTCTTCTAACCTTCTCAACCCCATAGTGAGTTCATTCAATTCAATATTCTACCCAATGAATGTGAATTTCAGTCGTTTTCAATGTATTGATTCATATATTAACTGGATGCATATTCCCCAGGGTTACCAAGGGCTGGTGGATGGGGGTGACAACATAAAGCTTGCTAACTGGCAGAGTGTGACCAATATCATCCAGCTGGTAAGGCGATGCTTTGCTCAGAGACATGACTATGTCTGTAACCCTGCTGATTCTGTTCCCCATCCCCACTGCAGGTTTCAGATTACAGGTTCAGATTGACTTATTTTATGTGTGTGCAGGAGCTCTGTGCTCAAGGTCAGACCGCATGCCTTGAGTGCTAGACCATGGTTTTAGTTCTCAAAAGAGAAAGAGAATGGTTGTGTTGCCAGTGGAAACTGAGGCCAGAGTGAGCAGGGGCTTAAAGGCAGTCTAGAGAGTGGCAGGGATTAAATCAGATGTAATAATCAGTAGATCCCAGCAGAATAGCATATCAGAGTGGGTGTGTTTAAATGGCACACACAACACTGTTTCATTCTTATTCATTACTCTTATGGAATAAACAATAACAAGGTTCATGTCAAATATAAGTTATTTTGGATATGTATTATTACATAGTAATTGTGGAAAGTTTTGAAAATATGAGGACTCATAGTTGAAGTTAAGACTCTTGGAGTGTTCAGTACCAGGCTTGACAGTGTGTTGGTTGTGATTGACTGTAGAAGTTGGAATAAAATAAAAATGATTACAGAGGCTCTCATTGGTTCCCTTTGGTTGGATGTCTTGGCAGTGTGACGTCTTGTTTTGGTGTCGATGTTGGTGTCACTGTTTTAAACCTTTGGCCTTTTATAAAAAGATAACATTCACGTTAACATAGACTAGTTACTCCTTTGTGATTTAACCTTGATATAAAGGCAGTCTTCCCGTGTGCTCTTAAAGCTGTATACAGGTGAGACTGAATCAATTTGTGGGTAGAGCAACAGTCTGGACCACATATGGTCCCATCTGTATTCCTCTGTGCCTTCCAACTGTGTTGCACACAGTGGGACGCTTGCCAGCTAAGCTTACCACTACTGGTCTTGTACAGCCAGAGTTTACATTTTGTGTCCTGAAGCCAAGACCAATCCAAGCCTGATGTTTGGTTCTTGTTGTGCGGAGGAGCTGACGCAGTGGGCGATTGTTTGAAAATGTTCTGAAGGCTCTGGCTCCAGTGCGACAGAGCTGTTAGGATCAGCCTTTTGATGCACAGCTGTAGTACTAAAAATATACTTAAAAGATATTCTGGGTTCTTTTTTTGTATGTCATAGCCACACTACAAGAATACTTAGTAAAATGAAGGAACATTATAGCTATTCAAATGTCTCCATGGTATTTCACTCTCCTTTTTTAAAACAAATTTCCATGTAAGTTGAGGAAGGTGAGCTTGCTGGGGCAGGCTGCCTTGCCAGTATAACAATAAAGGAAACACTGTCTAGTGGGTATTAGTGTGTTTTAGCAATACAGAACAAAAATGCACTGGAGACCATGAGCACTGTAGATTAATGAGAAGTATCAGGCATTTTGAAATAAACTAATCTCACTGTGTGGATTAAAAACTAAAATGATTGAGCAAATTAAAAATAATTCCTCACAGTAGTTCTGAATATTGTTGTTTTGTTCTTAAAACTGGAAGCATGGCTCTACTTCTACAACTATGTCTTCTCAAATGTTACCTGAATTTAAATTTTTATATAAATAACTGCTTTGCCATTTTTAAAGTATGAAATAGTCCTGCTATTTTTGCCGTTGTTCCCAAGATCCCATGTGTTCAGCCCTTCTGTTGCTTTTACACTGTCTTTTCCAGCTGAGTGTTTAATTTCTTCCATGCTCACTCGTTCCTCTCTCCATGTCTCTTTGCCCTTTTTCTCCACGTCTAGTTCTGATTGGTTATTAGCTGGTAAGGCGTGTTCTTGCATGTGCTGTGACTTTGCTGGATAACAATGGTTTGGCCCAATCACTGTTGCCACAGTGCAATGTTAATGCAGTTCATTCTCCACTGTGAGAATAACCAGATTATTGCTGTTCTGCGATTGCATTCATTTCAGACTTGGTAGTGATGTACATGTGAACAAGTACTTTACGATTTTGTATCATGCTCCCTTCTTGTGGCATTATTGTTGGACTGCAAAGTTGTATGAGAGTGAATGCATTTTTGGCTTTGTCCATTCATAAATTCCTTTCACATTGCTGTAGGTAATCAACAGACCATTCCTCTCAAAATTGCCAGTCGTCTTTGTAGTAATTCTAGTTTTTGAAGTGTTCTAGTGCAGGGGTTCTCAAACTTGGCCTTGGTGGAACCCTGTGAATGCTGGGATTTATTAAGGCTGCTGCATGCTTCAAATGACCTCCTGCTCAGAACGATGGAAAGCATCTAAAAGTGTCAGAATGGGGAGTTCTCAGCTAATGATAATCTCTATTTATTGTATCGTTTTGTTTGAAGGAAAAAAAAGCATTCATTTATCAGCCCGATGGTTTACCTGTCCATGGATTTAAAACATGGGCCCATTTCTGACTTAATGTGGTTTAAGTGGGTAAATTGTCCTTCATAATATTACATGCATTTACGAGCAGTTAACAGCCTGTTACAATTTAGGGGCTGTATTTTCAGCATACAGAGGTCCTCCAGGGTTGAGTTTGAGAACCATCTGTTCTAGAGTGCAACTTATGGGTCTGCTTTTCAAATGTGTGGCATTCTGGTAATTCCAGTAAGTCCTTAGAACTGCTGAATTACCTCTCTTTAGGAACATTTCTTTCTTAGAGTTTTTTTCTCCTTTGATGTACTTTGTCAGCAGCTTTTTGCTAGTGATGCATCAGTTGAGTCAGTGAAGCAAATGGCCTGGTCTGATCCTGCACCCATATTGGCTGGGAGTGATGAAGGGGTCACATCAATAAAAGTCTAACTGAAATCAGACCCCTAAGGCTAACAAACAGATCAGCTCCATTGGTGGGCATCATCCCTTGTTGCCTTGGTAACCTTGTTCTCCTCCTTCTCCAGGGAGGGACGGTGATTGGCAGTGCCCGCTGCAAGGCCTTCACCACGCGGGAAGGGCGCCTCGCGGCCGCCTTTCACTTGGTTCAGCGAGGAATCACCAACTTGTGCGTTTGCGGTGGTGACGGCAGTCTGACAGGAGCTAACATTTTCCGCAGCGAGTGGAGCGACCTGCTGGCTGAGCTCGTCAAGCAGGGTGAGCCGCTCCTCATGAACTGGGGATATGCTTCAGTGTGTCATGCAGTGAGACAATATTGTATACTCTCATTCAAATACCAGTGCAACTTTAGAGGCATATAAAATACAAGGCTTAAGCTAGTGCAAAGTCGTGGACTTTTCCCATTCTGGCCAATACATAGCAAAGTAACTTACTAATTTATTTATAAACTCATTTGGTACCCACTGTGGCACCACAAATGGTTGATTTTCCTGTATGAGTGACCCAAAGGCCCCAAAAGCATGAGAGCAAGTGCAGCGTGTTAGCCATTCCTGTGTCTCTTTCATAGACTGAGCACAGTGCAGTGTGTTAGTCATTCCTGTGTCTCTTTCATAGACTGAGCACAGTGCAGTGTGTTAGCCATTCCTGTGTCTCTTTCATAGAATGAGCACAGTGCAGTGTATTAGCCATTCCTGTGTCTCTTTCATAGACTGAGCACAGTGCAGTGTGTCAGCCATTCCTGTGTCTCTTTTATAGACTGAGCACAGTGCAATGTGTTACCCATTCCTGTGTCTCCTTCATAGACTGAGCACAGTGCAGTGTGTTAGCCATTCCTGTGTCTCTTTCATAGACTGAGCACAGTGCAGTGTGTCAGCCATTCCTGTGTCTCTTTTTTCATAGACTGAGCACAGTGCAATGTGTTACCCATTCCTGTGTCTCCTTCATAGACTGAGCAGAGTGCAGTGTGTTAGCCATTCCTGTGTCTCTTTCATAGACTGAGCACCGGCAATGTGTTACCCATTCCTGTGTCTCCTTCATAGACTGAGCAGAGTGCAGTGTGTTAGCCATTCCTGTGTCTCTTTCATAGACTGAGCACAGTGCAGCGTGTTAGCCATTCCTGTGTCTCTTTCATAGACTGAGCACAGTGCAGTGTGTTAGACATTCCTGTGTCTCTTTCATAGACTGAGCACAGTGCAGTGTGTTAGCCATTCCTGTGTCTCTTTCATAGAATGAGCACAGTGCAGTGTATTAGCCATTCCTGTGTCTCTTTCATAGACTGAGCAGAGTGCAGTGTGTTAGCCATTCCTGTGTCTCTTTCATAGACTGAGAACAGTGCAGTGTGTTAGCCATTCCTGTGTCTCTTTTCTAGACTGAGAACAGTGCAGTGTGTTAGCTGTCCGTCTCTCTTTTTAGGGAGGATCACAGATTCTCTGGCCCAGCAGTATACACACCTGAACATCGTGGGCCTGGTTGGCTCCATTGACAATGACTTTTGTGGGACAGACATGACCATTGGGGCAGACTCTGCACTCCACCGGATCATGGAGATCACCGATGCCATTACCACCACTGCTCAGAGGTCAGACTTTAAACCCATGCTCCTGTGACAGTCACATCACCAACAACACAAACAACTTCATGTTCTCCAATAAGTAATGCAGTGGCTCTACACTTGTGAAATATATCCACTAATTTGCATTCTATTTCAAGGGATAATATTGATATCCTCTTGTGGTATAATATGGGTCAGTCATATCACTGTACTAGCTAGCCAAAGGTATCATGTCATGTCTTCTTTCCTTCCACTTCTCAGTTTTGAATGTTGTAGGTTTTTGACTGACATGCTTAAATGCTAAAAGTTTATTAAGAAGTTAAATGGCATGACTCAGACATGACATTAGGCAGTATATATCAATACTAGTACTAACTAATACTTCTTGTCAAAGGCCTTTTGAAGCTGCAGTAAGAATACAGCATTCAACCAATAAAATTGTTCAGTTACTACCAAGACTTAAATCAGAGACACAAATCTTCTTGAATTATTGTCACTGTGAGTGAGCCAAAATTTTCAGAGGTTCCTGTGGGAGGGAAGTATAGGATCCATGCCAGTGGAATGCATTCCTTTACAGGCCATAGTGGAGTCTAACTGGATTGGTGCTTCACTAATTCCTCATCCACTCAATGTTCATGTTTTCTGCTCCTTTCAGTTCTCGCTTAACTCCTGTTTAGCATTGGCCAAGCTTGTCCCTCCATAGTTGGATGTGTTCCCAGACTGTGTGGTGTTGTATCCATCAATGGCTGAACAGAGGAGTTTTGGCACATCTACACCCCTCTTTGAAGGTCATCCGTAGATTTTGTGTGAGATGGACCGATGAATAACTAGAACAGACTGCCAAGGAACAGAGGGACAATTCTCATGAAGCACTCAACCAAATATTAACTGAAAGCAATGAATGTGCATTTTTTGCCTGCCTTGCCAGTAGTATTTTGTTTGTGTGCATTTGTATTATTTTTGTTATATTCCTTGGAATGATTGGGTTTATTTAGTGTACATTAAGTCATTATTCAAAAGTCATATCCATTTTTAATTAAGAGTTTTTGATGATTCAACTTATTTATCATTGAAGATATCTGAGTTTATTTACTATGAATATCTGACATAATGTAAGACTTTGGTTTGTTGTGTTTGTTTGTAGGTAATTTTTGGTTGAAGGTAAATACTGATCCATTTGAGCTGTAAATTACTTGAACCTTTATAATCATGGGAAATGTCATTGCATAGGAAGGCGTGATGAAATATGAATTGGATGGGTGAATGGAGGATTTGGTCATTTAGGGAGATAGTAAAATGAATATCTTATTGAGCGGAGTCTCTGTCCACTTTTGTAGCACTGCTGAGGAGTAAGTGTAGCAGGAGTATTTCCATAGGAGTATTTCCATAGTACATCATTGCTGCTGGGGTTAGTCCTTTGTGCTGGACTTCTAATGGGAGTTTCTGTAGAACAAAATAGATGCACGAGAGTTTCTGTACCACAACACTGCTGAAGGGAGTCTGTATGGGACGCTGCTTGCAATGGAACATTTACCGGCAGACATGTCTGTTTCTAACATGACATATTTAAAAGCAACCCAGTAAATGGATATTGTGTATTGGATTTAAAATTTGAATGTGTATGTGAAATCGATGTGGCTGTTCAAGTCTGTCATCTTGTGAAAGAGTGTATGTTTGTTTTGCAGTCACCAGCGCACATTTGTTCTGGAGGTTATGGGTCGACATTGTGGGTGAGTTCCTCTCGATGTTTCATGCGGTTCCATTCCCCACTACATGAGCTAATTACGGATGAGATCGACCCTATGGTGTCTCAGCATTATGTCAGGGGATCAGAAGTTCCTCAATAAATAAATGAAGTTGTCAGGTAGATAATCCTAGGTAACTACATTAGTTAGATCGATGAAGTTTACCTTCTTGTGAAACCCAAGTGAACATTGTTTTACAAATACAGGAACCAAATGCCCCCCTACCAAAACTTTCATTCATTGATTACTGAAGAGTTTGATCTTTATATTTCGAGTCTCTCAGTTTCCTTTGGCTCACAATAGCTGGAAAGAACTAATCCTTGCAATTGGAGAAGGGCACTGCTAAGCTAGGATTGTTGGGTTACTGCCTCCCTTCTGATGCGGCGTGCTTTGTGTTGTTCAGGTATTTGGCTGTGGTGTCAGCGTTGGCATCCGGAGCCGACTGGCTCTTCATCCCGGAGGCTCCCCCTGAGGAGGGGTGGGAGGACCACATGTGTGCCCGCCTGGGGGAGGTGAGACTGGGGCGTGGGTCCATAGGAGTGAGGTGAATCACGTATGTGTCCATCTTAGGGAGGTGAGACTGGGGTATGAATGTGTGAGGGTGAGGTGAATCAGAGGTGTGTCTGTCTTAGAGAGGTGAGATCAGGGCACGGATCCATGTGAGCGGGGTGAATCTGGGCTCTGTCTGTCTTTGGGAGGTGACATTAAGCCTTGTGCCCCTATTAGTGAGATAAGACTGGCTGGCTCTCAGGATTCAGTCTCATTGGACGGGACACCCTGTCTGATTCGTACTGTGTTTCTGCAGAGTCGCAGTAAGGGGTCCAGGCTCAACATTGTGATCATCGCAGAAGGAGCCATCGACAAGCACGGCAAACCCATCACATCTAACTATGTGAAGGATGTGAGTCCCTCCTTTACAAAACTCACTGCTCTGACCCCAGACCAGTTACTACCCATCTCCATTCTACAGATTACCTGCAAAACACATACGCAGCACTGTGCATTGAACTGGCTGTAAGAGAAGGAAAGTTTTGACAGATATGTCTCTCCCTCTCTCTCCTTACTTCTGTCTCGGCAGCTGGTGGTAAAGAGGCTGGGGTATGACACACGGGTGACTGTGTTGGGTCACGTGCAGAGGGGAGGCACGCCATCTGCTTTTGACAGAGTACTGGTGAGTCTTAGTGCAAGATCATACCACTTTGTTTTCATGTGGAGGAGCAGAGCACATTGACAAACATAATGCATTTTCAAACACATGTACATTATGTGTGACATTCAGTACTATTTTGAGTTCAGCCAATAGAATTAAAGCAATATCTTTATTATTGAACACAGGGTTGAGTGGGCAGTTGAAGTGTTGCACAGCAAAGCTTGGTCTGTGCACTCAGTTGCATTGCACTCCACCAGTACCTTTGCGTGAGTGCAGACCTGTCACTCCTCAATGATGGCAAGATCAGGTCAGTTAGGTGCTACCAAGCTTTTTCTGGTCATCGTTTAGTAGTGAAGACATTGAAACTACTGTTTTGTCAACCATCTAACATTACCTCCATATTGTTGGCCTAAATAGCTAGCGTTTGTTGCTTAGCTAGCTAGGTTCAACAATGAGGGGGGTGCAGTCTTTTATCTTTTACCTGTATCCTCATGAGAATTTTCCAGGAGGTAGTGTGTGGGCGTACTTCTAAGTTGCTATTCCGAAACAATTCTCTGGTGGTTCTTCTGTAATAAATATAGACACAGTCAAGTCTTTCTGGGCCAGTAAAAATCCACCAAAGCCAGGGTACCAATAATCTTTCAGGCACCCAATGCCAAAAAATAAATGCATGTCTTCCAGACAATCTACCAAAGACTCAGCATCTGGAGTTGAAAATAGTCCTCATATGTTCTAGAGTTACACAACCGGCCAGGCCTTCTGTCCATTTGTGTTATGTGAAAGGCAATCCGCATCCTGGCAGTTACATGAACACTGAGATGCAAAAGGTCAACATGACTCTGTTGTGGAATATCTGCAGCATCTGTGTGTGAAGTGACAAGAATGTCCTTAAAATAATGTCATGTCAACATTGGTTTATCTTGGCCTTTTGGCTCTAAAACGGCCATATGTATGTATTTGTTTTAAGTATGTGACCTGGGCTTCAGCTCTGCTGTAATATCCTTGACCCAGTGCAGTGGTGTAAAGGTCATACAGTAACCATGTAGACAGCAAAAATAATTGTGTATGTGAGTATCTCCCTACAGAATTGCACTGATATTTAGTATGCACATGCCCAGTCATTGAATATTTGTTTTGTGTGTCCTTGGTAAATGAATGTTGTGACTGTGTTTCTCTCTCCACAGAGCAGTAAAATGGGCGTGGAGGCAGTGGTGGCTCTGCTAGAGGCCACACCTGAGACTCCAGCTTGTGTTATTGGACTGTCTGGCAACCAGGCCATGCGCCTTCCCCTCATGGAGTGTGTGCAGATGGTAAGGCCTGTTCTCTGACTGCACAACTCTGTCTGAGACTACATAACTACATAAACTGAGCATGTAGAATTGTCTGTGTGATGCAGCTGATTGTAGAGCTGCTTTTGTGTGATTTAGGTGACTGTCTCCCTGAGATGTAGTGAACTGGGGAAGTGTTTCTCTCAAATGAAATTAACTGTGAACGTGTTTTGTGCTGCAGACTAAGGAGGTACAGAAGGCCATGAATGAGAAGAGATTTGAGGAAGCCATCCAGCTCCGTGGGAAGTGAGTGATGCCGTCTTTGTACGAGTGTCTTAGAGGGGATGTGTGTTTGTGTATGTGTCTGTTCGCTGTCCTCAGGCTAAATGCTAAACACTCAAAGACCTAGCCCCAATTTTGCAAATAAGTATAGAACTGTAACCAGCACATTTAATTTTCCCTTAAATTTTTGTATTATTAGATGCACATTTGGTGGGCCTCACGTTGTTGGAGGAATCAGATAGATATTTTATCAAGTGCTACATTTCAGGGAAAAAAAAACGTGTTAACATATAATTCATTGCGTTAACAGTTACGAAACTCCACACAGCACAAAAATCATTTTTGTAATTTCTGACTCAGTAGATTATATCATATCATATCTCCATTTGACAAAACTGGAAGGGATGAGGGCAGAGCTTGGTTGATTAATGACTAATTTGTGACCTGTCTGTATTATAGGAGTTTTGAAAATAACTGGAATACTTACAAGTTGCTGGCCCATCAGAAACCTGCTCAATCCAAGGTAGAAAATGCTCTCTTGAGACCTTCTTTGTTCAGATATATTGTTGTTTTCAGAACCAAAGCTTTTTCATTCTGCAAACTCATGGTGGTATGGACTGTAATGTTCTCTCTGTCACCCCCCTGGCAGAGTAACTTCTCCATGGCCATTCTGAACGTGGGCGCCCCCGCCGCTGGCATGAATGCGGTTGTGCGATCAGCTGTTAGGGTGGCGCTTGCTCAAGGCCACAAGGTCTACACCATCAACGATGGTTTTGAGGGGCTTGCCAAGGGGGCGGTAAGCACTTTTGCAGTGTGAATGTGGGGGACAGTCTCAGTCTCAGAATCACAATGAGTTCCTGCTGACTGTACAGTGGAGATTGAACAGAGCACATTATCCCTTATGTTGGCTCAGTTTATAAATAATAAACATATTGATTATTTTGATGATATTACTGCATCTTCCAGTGTAGCAAAATGTCTGTAAAGGAGAATCCTTGTTTTAATATTTGTTGATTTTTCCCTCATCATTTTTGGAGTATAAAACAGAATATGCATATTTTTGTAGATGTAAGATTTATTCAAGTTATTCATATTTTATTCAAATATTCTTCAGTGAAGCTTCTTCAGCTCTCTGACTTAAATGTTCCTTGCATTTTATTTCCTCTGAAAAAAATGTCTGAAATGGTTTAGAAAGCATGCGCTGCAGTGTGGAGAAAAATGAAAATGGAAAAGTACATTGGAAAGACAGTTTAATTAATGTCATCATTATTGATTTCCTGGTATCATTAAGGTGAATGAGGTGAAATGGCATGATGTTGGAGGCTGGACTGGCCAAGGTGGCTCTCTGCTTGGAACAAAACGGTGAGAAAGTGTGTGTGTATGTGTGTGTGTGTGTGTGTATGTGTGTGTGTGTGTGTGTGTGTGTGTGTGTGTGTGTGTGTGTGTGTGTGCGCATGGACTGTATATCTAGAATGTCAGGGTAGGGTTATGGAACATCAATGACACACACATACTGCAGTTGACATCTTGAATTGTTTTCAGGTCCGTTTACTGCTATGAATAGACATAATGCTCTCTAAGTGATGCACTGTTCCAAGGACATGATCAATCATGTCTCACTTATGTTAGAAAGTCGATTGATGTTGTCATTTTTACTGACAGCTGTTGTATTCATACATTATCCAGAACTCTTCCAAATTCGTGCATGGAAAGCATCGTGGAAAACATCAGCAAGTATGGAATCCAGTCCCTGCTGGTAATTGGAGGGTTTGAGGTAAATTTGCTCTCTTTTCAGCTTAGTTTCTTCAGATGAAATGTTTTCCTGGATCACTGCAAGCACTTTGATCTGGATTTGAGTCATCGGAATTCCCAATCAATGTATGTACTGCACTTTGCCGTATGTGCTGTGTGTGTACACATGCATCCGTGTATGTGAATGTGTGTGTGTATATATGGTTGTATGTTCATTCATGTGGGTACATGTGCATGTTCCTGTGTGGATCTCTTGCAGGCCTACGAGGGTGTGCTTCAGCTGGTGGAAGCCCGTGGTCACTATGACGAGCTCTGCATCGTCATGTGTGTCATCCCTGCAACCATCAGCAACAATGTCCCTGGCACCGACTTCAGCCTGGGCTCAGACACTGCTGTCAACGCTGCCATGGAGGTAAGGTTTTACTTCTACCTTTCATCACATTTAACATCTGAGACTCACCAAGGGTTTTGACAGTCCAAACCTGTGGCACAGTAATGACAGCGTATTACATTGAATAATTGGTCCATAACTTCTGAAAATTGTGTTGCAAAATTCAATTTATAGGCATTTGGAATGTAACCGTTGTAGCACATCACTGTTGCATTCTACTTGGGTTACATTAACATAACATATTACCTTGAAACACCTCAAGGTAATGTGCTCTATTTTGACTCCTGTGTCATGCCTTTGAACCATTTAAAGTGAGTCCCATGTGTTTAAGGTACCCTGCCACAGATAATGGATGTCAGTCTGGTCGGTTCCCCTGGGCAAGGGACAGTCAATGTTTAGTTATATATAGTGAATCCTGACTAAACTGACCTGACCCATTTTTTTTTGTCTCTGTCCCAAGAGCTGTGACAAGATCAAACAGTCTGCATCTGGAACAAAGAGGCGTGTCTTCGTTGTGGAGACTATGGGTGGGTACTGTGGCTATCTGGCAACCACCACAGGCATCGCTGTGGGAGCCGATGCTGCCTACATCTTTGAGGAACCTTTCAACATCCACGACCTGAAGGTGAGCCACACAGAAAGAGATTCTCACACTTTTTTGTGATTATTCATGCTTTTGAGTGGTTTAATCTCCCACTTCTGGGGAGCCTGTCCTGTAACAGAAGTTTTCTTTAATAGATGAATGTGGAGCACCTTACCGAGAAGATGAAGAATGACATTCAGAGAGGTCTGGTGCTGAGGTGAGAGACAAATTATTTATTCAGTTGAAATGGCAAGCTAATCACTCCGTTTTGTGTATGTTAGTAATGTAAGTCATACATTACTGAATGTATGCAAATATGTTTCAGAATCATTAATTATAGATATCCAGAAAGAGACTGATGGGAAATGGTTCCCACATTGCACCTCTGGTCAACTGCAGCAGTTTACCTGGTAGAATGTTTCCCTGGTAAACTGGTGGAAGCACAGAATCTGTCCTGCTAACTCTCCTCTCATAAGAACCTCTGGCCAATGACGCCGCATCTTATCAGGCCCTGACATCCTTACACTGCACATGCAGGCTTTTGGCACGTATCCCAGTGCAATTTCCTCTGAAACAAAGTTGTCAGTACAACATGAAGGGCAATGCTCAATGTATCAGAAAAGCCTCAGGCCAACAGGGTGTAAATTAAAGATACACAGTGAAAAACTGCAGAGTGAGCATGTCTGGATGTTCTCCCTGCAGGAATGAGAAATCCAATAAGCACTACACCACCGAATTCATCCACAACCTGTATTCAGCAGAGGGAAAGGGCATCTTCGACTGCAGGATGAATGTGCTTGGTCATCTGCAACAGGTAGGGGGTGCTAATGGTCTGCACCAGTGGTCTATCAGATGAGGACAGAAACATTTTTGTTTGGTAAATGTATTTCTACAACAGAAATCCCATATCCATTAAGGAACAACTTTCAATTGACATTCAGTTTATGTTACATTGAACCTTCTTTGAACTGCTGACTACCGGTGACTCGTGGTGTATTTCCCCAGGGAGGGGCTCCCACACCTTTTGACAGGAATTTTGGCACCAAGCTGGGTGTGAAGGCAGTGCTGTGGATCACTGAAAAGCTGAATGAGACATACAGACAGGGTGCGTAACAGTACTACTTTGTTAGCGCTACAGCAGTAGAATTCAGTGTCAAGCTGTATGATTTGTGGATTGATGGGATGTTGATGTTCTGCCAATCTTTCTCAGGGCGCGTGTTTGCCAACTCGCCGGACACGGCCTGCGTGATTGGCATGACCAGGAAGGTGCTGTCCTTCAGTCCTGTGACTGAACTTAAGGCGCACACTGACTTTGAGTGAGTATTCAGTGTGGATCCATCTTCCTTCTGCATGTAAGAGACACTTTCACTCACAACAATGACACTCAGTACAGGCATCCAGGAAGCACAGTGCATCCTCCTGAGTCAGCCTTCTAGAAGCTCTGTCCTCCCAGCCAAGGACATGTGTGTCTGATTCCTGTGTGTCTGATTTCTGTGTTTTGTCTACAAACCTCACAGTAATAAGTGTATTGTCACTGGCTTTTGAAGGACAGTTTAGCAAACATGAAGAATGTGTTTTATTTTATTTGTCAGTGAAATGCTAAGTGAAAGGTTTTGACAGTAGATTGGGAATTGTTGTCCAGTTTGTTTTGTTTAAGTTATTGTCATAATTTATAATGAATGTTTTTAACGGAAGCAACATTCATACATTTGCCTTTAATATATTGTAGTTTGTATAATTTAGACCTATAACTCTCAAAAAGGGTTTCTGATTAAATTTTGGTATACAGCAGGAACTCGTCATAATATAAAGATATGAAAAGGTGTAAAATAGTGTGCTTTTTACATGAAAGCTACACAACAGAAGTTAATACAATCCGCTCTTATGCAACCCCATGTTAAGACTGTATTCCATTCCCGATGCATCCATGCTGTGTTGGGAGCTGTTTTTATAGCCATTCTGAGCAGTTAAAGGCATGTGTGCTTATTGTCCCCCTGCAGACACCGTATGCCAAAAGAGCAGTGGTGGCTGAACCTGCGAATGATGATGAAGATGTTGGCCAAATACCAGACCAGCTTTGAGTACGTCCCTGGAGAGATAGAGCATGTCACCCGGCGTACCCTCAGCATGGAGACCGGCTTCTAAAGGAGCCGTCTGCATCTGTCCTTCTGACCAAACCCCCACTGCTACCAGGGAGAGCCATCCATACTATAGCAGAAAGAGCCCCTGTGCCTAAACCTAGCCAAACTCCAACAGCTTTAACCTTTTAGCACCTCAATCTGACAGACTCCACTGCCACCTTTACATTTTACAGCACTAACACAACTATTAAGCTGCAAATAATACAATTCTTAGAAACAGTAAGATGTGTCTACAATTTTAACAGATTCACTGTATGACATAAAAGCAAGGATCTTTTCCGATTATGGAGAGGCTTAAG
This sequence comes from Albula goreensis, assembly GCA_022829145.1. Lineage (NCBI taxonomy): Eukaryota > Metazoa > Chordata > Actinopteri > Albuliformes > Albulidae > Albula > Albula goreensis. The sequence continues at coordinate 13,948,079 of CM040746.1, read as the reverse complement.
GAAGAAGCTAAGGTGTAGCATTAGTACCCTGGTACCATGTTAATGAAGGGAAAATTGTGAATATGCCTGTTTCATTAAGCTCTGATAAATGGATTTATATAGTCAGTAGTGTTGTGTCGTGCCTTTGCTGTGTAAGTGTTTAACACTAGGGTATAATTTATCTCAGTGCTGCTTTCAGGGGGGTTGAAAGTTCAATATCGACACCCCTAACACCTGTCACAACTGGATCAAACTTGACCTCTGTAACACACACTGACATGTAGCTTGGTACTATGTTCTCAATCATCAGAAATGCAGTCTGTGAATGAAACTTTGTTCAAATCACTATTCTTTTTCTCCAGATATCTGAAGTTAATGAAATCCTGAGAGAATAACTGTATATGTTGGTGCTGATTTCTGCCCCTAATGTTGTATGGAGAGTACAGGTGTTAAATTCAGACCTTGTATCTCTAGATTAGAGCACTTACAATATTAATAACTAATGCACTCCTGTATAGAAAGAAATTGTTGAACAGCTCTTTTTATATTCTGCACAGTGCATGTTGTGTTCCCAAAATGAAGCCTGTATGTGATATGAGCTGCGACTGTATACCTTTTTAAAGAAATGTCAATCAGTGTTGAGACATGATATCCATGGAAGCCTTTTTTGGGAACAGAAAATCTGCTAATAATCCGATTCCATGAGTGCATATGTTTAAATGTATGTTTAAATTTGCCAGTTTTGAACAGTTCTAATTGCTATGATCTTGGAGGGAAATATGTCCCAACTATTTACACAGTGAGGGTATTTTTTTATGTGAAGACTTTATTGAAGAATAATGAAACAAATTGTGTCAATTGTTGTGACTTTGGTGTCAAATACTGCACATGGCACGATAATAATATTGGATTTACAAAAGATTTTGTCAATGTTTACTGTGATTAATTAATTAACTATAATGAACTTTTATTATACACAAGAAAGCACCTTTGTAGGATAGGAGTTGATAACCATTTTCCACAATGTACTGTTAATTAACATCTGGCCAGAACTCTAAGTATGTGAAATAATTTTTAATTTCTCTAATGCCAATGTTTCAGTCCTCTTTGATTTTTAGCAATAATGTAGTTACTACTTGTACCTTTTCCTGTTGTTATTTTCAGCTAAATGTTTTCTGTAGTAACTGTAATTCAAACCAATAACCCCTTGCCTGACCTAATGTGAAGATGTGATGAAACCCTGAATGTACTGTATTTCATTCACTCCTGATCCCCCATTAGATGTTATAAAGAATACAATAAAGAAAACCTGATTCTGTTGATTTTATTTGCATTTGGAGTGTCTAAATTTTACTGTTGTGTCTGTGTTTTTGAAATCTACTGTAAGATTCAGTGTGTTTTTTTAAATAAAATGAGACACATTTTTGAATACATTTTAAAACTTAGGGGGCATGTCGCCATGTATAATTCCTAAACAAACGTACATTTAGGGTGCTGGTGATTGTTATCAACCCTTATTGCGTAAATAAAATAGCACGATACTTTACACGCTCCAACAAAAAAATACAGAACATAAATCTTTTCCCCACGACTTCATTACAAAACCACGACATGGCGTGAAACCCTTCAGACCTGAGATTCTTTCAGACTTCAGTTGCAGTTGCTCCTCCAATATCCCATAATGCCACACAGTAGTCAATGGTAAAATGCGGCTGCGCACTAGGTCGGTCCTCTTTTGGACCCCTTTCCTCTTCTGCTGTTATGGTGAGTGTGAAGAGGTTTCGTGACAATCATGTGAATCTTGTATCATCTACGTCCATAACACTGTGCACAGTTAATGTCATGGTGTAGTATATTTTCTGTGTCACTGTCCACTAAGTGTGATACGAAATTATGTGAATGTATTTCAGAATTTGATATTTTTTTTCCCCTAAGGGCTAGATATAACAATGGTTGCCACAGTCCTCTGGTTGAATGGTCTCCAATAAGAAGCATTAAATAGGTGTAGCTCTGAACGAGTTCTCCCATGTCCGCTTATTTTGGTTTCGGGTTCTGTGATCGATTTAACGCTCACTAAACAGTTCCCTAAGTGGTGTAAATGTTTCGTTTAAGTCAGCGTTATCTCTGAACTCGCCCGGTGGATCCCAACGAAAACATCCTCTGTAGCATCTGTGGGATTATGATCGTGGGCTCTTGTAAAATTAAAGTCTAGAAATCGGCATCTGTTACAGGTACCATTTGAGTTGAAATGATGTTTGTCATGCGTAGCTATAATTTGCACGAGCTTTAACTGAAATGTGTCAGGGTCATGTCATGCATAATTCCTCAAGAAAGCATTTTGGTCCATGTTTCGTTTTTGTCTTTTGTCCGGTAAGGGTGATCTTGTGCAGAGGAGTGATTACTTTTCATTGCTCAAACTGCTCAGCTCGATTACAATAATATCATAGGGAAACGGTTCTCACTCACATTTGCTGCTGAAAGTACAACTCCTTAAATAGAAAATGCTTGTGAGATTAAAATATAAGGACAGTATTTCCAAAACTGGCGTGACGGAATCCAGCAGAGATGAGGGGTGGCGGACGTTTCTCCAGTGGTTTTTACTACTCTGGACTCTGATGATGGTGTAGCTGCCCTAGGCATTTGTCTTCCCGGGAGGTGTGTCAGTCATATGGAAACGATGAAAACAGATTTGCATCTCAGGCACTGTCCTGTGATGCAAAGGACAAGGAGCAGAGTTAGGGGTGTGTGCATTGGCTGTACAGAGACTGGCCTAGGTCATAAGAACTGGGTTGAGCTTGGCTTGTGGTGGCCCCTTGTGAAAATGAAATATGCTGTTTACACTGGCACATGTTGTAACTCTAAGTATGTATGAATATAATGCTGTTAAGAATAAGTTATAGTTGCAAGTAAAATGCTGAAATGTCACTTATTATATCATAATACAGGGTTTCAATTTTAAAAGACCATGTCAATACTTGCATACTGAATTATGATGCCTTTGTCACAAGTGTAGCTTTTATTTTTATTTAGCCAGATTATTTTGTCTGTGCTCAAAATGGCTAATTGTGTGGTAATTGTGCTGTTGTGGTGATTAAGATAATGGGGATTATTGACATAATTTTGACTCAGGCATGTAGATGTAGCTCATTGGATTAAATGAGACTTGCTGTTAAATGTGGGATTTGTGTTCTTCAGGCCAAGCGCACCAAGAAGGTGGGAATTGTGGGGAAGTACGGTACCCGTTATGGGGCCTCCCTCAGGAAGATGGTGAAGAAGATTGAGATCAGCCAGCACGCCAAGTACACCTGCTCTTTCTGTGGAAAGGTGAGTGACCAGGACTGTCTTCAGGATCAGAAAAACATGGCACTGTTGAAATGCTGCTGTGTTGAGTGTAGAAACACCGTGCAGTGAATAAGTGTACTGTATTGGATTGCATAGTACAGCACACACTATGAGCATAGTCAGTGACCAGCCAGTAGGGCTTCAGCATGGATTAGTAATCGGCCAATAGGGCAACCATGTGAGGTAGAAACAAGGTCTAATGGCAAATGTTTGAAGCTGGTGATGCTGTAAGGCCACCTGAGAATATGAAAAAGTGCTTTTTATGTGGCAGTTTGACTATAGGTTAAGCTGGAACATGATTTCCAGCATATTCCTAATGTAAGTATCTTGCTTGTCTTCAGACAAAGATGAAGAGAAAGGCTGTTGGTATCTGGAACTGTGGGTCCTGCATGAAGACTGTCGCTGGAGGAGCCTGGACGTACAAGTGAGTGCGTCGCTCTTGTGGCTAGAGGATTGAAACTGGATGAGTTCAAAGGATGTGTTTATTACATAAGATCTTGGTGAAATGCTGTGTATGCCTGTAGTGATTGCAAGATGTGCATAGGGCCAGAATGTCAGTCTTATAATTTCTCGTGTGTATGTGTTTGTATTTTAGCACAACGTCTGCTGTCACAGTGAAGTCTGCCATCAGAAGGCTAAAGGAGATGAAGGACCAGTAATCTTCAGCCTCTGTTTTTTTTTTTTTTTTTTTTTTTTTGAACATCCCAAAAATAAAACTGTCGCAAGTGAGGTTTGCCTTTGGTTGTCTTTACTGTTTTGCTGAAGTTAATTCTTGCAAGGTCTTTTTTCCCCCAGCTGTTGAATTCCTGTAAACCACTGGGGAGGAATGCACTTGTAAGTCAAGAGTGAGAGGAATGAGTTTGTAAAAGCATTTGTTTAGCTGCATCCACTAGGCATTGTTTATCTGGGGCTGTGGTATTTTAGGGCAATATATCTAATTAAGCATGGTATACACTTTTACTTTGCTAGTAGGATACCTTCTCATGTAATTTTCACTGTTCTTGTACATTGTTTTTGTAAAGGAGCAGGAGGTCATCCTGGTTTCTCACTAATTATAGACCTGAATGAATGCTGCAGTGGCATTTACCTCAAATAGGTCATGGTAAAACATGAAGTTGATTGTTATCAGCAATAAAAAATGTCCTTGTGGTTTTCTGCAGACCTAAGCAGGTGTTAGATGTGGATCTAATTATGCCAAATGCAATGTCTCCTGCAATCTGATTGAAGCGGTGAATGGAAATGAGGCGTAATATCGGATTAGTTGAATGATAGCCAATATCCACTGTTTTGCAGCTTTCAGAATTGACAAAATTTGAAAAAAAGTGAAAAACAGGATGCCTGAGGAGCAATATTATTAAATGTAAGTCAAATGGACACATCACTGACTTTTGCAAAATATACTCAATCTGAGCAAAAGTACCAAAATATGTTCAAAGATAGTAGGTAGGTCCAGAGCAATAACTATTCGACTGAATCCATCTGGTTCCAGGCTCTTACACAATTTCATTGTAAAGTATTGTAAGGTGTAATTTATGGGAGTGCGTCGTACCCACGAAACGACGTAACTCGAGACCGTAGTAACCCAAGGACCCCCTGGAATATTGTATTTTTGTGAATCTTGGAAACGGGTGGACATACAAAACTAATCAGGAATGAATGCAACTACCTCATTAGAAAAGTTAACGAGGATAACACACGTGCAGATTATTCAGCGAAAATGCACAATAAATAATTACCTTGGAAGCATTGCATAACAATGTTTCATAAAACATTTAACTAAAAGGTAGGAGGTGGAAACCTGGAAAACATCAGTAGGTTTGTTTTGAGTCACGTGATTGTACAACCTCGAGTCGGGCAGGAAAAATGGCGGCAGCCGTTAGTGTTTTCAGAGCTGGGCTTTTCAACAATAAAGTGGCAATAGTTACAGGAGGTGGGACAGGTATTGGGAAGGCTATCACATCTGAATTATTGCAATTAGGTATGTATCTCCTCTGTTAAAAGTATGTCCTGTCAATGACTTCATGAAAAGAGTCGTACATGCACTCAGTTCCTCAACTGAACTTTCACCTAGAAAACTAGATGGCAACGCGAAACTTGCGGGTTTTAATCCCGAATGATTTATCATAACACTGTATATTAATTTGGATGGTTAGAGAAAAAAACTCTCTAATGATAGTTTTATTTGAAATATACTTGTAATATATTACAAGTAATGATAGACAGGCGACTCACGGATGATAGTATGCGATATAATATGTCACCTCGATTGCGCAGCTCGGTTGATTTTGTCAGCTCTTTTAAACTAACAAAGCTCTTTCAAGTTTTGCGCCCGGAAGAAGAGGTGGTGGAGTATGTTGATACTAATTAACTGTATCAATGTAACAGTCACTGTGTCATTGACGGTACAAAGCACAACTCGTAGTTAGCATGTACACGGTCTCTGTTGTATCGAGGTATATTTACGAGCGGTATTGCATCTGCTTATTTAGATCATTTTGTCCTGCAAATTTGGAATGCCCAGTTGTATTTGCAGAGCAGTCACAACCTCTAGATCAGTTAATGGACAGCGCGTACCTGCACGATTCCAGGTTAAGTTCCAATGGAACGAATTACTTCAATTTTGGAGGGTACAGCGACACCTGGTGGTGTGATTACTGAGTGGATTATTGCAAATTAGTAAAAATTATAATAAATTTACGCATAATATAATCATTATGAACATCAATACATTCAGTAAGACATAACTCCCCTTAGCTGTTTCTTCTGTATGGAGTTGTTTCGGAGCTGTTTCTTGTGTGTGTAGGATGCAGTGTGGTTATATCCTCCAGAAAGCTTGAGCGTTTGGAAGCTGCTGCAAAGGAGCTGTCAGAGAGAATCCCCCATACAAGCACAGCTAAAGTCACACCCATTCAGTGCAATATACGCAATGAGGATGAGGTAAGCAGGAATGTCCGAAGGCAAAAAATGAAGCAACAGGTGCATGAAAATCCTTGTGAGTGTTAGTATACTATTTTTAAAGCCTGTCTATTACCTCCTCATTAAGGTAAAGAATTTGGTTGCCTCTACATTGAAGCTGCATGGGAAGATTGACTTCCTGGTCAACAATGGAGGCGGTCAGTTCTCCAGTCCAGTTGAACACATGAGTGCCAAAGGTTGGAAGGCTGTTATCGACACCAACCTGACAGGAACTTTCCACTGCTCTCAGGAAGGTGAGGTTGCCATCACTAGTCTGCCTTTGAAAACAAGCCACCTGAATGCACCTGAGATCTGCCAGCACCAGCTGCTTTTGCACAGTCCTTTAGTTTCATGCAGGTCTGAATGAAAGATTATGACGGATGGCTGAAGTTGACTATGGGCTGCATAAGTCCATTTAACTATTTATGCACAGAAGTGTCTGGCAAATATTGCTTTTTCAATATGGAATCTGATCTTGAGAAGTCAGAGAGCTTGACAGAGTAGCATGTAATTGCAGTTTTAACAGTGATGTCATGACAGTTCCTTTTGTCTGCTCAACAGAGGAGGAATGTAATTTGTTAACTTGAAAAAAATGTGTTCTTCCTCATTGTATCGTTGTCAAAATCAAGAAAATGTAAAGGTTGTTTTTGGTCTTTCAGTAGCTATTATTTAATGTAATTATGCTAGGTTGGCTAGAGGTTTGAGTGACTTCCTGCTTCAATGAAAATATCATTTGAAAAATTGTCTATGGGATAATGACAGAGGGCTGATAAAAGGAGTGTTACTTCCTGGGTCCACCACCCAGAATCAAAGACATGCCTGGCTTTCCCCATGGCTCTCTATTTGTGGGATTTACAGTACAGTGTAATTCTGTGCATTAGTAAGAAGCAGTGATAACTGTGCTCAAGATGCTAAAATGTTTTTGGCAGTTTACAGAGCATGGATGAAGGAACATGGAGGAGCAATCGTCAACATCATCGCTGACATGTGGAAGGGTTTCCCTGGCATGGCGTAAGTGGCACAGTAGCAGTGTGAAAGACCCATTTGTGCAGTGAGTGACTCAGTAATGGAATGTGTGACTGGTTAGAGGCTAACCAGTCTGAGTGGCTTGTTACTGGTCTTTGTCAGCATCATCTGTGGCCTGGTAGTGGTGTGAGTGACTTGACAGCAGATCGAGTTGCTTGTTAGTGCCTCCAATTGCACTGACTCAATCTCACATTCTTATCCTGGTCAGTCTATTGCAGTCTCTGTGTCCATCTCTTTTAGTCACACAGGAGCTGCTCGAGCTGCAGTGGAGAACTTGACCAAGAGCTTGGCTATCGAGTGGGCAGCCAGTGGAGTGCGGGTAAACTCAGTAGCACCGGTGAGTAAACTGTTTTTATATAGATGATAAAACTCTTATTCACAATACTCAAAAATGTAATTTAATTGCAAATTAAATTGCCAAACTATGTGTTGTTGCCCAAGGATACAAAAGGCATTGATTTTGATATCTGTTTTCAAGGGAACCATCATTTCCAAAACTGCAGTGGCCAACTATAAGGAGGCTGGTCCAGCTTTGTTTCAGATGTCCATAGCTTTCAGTCCAGCCAAAAGACTGGGAGTCCCAGAGGAGGTTAGTCTTTCGCCATGCACAAAACGGTTACGCACAGCTGCCTTTAATTTGAAGCGTTGGCTCTTACTCTCAGTAGATCTCTCCAGTAACAACAAATCCTCTGACCATATCTGTGCAAATCTGCCATAAAGTCACTTCCATCTGTATGTTGTAGATCTCCCCTGCTGTGTGTTTCCTGCTGTCACCTGCTGCCTCCTACATCTCTGGAGCAACACTTCGGGTAGACGCTGGTCAGAGCCTCTATCATTCCATGTGGGAAATTCCAGGTATCCACTGACTGTAGCTGTCTATGATTAATGTGCAGTGAACTACTGCTTCAAAGACAGGCAAGAAGAGTTTACATATATTACAGTATATTATATCCATTTAGGATTCAGGTGCTCTTATCTAGGGAAGCTTAAAAACTAAGTGCCTCAGTGCATTCAATTATGTCAAATTAGGGCAGCAGTATTACTGTAAAGTGATAAGTAACAGTGTAGCTGAGAAGTGCCAGATTAATCTGGACTGTTTCACAAATTTAATTAACCCAATATCATACATAGAATTATGAATAGGCAGTTATGAATAAATTGAGATTATAGTTCCACTTGATTTAGTCTGTTTTTTTTTTTTTTTTTATCTGATCTGTGATGCACAGCTGTGGATTGACAATTGTGCTGTACAATGACCCAAGGCTGAAACATAGTAAAAGTATTTTGGTTGACAAATTCAATTCACTCAGTTCCTCCTAAAAAGATTATGCACTTGCCACAGCATCTGTTCTCACAGATTTTACAGGTATAACGTGGGTATCCTATTTGTCGGTGGTTTTTACACTTTTGGCATTATTTTTGAAAATGTCCAAATAATTCAAAAGCAATTATCCACATTTGAAGGTATTACACACCTTCCTCCACTTTGGCAATCCAGTGATTCAATCCAACTAAATCTTCAGTATAATAGTGAAATGTTCCTTTTAAAATTATTTTTTGAATGAGCAGCATGTGATTTCTTCTCTTCTAGAGGTAGGTGAACTGTGCTGAAGGGAGAGCTGGGAGTTTTGCTTGGCTGATTGGTTTGTGTTTTTGTGTGAACAGATCATAGCGCCTGGCCAGAGCCACCGGATGGGGAGAATGCAGAAACCCTGAGGGAAATCCTGAATAACAAGTCTAAACTCTAAAGAGTGGAGTCCGGACCTGCGGCAAATACCAGCTACATAAAAACCTTTTGTGTATAATTGTAATTGCTTATTGTTTCACATGAATTAGCCACAGTGCTACCGAAGGATTCCTTCACCTTGTAATTTGTACACACTAAAATGATTAAATACTGTAAATAAAGTGTGTTTGTAAATAAAACATTGCTCATTTTCATATTGTGTGAGCATGAATTGTAAAAGAGTGTCTGAAGAGGTTCAATATTTTACTGTTTCATTTTGTACATTTCTTAGACAGCTGTGTGATTTTTAGTTATGATAGAATGTGTGCTGTTGCTGGTGAACATCCTCACACCTTCAGCCTCTGATTTTTGTAACTGCTGCCCCCTTTTCTGGAGGCATAGAAGTCATGTGTTTGAGTTCATCTCAGGGTACTTTCATGTACTTTCAATGCGCATCATCTGAATTTCAAGGCTGTGAATTCCTCTGGTGTAAGGGGTGGTTTGAAGATGTAAGGATGTGTGCTTCATAAACTGAAAGAGTGCTGTTCATCTCCGGGCAGATTCCCTCAGCCTCGTTGTGGCTTTCATGCCGTTTCACATGAATATTCCCCTCCGATTGGACAGGGCCGAGGTTGGAGACCGAGGGGGCGGGATGAGAGAGACCCTGGAATCTGGCACTCCAGCTGCTTTGTATAGCTACATGTTGAGGCCCTGGTCTGAAATCCTGCGGTCGTTGTTTCTTGGTGTGTTATTACATGCTGAAAAATAGAAAAGAGCCGCAGAACAGGGCTATACTGAGCTACCCCGTTCGGAATGTGTGGTCTTGTCGGTGGTAAGTAAAATTTTTATTTGGTGAAAAATGCCATTTCAGCAGCGATGTGATAATGTTGTAGACAAAGAGACATCTGGGTGTGATTTAAAGGGATTGAAGATGAGCTGTTAGACGAGAAAGCCTTAACGTCTCTCAGTATAGTAACTGCTGCGAGATTATTTTGGAAAGCAAAAACAACGATTTAGTTAAAGCGGCAAAGCATTTACTATAAGTATAAACTGCCACAGAATAACGTATGTATACTTGTGTCTCGCTCACCGACCGGTTCATTAAGCATGGACGGTGAAGAAAAAAAAACAGGTACCGGTTCTCTCCAATGCACACAACACTCATTCATGGAAAAAGTCGTAATTCTCTGTTGTGTTGAAATTGACGTTTTACAATAAAATAATCAACGCACTACTTGCATTATTACATCTCAAATAGGGATTTGTTGCCGATAAAAAAGGATATTCAGATACAATCATGCACCGTAGCTGAGCTGTGTCCATTAATGATAAAGGGGACCGAAGCCGACCAGGTCATTACATGTTGTTGAGTAGGGCGCTGCCGAGTTGAAGATTTTATGCATTTTTCCATCAGAAAGCCACTCTTAAGTGTCCATCATGAGTAATTACAGCGATTGGGTGCGCGGTGTGGAAACATGAATAGTCGATGTGCGGATGACTTTTTTATTTATGTATTGTAATTATATTTTATCATCAGCAATCGCTTAATGTATTACTAAATTCACCTTAGACTGAGTGACCGTTTCAGTGAAATATTTTATCCGAACGTTTGTCCATTTTCCTTTTCATACCGTGTGTGTTGGCAGAATGGATGCATAAGGGAAACTTTCTAATGCCAGCTGTCGCCCCCTGGCTCAGCAAAACAACAAATACTGTGGAGCTTTGTGTGAGGGGAGGAAGCCCGGCGTGAGGATGGAGCAGGTGGAGCAAACAGCTGCCGAGAGCCCAACACAGTCCTCTCTTCAGAGGTCAGAGATCACAGGTTGCCAGGCTGAGGAGGAAGACATTGGGACCACCACTCGGAGGAAGAGGAAGAAGAAGGAACGTCCACAGTCCATCATTGTGTACCACTCTGAGGTGGAGAGGGTTCCAGAAGAGGGAGCAGAGGGGGAGGAGGCAGCAGATAAGAGTTTAGAGGAGGGAGACAAATTTCTCACTACCCCCACAGGGGAAGGTAAGTTTTGGTGAAGATTTCACCATCTCATAATTGTCCCCCTCTCCAGCAGAAGAATAAAGCAGGAACATCACTTGTCACAGGAAATAACTCTTAGTTCACACTTCATTAATGTTAGATTTAAAATAAAGTCATCACCTTATTCATAGGCTTCTTGAAAATGAAGTTCTACTGTGAAATGCATTATGAAACCTTCTTTGAAGCGAGGGAATCATAAATGAATTCCACTTGTGTGTGTATGGGTGGAAATGTTCCAGTAAATTTGTGCAAGGGAACATGTGTCTGACTGTGTGCTCTGTGCATGTTGGCAGGAGGGTGGAACATTCCTCCTGACAGCCGCTATGTGACTTTGACTGGCACCATCACTCGGGGGAAGAAAAAGGGTCAAGTGGTGGACATCCATGTGACTCTGACCCAAAAGGAGCTGCGTGAGCTGGCTAGGTCTAAGGAGCGCCTGGACGCCGAGTGCGAACGCGGCACGGACAACAAGCGCTCCTGCGGCCTGGGGTTCTGCCAGGGCCCCCACGTGGTGCTGTGGAGCCTCTCCTGTGCCCCTGTGGTCTTCCTGCTCTCCTTCATCACCTCTTTCTACTACGGCACGCTCACCTGGTACAACGTGTTCCTGGTGTACAACGAGGAGCGGACGTTCTGGCACAAGATCACCATCTGCCCCTTCCTCATCATCTTCTACCCTGTGCTGATCATGGCGGTGTCGCTGTCTCTGGCGGTGTATGCCGCTGTGGTGCAGGTGTCCTGGGCCTTCAGGGAGTGGTGGCTGGCCGTGAGGGATCTGGAGAAGGGCTTCTGTGGCTGGGCCTGTGGGAAGCTGGGGCTGGAGGACTGCTCCCCCTACAGCATAGTGGAGCTGCTGGACTCTGACACCATCTCTGGGAGTCTCCAGAACAAGGCCGCTGCAGAGAACCTGCAGACCACCTCTGTGTGACCGGGAGGGACCTCTGACCCAACTGACATGACAATGACACAACAGACACTCTGGGTGAAGCCCTCTGCGGTGCTAGGAGAAACTGCTTTTTGTTTCTTTGGAATTCCAGTGTCTCCCTATGGCTTCTAACCTCTTAAGTGCTTTTATGCCCTTCAGCAAATAGTTTTACTATTTTTTAAACAGGCCTGTCAATGGCACTGATGTCATGTCTGTTAAGTTGATGGAAAAAGCACAATTCTTCAAGCCTTTTTTTTTTTAAAAAAAGAAATTTATACTTGTTGGTTTCTTTGTGTCAGTGGTGCTGATAACATGGCATAGGCGTAGAGACAGGCGGTGGTGTTGGTTTTGGTAGGATATTCGAAGCAAATCATGATATGGACCATGTTTGTGAAGTCAGTATGTGAGTGTGATGCGGTTTGTATGATACATTTTATGCTGGAAAATTATTGGATGCCATCTTTGTTCAGTTTTTAAAATCTTTAGTTACATTAGTCTCCCTGACATTACCATTATTCAGTAAATTAGTCTATAATTCAGAGTACAATTGGATTATTAAACAGCTTGTTCTAAAAATAAATATTTTGAATACAAGCAGTATTTAAAATCGAATTATGAACAAGTGAAACAGATGACAGAACTGAATACTTTCACTTGTTCTGAGTGAGGTGGATACAGCCTAAAATGTAGCTTGAAATGTACGCTCTTCTGGTCCAAATGCATAGTGGCATGTCTGCATTTTACATCTGTGCAATTGGCCTCCAAGCACAAGATGTCATGCATATTAATGGAACTAACCACAGTATTGTGCTACCTGTGCCACACCTGTCTCTTTTAAAGGACTTATACACACTTGCATTGTGCAGCTTCCTTACTGCTTACACTGGGCAGCTTGTAAACTCTGTGTCTATGGGAACATTGATCCCAGAGTGCATATACAATTCACGCAAAATATTAATTTGGCATTCACATATTTGTAGCTCTCAAGTACTCTGTATTTAAGCCATTGAACGTATACTTATTCTTCATATATGTTTTTCTTGATTTTAATTCTCTTCACATCAGTCTGTTGTAACAGTATGTAACTGTTACATATGTCATTTTAGTTCATATTTATTACCAAGGCAACCCTGTGGGATGATTTTAATTTAACTGGCTGCTCTTTTAATTTTTTGTTAATTTGACAAAATTAACTAATTTTCTGTTCTGCCTGGTCATCACTTCCAGTCTGAAATCAGACTTCCGTGGCAGCTGTGTTGCTTTTGCACCCATATTGACATTCCAAATGGACAAACTACCTTTATGCATTGAAGTACACCCAGCTCCAGGTACAAAGTTTTAGATTATTGTTTTAGAATGTTTTAAATCTGAGAATTCTGAATTGCAGCTCATATTTTTATCCTTTCCCCTTTATGCTTTATTTAAGCTATTTATTTAATTTATTTGAATTGTAAGCAGATGTGAGTTGTCCTCCCTGGTAAGATGTTGAAATGGGACATCTAAGTTCCCAAAGTATTTGGGACCATGGAAAGACCTGATGTTGGGCCAAACACTGTTCAAATTTATATGAATTATGACATGGATTGATAGCTGATTGCATGTTCACTTTAATTTATCTGGTCAGGGCACAGATGTGTGTGGAGTGTACTGTGAGTGGATTTATCTCTGAATTGAAGACTAAGGTTATCCTCAGGAATTGTAAAGGGACCTGAATGGTGCAATTATATTAGACAGTTCTGTCTGAAGATATGGCACTAGTGACTTTATAGGTGCAGACATTTATTTTTGATCTGAGTTTAGAATTTAGGATATACATCCCATGAATTGTGCCGCCTTTTCAAACATGCCTACGGAAATCATGCAGTCAGTACAGTTTTATTTTTACAGATAACAAAATAGAATTTAACCAAGGCCCTAGATGGTGTATTGTGTATCACTGATGTATCAGTGTAGTGTCTCACAAACCAAGGTCAGTTAGCCTTACACTACTCATGTAATCCTTATGTATGTCCTGTTGTCTTAACCCAAAAGTATAATTTTGATGATTTTGTCTTTGTGAAGTGTGCATTTTTTACTTATTGGGTGGGTGTTCTATTTATTTATCTTCTTTGTTTAAGGTAATACACATGCAATATTTAATATAATAAAATAAAAAGCTGTAGAACGTGTATTTGATGTCCTTCTGTGGTCAGGTGCATGGTCAGGTGCTGGGATCTTCCAGTTTGTGTATTCAGATTGAACATTGTATTTGAATGGTGTAGTATCCATTCCCATTGAAACAGTCATGTCCCTATTAATCTTACTTGTCATAGGAACCCCATGATAATTTTAAGGAATTATCTCTACAGAATCCTGTGATTTTGAAGCATTTTTGGCTTTACAAATTGGCATGATGTTGTGAAGGACTCCCATCTTCACACTGTTATGGTATGGTTTTCTGTAGTTGTGATACCCAGGTGCCACCTCAACAAACTGAACTACATCAAGGATGAATACAGTCTAAATAAATCTAATAAGTCTATTTACGCAGCACACATTTTTTTCACATTAATTTTAACTATAGAATATACCGTAAATGCATAATTGTTCATCAGGTTATAATTAAGAACTATACTAGGTACACCTAAAAATCTACATATTGTATAATTCTGAATTAGAATACAGTCAATCCACCCAGATCATTTTTTGTGAATAGAATTATTAGCGTTCTGATTGTGCACCACACCTTTTAAAAATGCCCTTTCTCACAATCACTGTGCAAGTGTACACAGAGTGATGGCTTTAATAATTTTGGGTTTAGGAAACATTACACATGACAGGCTTACTCATTTGATATTATTGTTTACTAAATTATCATGCTGTGAATGCTTGGCGAAGTGAGATTAATTTAGCTTCAAGGTGATTTAGGTGTATAATTTTATCATGGTAGATTTCACACCATTGACATTCACTCAATTTGACTGCTCTGGTTTCATGGGTCAGGTCTATTTAATGTTCTGACTGTGTGCTCCACTGGCCTCTGGAGTCAGCTCGTATTCATATTTTGGCCTAGCTCATAACACAGTGGGGATTTAATGAACTGTCCTGTGTGAGCAAGCAGCAAAATAGATGACCTACATTCTGTCTGTGCAGTGAATTGGATTTCATTTAATCCACTAAAATTTTGTGCTGGAATACGTGTTGAAGGAATTGAGTCACTATTTTGGTCAGGGATGGTGGGGAGACAAGAAAGGGCCATTTTATTGACTTGTACAAATCAGACATACTCATTTTTTTCATCCAATACTTCATTGTCACAACAAACAAGTGTTGCTGAAACAAGATCGAGAGACTCTTAAAGGGGCCAAGCCAGTGCTGGTGGCTTCAGTTAGTAGCATTGCTAACCTCAGCCGAACACCAACAGCAGTCTGTATCGGCTGAATGCTTGCACATACAACAAATATGACTTCATTTTCTTAGTGGCCTCTCCCCTGAATTGGAACAGTCAATTGTATTCACAGGCTACTATATTTCTGCGAGCCCTGCTATCAACCCAGGAAAGTGCAGACAAGGACCCGCTTTCCTCTGGAATGTGTGATGTCATCTCCTGTTTTCGCCTACACAGCATTTGACAAGTTAAGCTTGTACAATGGAGGAAGTCACTTCATTTGCAACTTATGCAGGCGGAGTTTGAGCGCCCCAATTATTGACAGGGACCAGGTCCTCATGCAGTGTGCAGTGGACACCACTGGCTGAGACTACTCCACAAGGGAAGTGTTTTGGTAATCAAATCAGCAAAGCTTTGACTCATTTTTTTATTTAATGGAATCATTACAAAGGTCAGGACAAAACTAAACATTCTTTGAGACATTTTTTTCTATAAAAAGAATTATATAGGTAGCTTCTTTATGTTCAGTTACTGTGGCAGAATTTGTCCATAAAGTCCTCATATCCTGTATTTCCTAAAAAAGCACCAGTCTGGTTATATAAGAGGAAAAGATCAATGGTAGACAGAACAAAGCATTAATGAAAAGGCACTGTAAGGCCCCCAATAAACATTGTGATTGGGACATCCAACTGAGCAATTTCCTGAGGTTATTGTTTTCCTCAACAAATCTATGATGAATTGCCACATCTGTGTTTATAAACACTAGTGAGACACAACTGCATGGAAAATAAACCACTAATCTGAGTCAGAAGATACCACAGCCGTAAACAGAATTCCACAATTCAAAATTAAGGGGACAAATTAAAGAAAATCCATTCGAAGCATCCTTAATTAGATTAACTGCAGCAAGTTGCATAGATGAGCAGTAGCATGTCAAATTATTTAACCTTAATGGAGCCTCTAAAAAAAGTTAATTTTACCAGCCACGTGTAGGGGTCCATGTATCAACGACCACCCCATCTGTGTGGATGAAATACACAGGGTGCATCGCAGCTGTTGCACATGCCTGTCAAATAGATGGGAATATCACACTGTTAGCCAGTCATACATACAGTCATACAACATATATACAGTTACAGCACCCTAATAGTGAGTCAGATTTATAGGAGTATCACACTGATACCTTGTCAGACATACAGTTACAGCAACCTGATAGCATATCAGACATATAGGAATATCAATCAATATCTTTTAGCCTGTAATACAGGATTATCACTCATTAAATTCTCATACAGAACTATTGCCCTGTTAGCCTTACAGATATCTTGGGATATCTCCCTGTAGGCTGTGAGAAATACAGGAATATCACGCAACAATTTATTACACATATAGAGATATCACAGAGTTAGTCTGCCAGACACTACAAAATAACCATGCCAGCTTGTCAGACATATGGTGCTAGAATATCACCATTGGCCTGTCAGAAACACAGAAATATCACCACGTTAGCAATGTTTCCTGGACCCTAACACAACTGCGCTGAAGCAGTGGCAGTGGCAGTGGCGGCATACAGTCAGGTTACTCACATGGTACGGAATGAGGGTGAGAAGGGAGCCGAGGGGGAACTTCTCATAATCAAGCCGCCCAGAGATGGCCTCAACCCTCCCATGCTCCTGAGTCATTGACAACAGCCTAGAGTGATGAGAAAGGCATTACTGGAAACATCAGAGCCAATTGCATACGATCAGCTGTTATAAGTGCCTAAACAACAGGATGGAAGTGTTGATATACATCTCCTTCTCGATAACTTGATCAAGGTCTTACTTCAGATCGGGGTGACCCTCAATGACCGCATATCCAGTAGGCAGACGTCCACCACTGTCCAGACTCAGCCCTGTCCAGCCACAGTCCACCAACAGCTGGTTCCTGTGAGGGTAGTGACCGATGACCCTGGTGAGCACCCTGACGGCCACATCCTCCAGCTTACAGGAGCCAATCATAGACTGCTGTACATCTACAGTGAGACATGCATGTTTAATATCTGCTACTACAACCTTCTGACCACTTCAATTTCAAAAAGTCCAAATGTTAATATATTTACATTATGTTTTTATTTATTAAATTCAAATAGATTCTACTCTAAGGTATCGGTAAGTACTCACCAATCTCTATGCTCTTTTCATTTTTGTCAAGATTTTACTTAAATCCAATGTAAAATATGAGAAACTTTGTTTTAGTTAAATTAATTTACTTTTTGGGCATGCAAAGACTTCTAGGATTCATTCAATTCTGACTATTATGAAAATAATTTTGTGACAAAAATCTCAACTGCCAAGCTGCCAGCAATTTTAGCAGATCAGTAATGCAACAATCAACCTGGAGTTCTGACCAGCCCCTACACTGTCCCTAGAGCCCAGCCAGTGGAAGGAATGCCATTTGTCAAAAGGTTTCTCTGAAAACAAAATGAGGGACACCCACAATGAAGCGTTAAACAGTAGAAACTCAACACAACTCGTCTTGATAAATAAAATATCAAAGAGCATGCCATAATCAAAAACAACCATGGGCCAGAATCATAAATATTTCCTGAAGCCTGGCTTAATCTAACAGTGAGTTACTTCATTAATTATGTCTGTAAGGGCAGACTATTTACAGGGCTGGGATGCAGTCATTTTGGGTTTATATAAGCAACACTTTTTGCATCACTTTATGCAGCTGTGGGCGATCCCAAGGCAGGACATTCAGTAACTAACCTAAGGAAGGAATTTCACTTGTACAGAAACAGTAAGGTACCTGTAGTGGCCAATAGCTTTTAATACAGATGGTTGATTGTTTTTGACTTTAGAGGTATGTGGTGACCATTCCAACAGTATGGCAAAATATTGTTCCATTCAATGCCATGCATATGGAGATCTTTGAGCTCTAGGAAATACACAATGTCACAGAGGTGCCAATAATCACTTTGTTTACCTTTAAAGACAATTTTTCTCTTCATTATATTTGTTTGTTTCTTCCCTGTTAAAGAAGTTGTACTTTGCCATCAGGAATGGGTAGGTGCAGTTGGTGTGTTCATTTTTTGTCATGATTTTATTATTATTAAATTTAACTGACAGCAGAGATTGTCTATTGGAGACTGGGCTGGCTGGAGAGACCAAGGCCTATAGAAATGGCCCAAAAAGGCCAAGGAATTACTGCCTGTTCTATCATCTGGGTGATTGTCTCCATGCTAGCTTTATGTTTCACTGTCTTTTCTATTGGCATTCATGTACGCATGCTCACTTTGGTTTACCTTGACTGTAACTACCTTAACTGAATGCCTTGCTTAACTAATTAAACTGTGTTCCTTTGCTCTTACCATAGAAAACATAGTTCCCAGGGTGCACCTCACTTAGCAGTGCCATGTCAGGAACCGGGTGGCTGCAGGAAGGTGTGGAGCCAATGCTGGACTTGGAGCAGTGAATTCCATTTGCTTTCAGTCTTAGAGAAAGAGCCAGAGATTACATATGTCAGCAAAGCCACAAAGCCAGGAGTAATAAACTGTGATAACAAGTGCAAATAATAAACAGTGATAACAAATATCATTTGAAGTGCTGAAATACCAGTTAAGCTAAAATAGAAATGTAAATCATCAAACTATTTCTTTTTTTTTTTTTTTTTTCCTATTTTTCAGCTCAATTTCAGGTGCATAATTTGGTCCCAGTGCTTCTAGTGCAGACGGATTGCACAGGCTGCCAATGTCTGACTGACCTGATGAATTGCTATCATGTTTTGAAATGGAGGATAACTTACCAACCAAAACCTCCTACAGTTGTGCTTTAGCCAGTACTCTACAGTCCAAATGAACTCTACGACACATCACTACACTATAGTGGGTGTATATACTATAGCCTGGAACTGTGGGTTTAAGCTTTTTTATTTTCATTTATAATTTCAGTTCAGACTGTTACTAGACAGGGTGTGGATGATAACCTTACTTGTCCATGAACTGCAGGGTGAAGGTGGTGGTGTCCTGAGCGACTGCCTTGATTTGCTCTTCCCCAGAGCAGCCATAGGTGTTCCCACAGTGGGCATAGATCCCTGTTAGCTCCACACCCGGAGTCTCAGAGATGGCCTTGGCAAGATGCAAGGCAGCTGGTGCCGAGTGAGGAACTCCAGCTAGAACAGCATTTAATTACACACCTTGGTGTCTTCATATAAATTACCCTGCTATATAACTATGGCTACATGTCTATAGTCTATATCTGGGGAACAGTACGTTTTTTAAAAATGTGATTGTATCAGACACACAAACTCAATAGGCTAATTAAACAGTCTGAAAACTGTATTTATAAACACAAATAGAACTTTGCGTCATGCACTCAAGGTATCAGTCTTATGTGAATGTTCTTGCTGATGGGACACAACGGCAGCTTAGGGTGAAGCTATGCCCCCAGGTAAAATTCTTCCTAGTCTGTCAGCGTTTTTCATTGGTATGACTTATAAATACTGTTACAAATCCCAGACAGCCCAGAGATGCCATGCCCATCCTCACCTCTTCCATTGTCACAGTCCAGCTTCAGCCACACGTGCCAGTTTTTGCCCCTAGTCAGTGGCTGCTTCTTGAGCTCCTCCAGGGCGGCAGAGCAGTCCACCAGCACATGAAAGAGCGACAGGCGCTCAGAGAGCTCCGCACAGCGCACCACCTTGTCAAACGGCAGGGGGTATGCGTACAGGATATCGTCAAAACCGTGGTCGGCATAGAAGAAGGCCTCAGCCAGAGTGGACACCACAATGCACCGGCGAGTGCCAGCAGTCATGATGTCAGCGCATTCTCTGGTGACAGGAAGGTAAAAACAGACAGAATATAATAGGGAACGAGATGAAACATCTCCGATCACTGCCACACTTTAATCTATAAACATCAGCTTCTGTCTCAGGTTTGATGTATATTGCCTAGATGTCTTTGAAGATTGTTCATGTCAATGACTGCAGTTTTTATAATGGGTACATGACATTTGGGAGAATCAAACTAATCAGCATCAAATTAGTACCATACAGTAAATAATAAATATATTATTTTTATTGCAAGGACAGGGAATACAACCAAGATTCCATTCTCTTCCAGTCATAGATCATGAAATTATGTTACAATGTGATATGACAAAATGAAAATATTATCGGAAATAATATACAAGACATGACTAGCTTCTTACAAAGTTTTATGGGTTTTCATGTGAGGTCGCAGCTGTACCCCAAGCTTCTGGAACCGATCCAACATCACATGTGCATTTTTCTTCACCTTTTCAAGATCAACTATGAAGGCAGGTGTCAGGAGATCTTGAATTGATTTACCTGCCATTGTGCAACTGCAAGAAAAACAATTTAAACATTAGGCCACTGATGTCTAAATGACACAATATTGGCAAGTGTTAAATTTGTAGCTAAAGTAGGAGGTGTTAAATTGATAGCAAAGGTGAATTAACCCCTTGAATCTTCCAATTTCTTGAAAATGTATATTTGATGAAAATTGATGATAATGCACTAACACATCCAGAGCAGCATGAACTTCATATATTAACACATATCCTGAAGATTGTTTTGACAATCGTCCTTCATTTTACCCAATGACACATCCAATAAAACGGCCTAAAATAAAGCAATGTAGGCTGAATAGAGTACCTGAACTAAAGGCGCCCCCCTGTGACCATAAATGGAACATAACATGAAGAAGCGGTTCTTAAGTAGACAGCTTCAGGTCTAGGCTACCGAACGTCAAAATAAAAAGCTGCAAATAAGTACCCACTGAATAAGAAGCTGCGAATAACTAGTCAACTTCACCACTGTCCAGGCGAGAGGCTTTGTTGTAAAAACCGCAGCGAAGCCAATTCGGAGCAATTGTGTTTACTTTACGAGTCAAGTAAAATAAATGCTTTGCACAATAAGATACGCTGCACCGTAATTTAAAAAAGGCTGATGAAATCTCAGTTATGTAGCGGCTCCGTGCTTACCTGAATGGTAAATGTCCTCGGGATACCTGCGTAAAGTCGCCGTGTGACAGATTCCAAAGTCTGTACGCCGAAATCTACGGAGACCCCAAGTGCCCAAATCTAATGAATGCTTTCAAGAACAAGTCTGTGCTATCGCATTCAGGGTCAAATTTACTAAGGAATAGTCGCAGCGCAAAAAAATCGCTATGTAGCGAAACGTTTACGGTTGCAAGCACAGAAGTATTAACGACCGATTCACTAAGACTTGGTCCAAATAAGCAACCAAAAAATTAAATGCCGTCATGTCGCAATTATGCGGTCGGAAACATGTAAGCATGTCAGCACATCCAGAAAACAAGGCGCTACGAAATGTACCCGGGCACCCAGGCGCAAGTTGTGAGGGAACCTAAAGAAAATAAAACTAAAATTTACTGATCATGAAGGCCTAATAGATATAACGGCCAACGAGGCAAAGCTTTACAATACCGTATTACAGTGTATGAATTAAACACAAACCGCGAGGAGAAAGTTTTGGATTGACATCATATTCGCAATTAAAGTACCCTATTAGGGCTGACAAAATGAACAGTTTATTAAGTAAAGAAAATATGGCAACATATTAGGCATCATGTAAAATGATTTCCTACAACATAACAAGGGCAAAAAACAACTTGTGGTGGAAGAATATTAACCGTTTGGAATAAGGTTTTTACAGCGCGGCTAACACATTCCACTGGTTCCATCCTATCACTGTCAGTAGATAGAACTGTTCCAGCTGCCGTGAAGTAAACTGCGCATTTGTTTTGCATCCCAAAAACCTGTACATGCATGGTATATGTGTGTTTTCTTTTTCTGAACACTTGTTCGTTGTATGATGGAACAACGCAGCTGTAAGCCACGCAACTGTAGCCAGCTTCGAAAAGATCCGACATCACCAAAGCCGGATCTTTGGGTGTATGGCCAGGTTCCTCCAGTAGTGCGATTATCCTGTCACTGTGTAACCTGTGTCATATCACTTCAGTATTAGCTATTCTGTTAACCGTCAGAGGGTAACTTCCGCCTACTTTCAGAAGTTGGAAAAATTCCCAGGCAAAGACAGGAGTCGTAGTTACTGCATGGTTTTGGACGACGGTATACCTAATTGGCCTCATTTGAAAAATCTCCACCCTGTTTTAGCGCCTTCACCCCAGACATAGCATTCTTATGCATGAACAGATTTTACTATGTATCGCAAATTCCATCTTAATTGCGATTTTCACCTATTGCGAGACGGTTTCGCATGTAAGTAGAGAGACGTTTCAGCGGCTGCTTTTGCGCCTGAAAAGCAGTCGCAACCATTTAGTAAATCTGGCCCTCAGTATTTAATCTGATGAGTAACAAAGCATTTGTTAATTCATAATGTCACAAAATGTGTCCATTGGACACTATGAAAATATCATTTGGTTGCATGCGGTATTATACAGTTATTTGTTTTATCAATAGAAATGGTTGCACCTATGTTGTTAGTTACTTGTTTCAAACAGTAAAAGTAGTTGTGTACATACCCTGTCAAGTCTTATCACTGGTCAGAATAGCCTACTTCCCCTCCGGCAACTCCATGGTGTCAAATCTGTTCCACATGATTTGTTTAGCAATGTTTGCTAAATGCTAACACAACAATATCAGTATTAAGAAAGCTGCCTGATTTCTGAATATTTTAGATTGTTCAACTTCATGATGGTCTACTTTACTGGCATTGGCACTTCTTTGGTCCTCATAATGAGAGACAACAACAGACATCAAATGCACTTGTAAAACTTGGAATCAGCTTTGGACCCTTTACTCGATCTTTTGTGCATGAAGTAATGACGAAAGGAGACAAACCTACCCAAGAAACATTTCAACAGCACGTTTTAACCCGGATTTTACGCACCCCGATTTAAGCGAATCTGGATATAACGCGATGAGCCATTGGACCTTTTTAATTTGTGTTTTAATTTCTACTGTAACAACAATTTATTCGCGGAATTCTTTAATTCAAAGGTAATTTACCTTCCAGAAGGTAAACGTGCAAAAAAAAAAAAACGGGTCAAACAGAGCGAAATTAGGTGCGTTTTCGGATGTTAGATCAACATTGTGTCAGTTGAAAACAAATGTACTGAAAACAAAACCCTTTGTTTTTTGACATCACTAGTGTAAACTCCGAAGTTATTTGTGGCAAAACAGAGGGTGCTTTTCGTGAATTTGGTTCAGCCAAGGGTTTATTAATCTAACTGGCCATCTTTGTCACCTACAAGCTCCTCTCATGTTGCTGCTGAATGTGTGTGACACACCTGCAGAGGCATTTCTCCCTTTGGAACAACTTTTTTAACTAACAGTTGTATGACCGGTTAAATGATAAAGTGAGGTTCCGCAAGTGTTCTTACCTTATTTGTAATGGCCAAATCACCACTGTAGGCCCATCTGTTTGTTACAATGTCCACTGTTATTTCAAGACGGTTTTCAATAATATTGGACAATAATGTGTACTTTCTGTAGGTGTGACTCATTAGGTGCCACCATGTTGTTACAATTATAAGGTAATTACAGTAAACTGCAATTTCAAAAGACTTCCTACAATGTTGAAATTCAGACAGATGAAACACAATTGATCAAATATATGAAAACATAAAACTTTCATTACCAGATCATTTTTTATTGAACTTGCAACTGAAGCCAGTCTTAAAAAAGGTTTTGACATGTGAAAAAACCCCCATAGAATTATGAATATAGAGGTAAATAACAAAAACTTCATATACCCTGAAAACTAACTGTAAATAGGAACTGCTGGAACAGCGCTATATGTAGCCTGATTTAGACAAACAGGACTCCATTAAACTATTACTTATACAAATGTAACTCTGCAGCACCCATCAAGGCACAAACATACATATTAATCTAGATAAAAATCTGATCTGATTGGCTTGTGTCAGTGCATGAATACAACTAAATTTTTAAACAAAAAGGCAGCAGTTATTGTCTTTATTTGGCATCCGAGAGCTGTGAGATTACTGGCCTCAGCTGCAGGCACTTATACTCAAATATTATTCCAGCAAGAGTAATAAAAGTGTTTTATTTTTTAAAAAAGTGTGATGTTAACATAGTTCGATGAGAGCTGTAAAATGCTTGCAGATTATTAATATTTCTTGGAAAGTTAGATAAGTATAACTCTCCTTCTCTAGCATTAGCACCTGTAATGTAAACAGTACATGATTTCTTTGGTTTTAATGACCCCAAAAAACCTTTTTTATCACAAAATAAAGATAGAGCTGCATTTATCTAAAAAAAACTAATTTAAAAAAATACCATGGGAGTGCTACTTTTGCTTTTCATATTTTGTGTCTCTCGGAGATATGAACTGCACACCTTTTTCCCAGGTTTAGATTCTTTAGCAGATCCACCTGAAGAAGCGCTCAAAGAAGTTGGGTTTAGACAGGTGTGAGAAGTCTGGCCCTCTAAATATGGCTGACTGGTCCCCCAGTGCGATCTTGTTCAGTACTTCCTGATCCACATCGCTGCCCATGGCTATAACCGTGGGAACGCCTTCTACTCTGCGCATGGCACTCATGGCCTCCTCCAGGTTATTGCTGGCCGTGACACCGTCTGTGATAAAGACAAAGGAGAGCTCAGCATTTCGCCTGGCGAGTCGGTTGGTCCCTCTCGTTACAATGTTGTTGACGGCGTGCATGACAGCAGCGCCCACGCTGGAGGAGGAGTCGATGTAAGACATGCGTCCCAGGCCGTCAGTGATTAGCGTGAGATTGTAGGAGAGGGGGAAGACCACACGCTGCTCATTCTCGTTGCCGTACTGAAGCAGTGCCACGCGGGCATGCCTGTCGTCCTGGTTGCTTCGTGCCAGTGTTAGACGGTTCACCACATTCTCCACAAATTCACGAGCGCGACGGAAGTTCTCCATCCCAAGCCGCTCAGAGCCGTCCAACATGAAGACCAAATCCACAGGACGCTCGGCACAGCTGGCCACTGCTGGCTCTGAGGGAACAAGGACAGGGGGGTTCCTTCACTCACAACAATATCAAACATTTCACACTTATAAGAAGTAAATCAAAATAGGTGCTTCAACCTGTTTAATTTCCTTTTTGTTCATATAACAGCAAAACTGAGCAGATACAACATCTGAGCAGAATATACAAATGGTGACAATGTTTTAATAGTGAATTTTACAAAAAAAAATCAAATGGACACAAATTTAGAGACTAAAGTGGCTCTTATCACATTTTATAGCTTGTGTTTTAGTTTGTCATTTTATAATGAATACAAATGCTCTCTCCTATCCTTTGCACATCCTCCTAGAGGTACATCATTATTTCAGTCTCAGAAATTAAAAATCACACATAGAACGTAACCCTTCATCTGTGAATACAAAGTCATCTAAAGCTTGAAACACACTTCCAGTTTATGTTGTGCTCTTTTTTGTAAAACTTTACTACCAGACACATAACACAATTATTTCTTACATCAAAATGAATGAACCCTTAACCAATCTTGAACTGTCCATCTGTTATGTTAAAAAATAAATAATGGGATAAAAAATAAAAACGTTCTTATTAGCTACTCACAGAATAGCGTAACACAGTAAAACTCATAAATCTGATTTTTGCCCCGTTCAATGACAGAGCTGACACTGCAGGGTATTACCAGCATGTGCAAACAGCAAAACTGTCCTTTGTGGTGATGGACAACCAGAGGTCCATACTCTAGCCACCACTAAAGATCAATATTATTCTTGAAAATGTTATATACACCTTTTTAATGCATGGTAATAATGTAAGTAAGGTGAACCAAGGTATGCAGTTATAAAAATATGATTCACAGCTAAGTTGTATTTCACAAGAATAATTGTATAAAGCGGGCTTTATGTATTGAATTTAGATATGAAAATGTACTCTTTGCAATATTATTATTATAAATACTATGCTATACTTGGGAATATACAAGGGAAACTGTTTGGCGTATTGTAATCACCATCTGCGCTGCAAATTATTGAATGCCATGAGCAAAGAATACAACTACAATTGCTGTATTTTTAAGACAGAGGAAATATTCTTTATGATTTCAGGCCTGTTAAGTTACATGAAGAGTGCTAAAAATTTGATGAGGATTATGCAGAGCTCCAGAGATATGGAACCAATCCAGCAAGTTGCTGTTAGAGCACAGAAAGGCCATTTTCATGTTTGGCTAGGGCTTTGTCAGGCTAGCATAACCCCAGGGCCTTATTTGGGTCCCCCATGATGTTGCCATACACCACTCTGAAAGAGTCAATGAACAGCTCTGTCCACTGCTCTCTGTCTTTTCCATTAGTCAACTTGGCTCGCTCCGCTGAGTAGGCCATTGCGGCCACGGCCTTTCTGTAGGAATCGAGGTGCTGCTCGTCATCCATGGATCTGATCAAAATTTGGATGTCTGAGGCAGTGGTGGGGATGGGGTTGCTGATCCAAGGGGCTGACACATCTGTAAGTGAGCGTTAAAAAAGTAGTTTAAAGTCTCCTAGCAACTGGCTCCGCCCACTGAGCACAGTGCAGACTGACTATGGTAGTGATGCACTATATTGCAGGTCACTGCAAGAGGTCAGCCATGAGACCCAAAACAAATATATGTATGTTTACAGGAGGAAAAGTGACAAATAAAATGATGCTTCAGGGGTGTGGAACCATTAAACATTAGACCAGTCTGGCAAAATGCTTGCTGGTGTCAATGTTAAAGGAAAAAAATTTAACCTTAACTTCATCATAACCCCAGATCAATTGCTGCCATGTGGCCAGGCATTTGCCACTTAAATTCAGAACTTGAGCCTTTATGTTTTTGAATGTCATTCAAAGGTCTGGTGGTCTTCCACTGCCACTAAGATTATTTACAGTTTTTTGTATTGGGTGAAGCTGGGTGCAACAGAGTTTTCCAGAAAGGTCACAGTCTCCATAAAGACCCAGGCTGTAACAGTTGGCCAGTGAGATCCTGTGTGCCGAGTCTCTCATTTTCCCATCACTGTTTCATAAGTGTGGGGGTACTGCTAAACTGCAACTCCACCATTCCAATGAATGGACAATCTCTCATGGAAAATACATTTCCTTTCCTTCAAGAAATATTTTACAAGCATATGGGTTCATCTGGGTTAATACCATTATAAAATTGATCTTGACACACAGGGACATAATCATGATTGAACTGTATTGATGCTATACTTTCTCTCACTGACTCAGGAACTAAATATTTAAGGTTGATGGATATAACTAAACCCTTCTCGTCCTAACAGGCTTGAATGGCTAACCCATGTTGATAATGTTTACGCATTTTATTTAGAAAGTGCAGTGAATCAAAAAAGCCATTCATTGTATGAAATTACCAAATTATTGAAAATGAGATTGATCCTGGCAGTACATTGAATCTTACCTGTTTTGCAGGGGAGGTCAGGACACACCGTCACAGGGTCTGGAATAAAAAAAGAATGTTCATTTCTGGGAATTGATTTGGTTATCACCTTTCATGTCACCAATAATCTTTTAAGTGGAATCCTTTCAGGGAGTTAGCTCAGTTGGAATTTCTGTGAAATGTCAATTTGGAAGTGTTCCATTTGTGAATGGTACATGACTATACAAAAGTATTTTCTTACCATCAAAAATTACCTTTCACACCATCAAAATGTTCATCATTTGAAATATGATTCATTGCTAAAAATTGTTAAAGTAACGCGTCAAATAAATCTGGTTAAGGATATTTACAGCTATGGTCAGATGGAATATAGCAAAGGGCAGAGTATTGTTGTGGGCCTAGTATTGTTGTGGGCCTGAATCTAATACCTCACTGTCTGAGAAGGGAGAGCTCACCAGGGCAGAGCACATTCTCAATCTTGTCGATGAACTCCTCGGCCACCAGGTCGGCAAAGCGACGCATTCCCATGACACGATTGCTCCTCTGGCAGGCGATGGACCTGAGGCTCTCGTTCTCCTCGACCTGGTCGAACATGTCGCCGATGCCGATGGCATTCACATCGATGGAGTCGTCGTTGCAGAGGTAGGTGAGCAGGGTGTCGTCGTCGCGCGGATCGAAGCGGCCATCTGTGATGACCACGACTGTTACATTGGCCTTGGCACGCCGGCTGTCCCTGATGAGGTTGTCGTAGGCAAATTTTAGGGCAGATGGAGTCCAGGTGCCCCCTGCAATCCACTCCAGCCTCTTGACCGCATCTTTGAAGGCCGTGAGGGAGTCAATCCTTGAGTCATTGAGCTTGATGGCCTGGAAGGTCCCACTGTGACTGTACTGAACCACGCCCACACGTGTTCCTGTCAGGAGTGCAGTGTTAGTGTATATACAGCATAGATACATATATACCAACTAGCTGATCTCCCACAGCAACCATTCCTGCTGACTCCACGAAGAGGAAGGTGTGAGCATATGACTCTGATTCATGTGACAAGAAGCTATTGCTTGTTTACTCACTGCAGATACACCACCAATCATATACTGTGCATGTGAGTACAATATATGCATGTTAACCTGTTTCAGAACTGGGGTCCTTTGCAATGGAGCCCATGCGGTTGATGGTGCTGATGATAAAGTTCTTCTCCAGAGTGAAGTTTGTCAGTCCCACACTCTCAGAGCTGTCAATCACAAAGACGATGTCCAGAGCACCACAGAGTTTTTCACAATCTGACAGGGGAGAGTACAACATTAGTTAACTGGAGAGAAACCTGCATGTAGCTTATAAAGTTTTTAAAATATGACTGTTTATCTAACACATGTCAATGCCTACGTGTTTACATCATTAACATGACTATTTTGTCGATCAACACTGTGAACTCACCACAGCAACCACATGTTTCTCTGATGTAGTTCATGACATCACATTCCTGAAAAGCAGGCAATTTGTTTGTTAATTCTATGTCATGTGTAATTAATTGATCTTAATATGGTTCCTAAAGTACAGCTTAACAAATGTCGTTGGTTTGCTTACAGTGAGGCCAGGATCCCCCTCTGGTCCAGGATCACCCTAAAAAAGACCAACAACTAGTAAGAGAGTTGAACATGTGCTTTACATGTGCCCTTCACGGTACAGTGTATGAAATATGTGACACAGAATCGGTGAATGTTTTTTTTTTGTGTTCATATGTTCTCTTTATATGCTGTGTCAGTAGGCCGTGACTTTTGTTCCTTATTTGGATATGTCTGTGGTACTCACTTCTCCACCTGGCTCTCCTCTGGGGCCTCGTTGCCCCGGTTCCCCTGGAGGTCCCGGCTCACCCTAAAACACAGAACAAGGGTATCCCCACAAATAAACACATGGAAGTGGTGGGTATTTCAAAACACTGATGTATGTCATTAGTCCTTATGTGACTTGTTGTGCTCTGAGTATTGTCAGGTCCCTTACTGATTCACCAGGAGTTCCTTTAAGCCCAGGATCGCCTTTCGGCCCACAGTCGCCCCTACTTCCACGCGGTCCAGGAGACCCTTTGTCCCCCCGATCTCCCTGTTGGGATAGACATGGGGATCATGAATTTGGATCACCTGACCTGCACCTTGAGTGGCACACTATCATAGAAATGATAACAGAAGCTGTGTTACTATATGAGGAAATACATTTATGTTGACTTAAGCTTTATCTTTGTGTCACATGGCAGTGATAAGTACCATACAAACTGTCCCGCTGAATTTAAAGAGATGCTAAAGCAGATTTCTTTACCGTGGGTCCTCTTGGTCCAGGATAGCTGAATCCAGGCCTTCCTTGATCACCCTAAGATAACACAGTAGAACATCTCATTGTTCCAACAGAACACTTATTCCTCAGCTATGGCAGACCTTTAATTTGACTTCAAGACCTTAATTGGAACATTTGACTTTACCTTGGGTCCAGGTGGACCAGGATCCCCCCTTGGTCCAGAGTCACCAGAGTCTCCACGAGAACCCTGTAACAGAATTCAGTCAAATTTGCATAAGTATCACGGAATTATTTATAATCTAGCAGCATACAGTCATATTATTCTGTTGTTATTACTGCCAAATATTAGAGCTAAATCACATTTCCCTTCTGTAAGGTACATTTATGTACAGATACAACACACGAATATGAGATCTTGTTTGGTCATGTTTGATACAATGTATTTGGTTTGTGGCCCAGGTGTAAGTTCTGGTCTGGGTGTCATTGAATTGTACTCAATTTCTTGAAGTTGTACTCACATTCTTGCCTGCTTCGCCTGGTAAACCTGGAGGGCCACGTGGTCCTGGCAGCCCATTGTCTCCCTATAGATCAAAGCAAGTGTAAAATTACACACACTGACCCTTATTTCAGAAACTCTCACTGCCACATACATAATAAAATGTCCCATAATCATTATTTAACATGGTCACATGATGATTACTCATCTACAAAATAAGCTGTTCATCAGATATGTTGATAGCAAGCAGCCAAATATAGCAGTAAAGTATGAGTGTACAACAACTGTGTAAAACTACTGTATTTCACTACTCTGATTTGGGCTGGTCTTTCCTGCTCAGAAAAAATGTGTAAAAATTTAATAACACTTAGTTGCAGTAATGCGTAACTATCTGAGTGTGTGGATAATTATGCATAAAGACTGAAAGCAACCACTGTCACAGTAATATACAACTGAGCTGTGATCTGTATAGCCTGAAGAATACTCTGCTGCAAAGCGTACCTTGGACCCTTTACTTCCAACTTCACCAGCAAGTCCTCTCGGGCCCTCAGGTCCTGGTTCACCCTGTAAAACACATTCATCAGAATGATCTTTTTGGCAGTAGGAAGTTCTTCTGACATGCAACTGTACATCACTGCTCAATGACTCTTTGCATACTTGACCCACACAAACACGAATACTATTAGTAGTCTAGCCCACATGTTATAAAATGTGTCTCAAGATATCTGCACAGACAAGGAATTGCACAAGTATTACTATCGTTTTGGAAATAAAGTAGCTGCCCTTTCTGAATGAAGAAATATGAGTACAAAAACATGTAGATTGCAACGTAATTAGACATTGTTCTAATTAACCAATTGACTGTTCTCACCCGTATTCAAAGAAATAACTTGTGAGATTTTCATATTTCACCACTCAAAGTTTGAGACAAATTTAGTGCAGCTGGACTATTTTTCTCATATAGGCCTACAATGTATGTAAATATGTGTTGGTAGACCGCAGGTTTGCAAAATGAGAAGGCGGAAGTGTGTGTTTAAAATGTGAAAATACAATTAATCTGAGAGGCTTTGGCGGCTCATGGACTTCAATAATAGTGGGGTGGTGACGTCACAGCCATAACAAATTTTAGGTCAGTGGTTTGCATGTCTGACCACTCGACCCTGTGCTGGAGGTTCAAATTCCAATGCAGACAGAGTGTCAGCAAGACAGCCGTATGGGCATTGGTTGGGTTACATGATGATCCAGAAAAAGTGCGCGGAACGCAGTCCCCGCATCCCCCATGGGCTGCAACGCCCGTGATCGCATTTATATCTCTGAGTATCATTACATTTGATACTCGTACTACCTTTTACCTTGTCTCCTTTTGGTCCATTTGGTCCAGATTTTCCCTTAGGTCCATAGTCTCCTCTCCTTCCCTAACAAATCAGAAGTATTTCTCTCAGGTTACCAGAACAAGTTCCAATCAATTTTCATAAAAATGTCAAATTCAGGTAATAGTGTCATACTGGTTCGCCTTTTGGTCCAGGTCCTCCAGATCTTCCCTGTAAAATAGCAGTGAAGAATCTTATCATACTTTGAAAGAAAGTAAAATTAAGTGGTTATTATTATAATAATTTAAAATTAAATGTATTTAAAAAATTAATGAACATGATTGCTTACTGCTGGTCCCTTCTGTCCAGGTAACCCAGGTGTCCCAGGGCTTCCTCTTTCTCCCTAAAAAGAAGGGATGTGTCATTGTTTCACAACAACGGGAAATTACGTGAACTTTGGAAAGACCCAGATTTGTGACTGTATGTCTGTTCACACAAGATGACATCCTCTTGTGATTTTGCAGATCTAGATCCTCCAAGAGATCAACAATTTAAAATGATTTGACTATACTCCAAGATAATGTTAGTTTGATAAATGCACAAGCCCTTCAATTAGACTAAAAAATCAATAAAGACTGTCATGTTTCATAACTAGTCTACAACTGCACTGCTATTCTCTCAACAGAACTTCCACTAGTGATTCAGAAGATCTAAATCCCACAAAAGATTTTGAGATCTAGAATCCACCAGAATGACTAAACTCTGGCACAAGTTTGCTTTTAGAAGTGCATTAACCCTTAAATAAATTTACAAAATCAATACATATTTAAATGATGTGTGCTGTGTGCAAAATCAAAACCTTGAATGGAAACTGTTTCTTCTGACACCAACAAATTATCTGACTCAAATAACTGAAAAAGATATGTGACATCATTTCCTGTGATATCATTTGTTATAGTACCTTGGGTCCTGCATCTCCAGTTGGACCAGGTGGTCCTGGTCTTCCAGGGCGGCCAGGATCTCCCTGAAATGAGTCAGAGGTGACACGGGTAGTTAGACCATGTCTGTGTTGCTTTAAAATGTTTAAGCGGTTACCTCTTATGGAAATGTTATGAGACAAACCCAAAAGTGTTTCAAAAGTGCAGGGAAATAACAATTGCTAAACTGATTTGGGAACAGATTATATTTTGGGTAAGAACCTTCTCTCCATCACTTCCAGGTAGTCCGTCTTCGCCTATACCTCCAGGATAGCCATCAGGTCCCTTTCAAAGACAAAAGACACATTAAAAGAGATTCACATTTCTGATTGTTATTTCACCTCCATTCTGGACTTGGGCCTTTCTGAATTGGTCAGTCAAAAGAGAGAATGCTGTGAAATGAATAAGATGCTAAAGTAAGAAAAGAAATTGGATTTTTGTCAGTAATTATATATCAGCCATAATTGGTTGACTGTATTAACACAATATAGATTATTCCATACACAGAATATTTTGAGCTCTTCAGGTCTCTAAAATAGCTTAGCTACTTTATAGATATAAATACACAGTGTTTAATGAGAGTTTTACACACCTTGTCACCTGGATCACCTTTGCATCCTGGTGCTCCAATGCGTCCAATTTTCCCCTGAAATATGAGAAAGGAAAGTCTCGCTGTTATCACTTGTATATTAATTTGGAAAAGAGGCTAATATAACTTACTTCTGTGTGTGTAGCAATGTTACCTTTTGGCCATCAGTTCCATTCCTCCCAGCCAGACCAGCCACACCCTAGTTACATAGGAAATATGATAAAATGTACCATATTCAATAATAACCATATATGCAAATTCTGCACTCATTTACAAACACATCAGCTTTAAATGAAACCTTACCTTCTTTCCCTCAGATCCAATTTCACCCTATAATTAAAAAAAATTAGTTAAAATACAAAGCAGAGATGAAACTGTGCAAAAGCTTAGCCTAGTTACTTACAGTTAGGTATAAATGTGTGCATTTGTACTAATGACAGCATCTAAAAATTAATACAGGTGACCCTCCCACATCGCGGTTTTGATTTTTCATGGGTCGGCAACAATAGGAAGTTATGGGATAACTCCCTTTTAAAATGTAATTGTTTCTTGAAACTGACTAACCATTTGAGCACTAGACAGCGCAGAACTCCAGTCTGGTTTAAAATACTCACAGCACCCCTGTGAACCCCCAGGTGGAGGTGCTCACTTTGGTTCGCTATGCTCGAATGTTCACTTTGCTTGTCTAGGGGGGCCAAAAAATGTTATGCTGTTTTTCCACTTTGGGGGTCACCTGTATTACCAACAGAAATTGGTTGCCGTTTTTGGTAATTGGTAGCCAATTTCTTGTGTTCTTTGGTATATTGTGCTCACCTTTTCACCTTTAAGGCCTGGCTCACCCTAAACAAAGACAGAAACATATGATTAGTCTGAGAACACTCACTAAAATACAAAATCAAAAAATGAAACAGAAACACTCTAACACAAGAACAGTAAAACATTGGACAGGCTTGATGTAGACATGAAAAAACACTTACTTTTGGACCAGGGTGGCCAATCGGACCCTCAATACCAGGGTCACCCTGCAAGATAAACCATGAAAATAGTTATCACATAATCCTAAATACCAAAAAGCTTATATTTATATCCTTTTACTGTCATACCTCAGATGGACAAAAAAAACTTCACATTAATCTGATATGATTGCAAGCTCTTGTTAAAGAATTGTATTTTTATCATAATTAAATAATTGAATGTGAAATAAAAATGGTAATAAAGGCTTTAGGATGAAAACCAATTCATGTTTATTTACTCAGAATTTTTAATGTTAAACCTTTGGCATACCTGCCGACCTCTATCACCTTTTGGACCAGGATCTCCATTATCTCCTTTTGCTCCCTAGAAGTCACATGCAAACAAGATCAAAACAAACACCCCTCAAGCACATAGTTATTTTAAATAGCATAATAAACTCAAAGCTACACATGAGGCTTTACTTACCTTGTGTCCTCTGTAGCCTTTTGGACCAGGTGGCCCAGGTGTTTCTACACACTTCAGCTTATAGCACTGAAATAAATTAGTGAGAGTATGAAGGTCCATGAGGATGAAGTTCAGACAGGCAAGATCAATCAGCTATCACTAATATTCCAGCTTCTATATTAGTGCCGAATGGTCAAAGAATTTCACATCTTAAAAAGACACAATGCCATTTTCCTGCAAGTTAACACTTTCTCATGCTGAAATGGTCACATAGACCTTCCAAATCAATGCTGTATTACCTTTGCAGAGATGCACTCATTCATACCCCTCCCCCTCCCTTCATACATGCATCACAGTACCAGTATCTCACCTCCTGATAGGCTAGATGGGTCTGTGGGGAGAAAGAGTTATCAATATGTTAATATTCTGAAAGTATAGTGAAAATTAACAAGAACAGGGACGATGATGGCACTTCAGGTATAAATGTAATGAATATTCAAAACCAAAGAATATTTTTTGCTCTGTGAAATTATACATCAAACAGTGACAATGACATTATTTTACCAGCATATACTTTTTAAAGAAGAAAATGCCGTGGAAACAGCTGTCTCCACTGAGCATAACCAAATTGTATGGGGTAAAATTGGGATTTTATTAGATGTGTATGTAATTTTTGGTGGAGATTAGGGGTTCACGGGGGTTCGTTCAATGACCTCAGGGAGTCCTCTATTGATGGCTAGCAAAAAGTCCAAATTGCACTGAAGCTTATGGACAAAATAGCAGTAATTGCATGTCTAAAATTATCATGCAAACTACCAGGAAATCATTATGAATTCCATGCTAAGGGCACTGATAAATAAGCAGTCTCTTCCAGGCAGGACTGAAAGCTTTTGTACCAGTGTTACACTTTTTTGTCACACTGATAATCTCCTTTATCTTGTAGACAAACCCTAAAGAGTCACATAAGCTGCACCAAAGTACCCAAACACTTCAGCCAAATGGCTTTGAATTGACAAGTCTAACAACTGAAAGAAAGCTTTGCTTTTTTTAAAACATTATATAGTTCTGTCCAAAGGCATTTGAAAATAGAGCAGGAATTTGAGGGAAACAGAACAGCCTTACACTGTATGAGCAAGAAAAACAACGACGCATTAGGATGGTCAAATCCTTTGTCACATTCAATGTGCATACCAGGAAGAATGTTTAATGTGCAGTTTTAGGAATTTAGCAGGTGTTCGTATTTAGAATGCCTTACACAGATAACAGTTGTTTTCAAACAATCCACTTAAAAGAGTATTTCCTGAACAATTCAGGTTAAGTACACTGCTCCAAGGCTACAACAGCAATTCCCTAAATTGAATTTACAACCCCTAAATAGCAAGCCTAATTGGCCTAATTGCTACAATTTAATGGTTCTTTATAATTCATCTGATTTCCCACAATACAACTGTTAAACAGTGTAATCCAGTTATTAAAATTCTCCATCCTGAGCCACTGAGACTACAGGCTAAGACCTCTGAAATACTCTACACAGACGTAACACTGCATACCACTGAGCTTTCATAACACTGTGAGTCACTCGCATACAGGCTCATGACCTTAAGTGACTCTTCTATACAGACTAATAACAATGACTGACTCTTTCATACAGACCTGTAATACTCTCTCTTAACTTATCTCTCATAACAATGAATGACTCTCTCAAATACATGCTCATGACCCTCACAGACTCTCACCATGGTTTTGATGATGCGCTCGATGGTTGAGGTCATGATCATTGGCGATGATCCGCCGATGTCCACAGCCATGAAGGCGTTGCGGTAGAGGTCAGCGGGAGAGTTTGCGATCTCCCTCAGCCCAGTCTCATCCACGTTCTTGGTCGCTGCCACAGCGAATACCTTGATCCCTTCATCCCTTGCCCGCTCAGCTGACACCTTGATTCCCCCACAGGGGTTGCCGGTTACGTGCCCATCGGTGATGACCACAGCAAATCGAATGCTTTTAGGGCTGGAGGTGTGACCGGACATTTCCTTTGTCATGCTGGCGAGAGCGCAGTCGATGTAGGTGCCTTTGCCCAGGTAGCGGATCCTCTGCAGGCCCCTGATGAATTCATCCCTGTCGGTGATCTTGCTGAAGATCTCCTGCCGCTGGGAGAAGTGAAGTCCACCTAGGGACCAGGATATGTGCACCTGGCCCCTATAATCTACCTCATCCAGCTTGCGGGCAAACTGCTCTGTGAACTGCTTAATGCTCTCAACCAAACTGCCGGGTGGGGGCTCCTGGAGTGCGATCGTCTCGGAGGTGTCAATGACGAAATACAGGTCAATAGGGCACTCAATTGTTTCTGGTAGAAAAGACAGATACAAGAGATCCAATATTTAAGCTCTCCCCTCTTTTTGAAATGTATGTTACTGGCTGAATAGAAGGTTGTAATCAGGTAGATAGATTTTGTGCCAGTGGTATAGTGGTGCCTTCTGTTTTATTCACTTAAAAGGCCTGTTGTGTAATGTTTCCTGGCTTATGCTGTATCAGACTGCTCTAAGGCCTGTGATATAATAATGATATAATAATATTCAATTAAGAGTTGATCTGATGCCTTCGGAGTACTTTGAGTACCTGTAGTTTATTCACTTACCCTGGTTGTTGATCTAATAACATCCCTGATTTATTAACGATACAGATACTTACGGCTGAATGATATGCAGGAAAAATGCGATACGCGTTTAATTTATGGATTATCGCAATGGCGATATGCAATGCAATAAACCTAAGATTAATGCATTTAATCAGTTGAAATGATTTTTAAATATATTTAACACATTAAATAATAACATTTAGAGCATGCATGTTTCCTGTTCTTGCTGGGTAGAGAAACATCATTCCTGACTTCTCAGTGACCAGTAAATCTTTACTGCATATAAGTTCTGACTGATTGTGGTCATCAACGTAAAATCAAAATACTGTCAGTCCGACTCATTTCTACTACAAGCCAGCTCACACGCTAAAAGCTTCTTTGCTTCACACTCGTC
The DNA here is from genome assembly GCA_022829145.1 of Albula goreensis. NCBI lineage: Eukaryota > Metazoa > Chordata > Actinopteri > Albuliformes > Albulidae > Albula > Albula goreensis. The sequence continues at coordinate 13,910,258 of CM040746.1, read as the reverse complement.
TTGCGTCTGACGTCATCGATGTGCATGCATCTGCATCAAGAGCCAATTGTGCACGTGCGACTATTCTCTGCTCTCTATGTTTCCATACAGTTGTCATTAAATGAAATAATTACATTATCGCAGTGCGATGTGATATGCTTATTGCGACAAATACATCTGCAATATTTTTTAAAATGTGATATATTGTGCAGCTCTACGACAAATATGTCTCGTTTACATGTATGAGGTTAAGAGGTACACAGTCTTGTTACTCACTACTGCATGTTGGTATGGGTCGAGGTCCTCTCACAACATCTTGGCCATGAATGAGCGCTCCCTGCAGGATGCACAAAAACAGGAACTTCCACAGCATTGCTGACTCCTCCCTGGGCCTGAAGAAACAAGAACATGACCATACCATACAAGAATCCCACTGTACTCTGTCAGACAATAGCCAGTACAACAGCTTGCCGGAACCAACCCACTTTGATTACATAATAACCTGTGAAACATCTTCCTAATCCAAATACATGGTGCGCTACACTCCCAGGCAAACAAATGGTCCAGGCCAAAATGGAAAAATATTAAGTTTTTAATAGTCTTTACAACAAATCATTGGTCAGGACATTAGCAAGAATTAAACAAAGACATTCCTGAGATCCTCTGTGCCACCATTTGGTAGTTAAAATTTACTGCATTGAATTGTTAGGGAAAAAGCTACAAACGGGGAAAGTCACTTATATAGTTTCCTTGTACACACAAGTAAAATCACGATAAAGATTAGCATGTTTGATACAACATTCAAACTAATACATGTTTAGATGGACAAAGTTGTCCAAAAATATCTTCTGGGATGTTTTTTTTTAAAAGATAAGTCATTACTAGGTGATCTGCCATACCCATCAAGCAGCTCATACATAGAAAAAAGAGAGATAGAGCAGGGGGATATCTACAATTTGCAGTGATGTGCTTTCATAAACCACATAGCTGGTCTTCGTCATGCCAGCTGTAGTTATTCTGAAATTGAAAAAACTCTAATGGCACAGAAAATCCCTATTTCTCAGCTATTTATCAGCTACTAATAGAATAGGTCCACACTTTGACACAACAGGTGATGTTGCCAGAAGGAGAGGATCTGGAAGGACCAAAGCCACGTCATGCAGGGGTGATCACTGTCTGGAATGTTCAGCCCTCAAAGACTGGAAAAAAGGCTACAAAAACTACCATATGAATTTAAGGCCTCAGAAAAAAAGCCTCTTTTAAGAAGAACAATTACCAGAAGGTTGTCTCATGCAGGTTTTGTGTCTAGAAGATGTGTGAAAAAGCCACTGCTTCTTTTTAACACATTATAGCTTTTTAAAACATCAAAAACAGAATGAAGCTTTTGGCAGAATATGAAAAGTTTGATTCAGAGTGGTTCAGCAGAGTTGTGTGGAGTGACGAATCACAATTTGAATTTGGTGATATTCTGGAGAGGTGTCTTTGAAGACCTGGTGAGAAATTCAATAGTGAATGCATCTCTAAGTTAAGCATGGAGGAACAGGTGTGAGGAGCCTTTTCAGCTGCTGCTCCTGGTGAGCTGCTTCACTGTGAAAAGTCAATTAATGCTTTGGAGTACAAGAGAATACTACACAAAGGCTTGCTTCCCACAGTTAAGAGTTAGTTTTCTAAAGAGGAACGATCCAATTTTGGGCGAAGCATTGACCAAAATGCAGAGAGAGGTCACCTGTCCACTGCAGGGCCAGATAGATAAACACATGTATATGTATGGGCAAGTGAACCAGACACATAAATAAAAAATAGGAAGACCAACATTAATACCAAACATAGTTTAAAAGACATGCTGCATGCTAAGAACTGCAAGGTTTCCTCTGCTCCACTAGACCTGACATTCCCCGGTCTTCATTCCAGCAGTGCTCTCATTAGTTAAGTATGATTGAGAAGTTCAGTAAATAATAATACATATCAAGCAGGAGGCTAACTCTCACTTCCACATCACAAACATGGACTGCTTAAAACAATGGTGTGTCTCAATTATTTCTATTGATCTGAGCTCTTTAAACAGAGAACAACTATCATTTCTAACACACAACAATTAGCCTTAGCACCTGCCCTGAAATTATGAGACATCAAATGCTATTTTTAAAAAAGCCCATCTTAATAAAAATTCACTTCAAATACCAATCACAAAGAATTGTGATCATGTTGGATGTCAAATACTGTTCAACATTAAGCAAACAGCTTAATCAGCCAAGTGAGTTAAGAATTCAACACGGATTGATGACATTTCATATGACAATAATTCTTCTGTGATCCACACACAATAACAAAAATTCACAGCACCATGCTAGATTAGGAAAGAATGATGGGTCTAGGTTGCAGCCCATTGGCTGTTGCCATGCTGCAGCTGTCTCCATGTAAGCAAATACAGTCAGTCATCTTGTCCTGGATGACTTCAAGATTTTTTCACATAATTGTTGATATTTGGATTACTGTTAGTTTATCTTAAATCTATTGTTGCATCCAGAAACAAGCTTTATACACAGTAGCAAAGGGCCACGTGATTGGAGGCCTATCAAATTAATAAAATATTTATGAATAAATTCCCACATCCACCATAAAAATGGAATGTGAAATGCAAGCACCAATACAGCATTGGAATAGTACAGCAGTCCTCCCTCTTCAGGCAGAAAAATAAAAATTGTATGGCAGTACTCCCACTCTTCAGGCAGGAGGCGATGGAAATCTCTTCTCAGGGTCACACATGCACACTTTGGTGAAAGGCAGAAATCCATGTTTTTGACGCCATGCCTCACCCTCAATTTTATTGCAATTCCGCTCTCTTGGCTTCAGCTCACTGTGTGAGTCAGATTTCTTCATCACATTCACTTAGTTCAGTCACGTGTTGACCAAAATGGAGGCCAGGGAAGAACTCCTGGCCCGAACCCTTCTAGGATCCGAGAAGACTCCTTCCACTGATAATGCTGCTGATTTCATGTGCACTTGAGTTGATTCCTTTATTGGTTTTCAATGTTTCAGTACTGATCGTTTACAAAATATATATCTAAATCACCTTTATTAATTCTCATTTACTGAATTTGCAAGCAAATACCATAATAATATTGTCACGTGACGATGTGTTTGGGTGTTTGATATCGACAATAACTCCAGCTAGAACTTGGCATCTCATTTCATTACACATCAGTAAGCTTACGGTGCACGCACGTGAAGACTGGAGTTTGATGTATCTCCACCTCTTGCACCAAGTAACCTATTGAGATTGCACGAACGTGTAGAGGACCATACAATATAACTGACCGTTATTAACGGACAGAACTTAATTGTCACTTCGGGCTGAAATTACTGTAAGATCACTTTTTGAATATATAACAGGCAACCCAGAAAACATATGGTCAGCGTAACAGAGACTACACAAAAAAATAATACATGTAAGTTTACATTAGACTGATTTCAACTGTGTCAAAACCACTGTTTTTACAGTACACTTTCAGTCATATTAACCGCCTTTCAAGCCCTAGTTCCTTCCTCTCCCGACAGCTACTAAACAAGATTTTTTAAACTTCATTTTAGCCGATTCCATTTCTTGAAAACTACCTTTAAAGTAACACAAGCGTACGAACTTGAAATACGTTTACAATTTTATAAAACCTATACAAGATACACGGCAAAGTAAGCCCATGCAAAAGACTTCGTTGACCGACGTTAGCGCATAGCTAGATGTCGTCTTTGTACTTTAAAGTGTTATGGACTATTTTACAGTCCTATTTACAGATAGAATTGCATATTGATGGATGTGCACTTGAAAATACCGTGCATCCAGATATGTCGGGAGTTGTATCAAGATGTCAGTGAAGATGAGCGTTGTGTAGGTTAACACTTAGTGATTAAAATATAATGCGCTTACCTTCACTTGCAAAAGATTATGGAAGTCTTCGAAACAGCCTCCAGTAAACCAGATTTTCTCATTTACACATCCCGAAAAAGAACTGATATAGGAATAACCTCCAGAAACACGGAGATGCAACGTTGAGGCGTCCCGATGCGACCAGCCTCTGCCTGTCTCCGCAAAATTCCACTTCGATCCAGGGTAGTCCCGCCTTCCGCAGGCTGCAGACTCTCGATTGAGCTGCTAGTTTGTGTCCCTACTCTTTCCTCCCACAAGGCGGTACTGTGGGTCCACAACTTCTGAGAGTTTCTGCGTGTGCATCTCTCTTATCAGTATTCAGGAATGTAAAGATAATTTTATCGGAGGAAATTACTTTGTTTTTGGGTGTAACTTTCAGAGAATTGGTTGAAACCCATTATGATGCCGCACTGGTCTAAGTTAATGACTGAAGGAGAATAAATAAAGAATGGCAGATGAGGTTTTTGGTCACATTTCACAGAATGAACATTTCAGACTTTAATAAATGACCTGAAACCTTAAGATAATTGAGAGAAGAACATCAGAGATTATTGGGAAATGGTTGGGGCACCGAGATTAGCATAGCACTGAATACACTTCTCATATGGCTCACACATGCGCACACATATACACAATAGTCAAATAAACTTCATGTGCACTTCACTCGTCCCTCAGGAGAGACGGCTGTCTTTCCTTCTTGGTCTGGATCACAGACACATCAGGGAAAATGCCCCTTCATATTGTGAGTGAACAACATTCAAATGTCACATTTTTAATAGGATATATACATACATCTAAATCTACAGCTGCATCCCTTACTTCTCAACCTTTGAACTTTGAGCCTGTCCACAACAGGAAGTCAAGCCACAGAATTTGAACCAGAGATCCTGCATATTTTGCTGTTTTCTGTATTCATTAGCTTTTATTGTGCTTATATCCCGAATAGCCCTGGAACACCAGCTCTGTGAGGGGTGATGCTTTACACTCCATGGGATTAATTTCCTGACTTCTTCTAAAAATAAATTAGAGAGGAGGCTGGGGGCGCCTATGTAGCACCCTCAATTTCAATTTAATCACCCTTTCATGTACTGGTGGCTGGCCTGTATTGTATGGTAATGTTCTCACATTAGAGCAGTTCCATGGAATGTGGTGGTGGATTTCACTGTTAAATCCATACCGAAGGACTCCAGAGTGCAAGCGATCATGACTCCACAAGGCTTATAGTTTTTGTAAGAGCGAATTGTGAATGACATTAATGGCCCATGCCATTTCGGGACCATCTTGGTACAATGATCTCCTGGGCTGAGTTCAAAGACATCATGTACAAAGCTACAAGCATTGAATATTTTCAGATTGTTTGAAGCTGATGAACAAAGGCAAGCTCTCCTTTCCACATTTCCCTGTTTCTATGATGTATAAGGAAATGGTACTTAAGATAATAAAGGGCCAACTCAACTTTAATTGTTGTACTGTATGCCAGTACACCACAGGTGGTTCATTTAAATGGGTGATACCAAACAAACCAGGCTCTCTTCATCACAGATACAGTAAAAAATAAAAAATAAAAAAACATTAACACACAGTCACTTTTTCTCTCTCTCTGCCTCACATATAGACACACACACACACACTCACCCTGTTGAACTGAATAATCAGGAGATTTATCTTGTATTGCTGTCGTTAAGGTTTTTCTGTTTTAGGTAATTTATGTTAACTTATTTCTTGTTTAGATAATTTTGGGTCTGCATCTTATAATTTGTGAAATCTGTTCACATATAGACCTCTGATATTAAAAATAATGGAATTAAACAGAGTATAATGTCTTTTTCATTCAAAATATATTCTATATATTTACACTCACTGGCCACTTTATTAGGTACACCCTGCTTGTACCGGTTTGGACCCCCTTTTGCCTTCAGAACTGCCTTAATTCTTCGTGGCATAGATTCAATAAGGTTCTGGAAACATTCCTCAGAGAGTTTGGTCCATATTGACATGAACTGCATCATGCAGTTGCTGCAGATGTGTCAGCTGCACATCAATGATGCGAATCTCCCATTCCACCACATCCCAATGTGCTCTGTTGGATTGAGATCTGGTGACTATGGATGCATTTTCAGTACAGTGAACTCATTGTCGTATTCAAGAGAGAAAATTTGAGCTTTGTGACATGATGCATTATCCTGTTGGAAGTAGCCATCAGAAGATGGGTACACTGTGCTCATAAAGGGATGGACATGGTCAGCAACAATACTCAGGTAGGCTGTGGTGTTTAAACAATGCTCAATTGGTAGTAAGGGGCCCAAAATATCCCCCACACCATTACACCACCACCACCAGCCTGAACCATTGATACAAGGCAGGATGGAGCCATGCTTCCATGTTGTTTATGCCAAATTCTGACCCTACCATCCGAATGTCACAGCAGAAATCAAGACTCATCAGACCAGGCAATGTTTTTCCAATCTTCTATTGTCCAATTTTGGTAAGCCCGTGTGAATTGGAGCCTCAGTGTCCTGTTCTTAGCTGACATTAGTGGCACCCAGTGTGGTCTTCTGCTGCTGTAGCCCATCTGTCTCAAGGTCTGACGTGTTGTGCATTCAGAGATGGACTTCTGCATACCTTGGTTGTAACGAGTGGTTATTTGAGTTACTGTTGCCTTTCTATCATCTCAAACCACTCTGGCCATTCTCCTCAGACCTCTGGCATCAGCAAAGCAGTGCAAAGCGGTTTCCTCTTTTTCAGTCCATTCTCTGTGAACCCTAGAGATGGTTGAGTGTGAAAATCCCAGTAGATCAGCAGTTTCTGAAATTCTCAGACCAGCCCGTCTGGCACCAACAACCGTCATGTTCAAAGTCACTTAGATCACCTTTCTTTCCCATTCTGATGCTTGGTTTGAACTTCAGCAGGTCATCTTGACCTTGTCTACACGCCTAAATGCATTGAGTTGCTGCTATGTGATTGGCTGATTAGATATTTGCATTAATGAGCAACTGAACAGGTGTACTTAATAAAGTGGCCGGTGAGTGTATATCCTTGGTGTATAATCAATAAGATATGAATATTAATTTATTTATTTATCAGCATGATGACCATTTAATGTCAACTTCCTGTGTACAATTTTCAATCAGAGAGGCTGCTGGTAATGACTGGAGTACAAATGTAGTCACAGAATCAGCGTTTCCTGGCAAAGACCAAATGGAATAAAACAAAACATTGTCATAGCTTACAGGAAAAATCAAGTACTCTGGAGCATAATAGCAGTATACTGGTATACCCTTCTGATTTTGTGATTTTGTAGTACATGTTTTTGCCAAATCTATTTACAATTGCTGCACTAAATAAATCAGAGTTGTGATCACTGATTTTGTGCAAGTGATTAGGTTTTGTTTAAAAGGGGAACAGTGCCATAATTCAGAGTACCCTAACTTATGTAACCGTAATTGTGGGTTTAAGTCTACTTGTCTACATAACTCCAAAAAATGACCTCAAAATATATATTAAAGAATCTATATTAAACTCTATTACTTGTCCAAATATTGTTCTGCAGCATCCACCAAAAGACATATTAATAAAAATAGAGATAAAAATCTGACAGTGTCAGTGCATGAATATAACTGATCTTTGAACATCTTTTAAGGCAGCAGTTATTGTCTTTATTTGGCATCCAAGAGCTGTGAGATTACTGGCCTCAGCTTCAGGCACTTGTACTCAAATATTATTCCAGCAAGAGTAATAAAAGTGTAAAATTTTTTAAAAACATGCAATGTTAACATAGTTGGATGTCAGCCTTAAAAAGGCTACAGATTATTAATATTTCTTGGAAAGTTAGATAAGTATAACTCCCCTTCTCTAGCACTAGCACCTGTAATGTAAACAGTACATGATTTCTTTGATTTTAATGACCCCAAAAAAACCTTTTTTTGTTATCATAAAATAAAGATAGAACTGCATTTATCTAAAAAAAAACTAATTAAAAAAAATACCATGTGAATGCTACTTTTGCTTTTCATATTTTGTGTCTCTCGAAGATATGAACTGCACACCTTTTTCCCAGGTTTAGATTCTTTAGCAGATCCACCTGATGAAGCGCTCAAAGAAGTTGGGTTTAGACAGGTGTGAGAAGTCTGGCCCTCTAAATATGGCTGACTGGTCCCCCTTTACAATCTTGGTCAGCACCTCCTCATCCACATCGCTGCCCATGGCTATAACTGTGGGAACGCCTTCTACCCTGCGCATGGCACTCACGGCCTCGTCCAGATGATTGGTGGCCATGAGTCCGTCTGTGATGAAGACAAAGGAGAGTTCGGCATTGTCTCTGACGAGTCGTTGGTCCCCTTTTGTTATGATGTTGTTAATGGCATATATGATGGCGGCACCCACATCAGAGGATTCGTCAATATAAGACATGTTTTTCAGGTTGTCAGTGTTTAGCTCGAGATTGTAAGTGAAGTTGATGGCCACGCGTTGATCATTCTCATTGCCATACAGAAGCAGTGCCACACGGGCATTCATCTCCTCATTGTTGGATCGAGTCAGATTTAGTTCTTCCCTATCCACCACACTCTTCACAAATTTAAGAGCAAGATGGAAGTTTTTCTCCCCAAGCCGCTCAGAGCCGTCCAACAGGAAGACCAAATCCACAGGACGATTGTTGCATTCGGCTACTACCATTTCTGAGGGAACAAAGACAGTGTGTTCCTTCATTCACAACAAATCCAAACAAACATTTCATGTGCTCCAGTACCTCTAAACTGCAGTTTCATCATTCCTCTGAACAGAATGCAACACAAATCCCTCATGGGAATAACATTAACTATCCTTCAAAATAATTTTTACAAGCAATTTTCTTGTCTTCACACAGTTACAGAAACTGACATTGATTTGATCGCGATTGCCCTGTATTAATGCACATGTTCTCTAACACCAACATGTGAAAACTCAGTTTTTAAAACTGGCAGAAATGATTAAATCTTTCATCCTTTCAGGCATTTATATTGAATCCATGATGACCCATTCCAATTAGAAGGGACAGTAAGCCAAAAAGCCCTTCGTTGTATGAAATTACAAAATCACAGCAAATGTTTGGATTCCTGGCAGTACATTAAACCTTACCTGTTTCACAAGGGATGTCAGGACACACCGTCACAGGGTCTAGAATACAAAAGAGTGTTAATATCTGTGACTTGCTTCTGTCAACACTTGTTTTTGTTTCTATAAACAGACAACATGATTGACAGAGGCACATCCAAGCACACATGTTCTGAGGTGATGGTTTCGTTCCCTTTATGGGGCTCTCAGAAGTATTGCCAATCCATTGTAGAGTAGAATGAGTGACCAGTCAAAGAGGAACTAACTCTGGAACGCCATTTGTGTCACCAATAATCTCTTAATGAGAATGCTTTCATGGAGTTGGTTTTTCATTGAGTTTATCATCAGTGTAGCACAAAATGGCTGTACTATTTTAATATTGTTACCATTGTGGTTTTAGCTTTCAAGTAAATGGAGCTCATAGTTGAGAAGTGGTGGTTGGATGGAATATAACATGGAGCAGAGTGCCTCTTGGTTCTAATGCCTCTGTGTCTGAGGAGGGACAGCTCACCGGGGCAGAGCATATCCTGAATCTTTTTGACGAATTCGTCGGCCATCAGGTCCACAAAGTGGCGCATGATCATGATGCGGCTAGACACGTTACACGCAATTGACCAGATGGTTTTGTTGTGCACCTGCTGGTTGAACATGTCGCCAATGCCGATGGCGTTCACTTCGATGTTTTTGCTGCAGAGGGAGGTGAGCAGGGTATCATTATCACGTGGGTCGTAGCGACCATCTGTAATGACCACAGTGGTTATTTTAGCCTGGGCTCGAAGGCGGCCATTGACAAGGTTGTTATAGGTAAAATTTATGGCAGATGGAGTCCAGGTGCCTCCTGCAATCCACTCCAGCCTCTTGACCGCATCTTTGAGGGCTGCCATTGAGTCGATCTTTGGGTCATTGAGCTGGATGACCTGGAAGGTCCCACTGTGACTGTACTGAACCACGCCCACACGTGTTCCTGTCAGGAGCGCAGAAATACACATATACAGAAGAGAGACAAAGTGTTGGTGGTTCAGGAAGTACTTCTCTGCATGTAATTTTCCCATAGAAATTTTTCCTAAGACTTATGTATAATTTCTCCTATGACTTATATACTGTATAAAATATATATATATAATATATTTTATATTCCTAATATAAAAACAAGAGGTCACTGAAATTTCTTTCCAACCAAGTGTCCATATAAAAAGCAGTACCTACTGAAGGAGTGAAAGCAACCTCTATACTATTCAAATTTTGACAAAGGTACAAATAGGTAGAAAGGTAGAAAAATTCTTTGCACTAACAAACTACATGTCCCCTGAATGGCTCTCAACTGGCCATTCAAAAGCTGTATCCCTTCAAACTGTATGGAAATAAAGTTCTTTATAGTACACTGGGACAAAACGGCAATAAATTCATGTAAAATTAACAAACAACTAGCATGGGTTGATATAGAGAACCCACATGTTCAGCAAAATGGTAGGTACACAGTTGTGGGCCACAGACAGGTAAAATGAATGGAAATCAAATTTCCTGGACCCGCTCATGTGACCCACTTCAGCACTATTCAGAGTATACGCTATACAGATGTTAAGATGCTTCAGAACTGGGCTTTACAGTACAGTATACTCATGTTAACCTGTTTCAGAACTGGGTTTTAGAGTACAGTATACTCATGTTAACCTGTTTCAGAACTGGGTTTTAGAGTACAGTATACTCATGTTAACCTGTTTCAGTGGGCTTTAGAGTACAGAATACTCATGTTAACCTGTTTCAGAACTGGGCTTTAGAGTACAGTATACTCATGTTAACCTGTTTCAGAACTGGGTTTTAGAGTACAGTATACTCATCTTAACCTGCTTCAGAACTGGTTTTTAGATTACAGTATGCTCATCTTAACCTGTTTCAGAATTGGGCTTTAGAGTACAGTATACTCATGTTAACCTGTTTCAGAACTGGGCTTTAGAGAACAGTATGTTTCAGAACTGGGCTTTAGAGTACAGTATACTCATGTTAACCTGTTTCAGAACTGGGCTTTAGAGTACAGTATACTCATGTTAACCTGTTTCAGAAACTGTACAGTATACTCATCTTAACCTGTTTCAGAACTGGGTTTTACAGTATACTCATGTTAACCTGTTTCAGAACTGGGTTTTAGAGTACAGTATACTCATCTTAACCTGCTTCAGAACTGGGCTTCAGAGTACAGTATACTCATCTTAACCTGTTTCAGAACTGGGTTTTAGAGTACAGTATACTCATGTTAACCTGTTTCAGAAGTGGGCTTTAGAGTACAGAATACTCATGTTAACCTGTTTCAGAACTGGGCTTTAGAGTACAGTATACTCATGTTAACCTGTTTCAGAACTGGGTTTTAGAGTACAGTATACTCATCTTAACCTGCTTCAGAACTGGGTTTTAGAGTACAGTATACTCATCTTAACCTGTTTCAGAATTGGGCTTTAGAGTACAGTATACTCATGTTAACCTGTTTCAGAACTGGGCTTTAGAGTACAGTATACTCATGTTAACCTGTTTCAGAACTGGGCTTTAGAGTACAGTATACTCATGTTAACCTGCTTCAGAACTGGGCTTCAGAGTACAGTGTACTCATCTTAACCTGTTTCAGAACTGGGTTTTAGAGTACAGTATACTCATGTTAACCTGTTTCAGAACTGGGCTTTAGAGTACAGAATACTCATGTTAACCTGTTTCAGAACTGGGCTTTAGAGTACAGAGTTAACCTGTTTCAGAACTGGGTTTTAGAGTACAGTATACTCATCATGTTAACCTGTTTCAGAACTGGGCTGTTTCAGAGTACAGTACAGTACTCATTTTAACCTGTTTCAGAACTGGGCTTTAGAGTACAGCATACTCATGTTAACCTGTTTCAGAACTGGGCTTTAGAGTACAGTATACTCATGTTAACCTGTTTCAGAACTGGGCTTTAGAGTACAGTATACTCATGTTAACCTGTTTTAGAACTGGGCTTTAGAGTACAGTATACTCATGTTAACCTGTTTCAGAACTGGGCTTCAGAGTACAGTATACTCATGTTAACCTGTTTCAGAACTGGGCTTTAGAGTACAGTATACTCATGTTAACCTGTTTCAGAACTGGGTTTTAGAGTACAGTATACTCATCTTAACCTGCTTCAGAACTGGGTTTTAGAGTACAGTATACTCATGTTAACCTGTTTCAGAACTGGGCTTTAGAGTACAGTATACTCATGTTAACCTGTTTCAGAACTGGGTTTTAGAGTACAGTATACTCATGTTCACCTGTTCCAGAACTGGGGTCCTTTGCAATGGAGCCTAAGCGGTTGATGGTGCTAATGATAAAGTTCTTCTCCAGAGTGAAGTTTGTCAGTCCCACACTCTCAGAGCCGTCAATCACAAAGACGATGTCCAGAGCACCACAGAGTTTTTCACAATCTGACAGGAGAGAGTGCAACATTAGTTAACTGGAGAGAAACCTGCATGTAGCTTTGAAAGTTGTTAAAATATGACTGTTTATCTAACACATGTCAATGCCTAGCCATTTAATTTGTTAACATACATCAAAACTGGGCACTCACCACAGCAACCACATATTTCTCTGGTGTAGGTCATGACATCACATTCCTGGAAAACAGGTGATTTGCATCTTATTAATCATTTGTAAAAGCTTGATGTGTGTCATTTGTAAATGCTTGATGAGCTATGGTTTTAAAATGCCGCTAAGCAGCTGTTGGTTTTCTTACAGTGAGACCAGGGTCCCCCAGTTCTCCAGGTTCACCCTAAAAAGGATGGATGAATAGTAAGAAAAAAACATTTTGTAAAAAAATGTGTTTACAACCTGATGAAATGGAAAGCACACAATCAAGAAATACTTTGTGCATTTTTAACTGTCTGAGGCAGAAATTTGCATAAGATTTACTTCCTACGTGTCATGTCAGTAGACCATGACTTCAGTTCCTTTCCTTGGATTGATATGTACTCACTTTGGTACCTAACCCTCCCTGGATGCCTCTTGATCCTGGCTCCCCTGGATGTCCCGGCTTACCCTAAAAAACAGGAGAACACACACACACACATACACGGGTGGTTCTACAAGAGGTAGGTTCACCAAGACACGGATATTTTTCCTTGGTGCTTGTAATGTGATATAAATTGACTTGTTGTGCTCTGAGTATTATCAGTTCCCTTACTGGATCACCAGGATCTCCTTTAAGCCCAGGCTCGCCTTTAGGCCCACAGTCTCCCCTGCTTCCACCTGGTCCTGGAGACCCTTTGTCCCCCCGATCTCCCTGTTGAACAGACACAGGAATCATAAATTTGGACATGGGACCATTTGAGGCTCACTTTGAGCTGCACACTATCATAGACATGCTGCTGTGTTGCTCAATGAGGAAATACATTTACACTCACCTTAGACCTCTCTATATCTATTATGCCACATGGCAGTGATAAGTACCATACAAACTGTCCCGCTGAATTTAAAGAGATGCCAAAGCAGATTTCTTTACCGTGGGTCCTCTTGGTCCAGGATAGCTGAATCCAGGCCTTCCTTGATCACCCTAAGATAACACAGTAGAACATCTCATTGTTTCAACAGAACACTTATTCCTCAGCTATGGCAGACCCAGGGGTGGATCCTGGCTTGGGCAAAGTGGGCAGCTGCCAGGGGCGGCATCACCTGCGGTGGTGGGGGTAGTTTTTTAATTAATGTGGTATTTAAGTTACATTATAAAGGCCTATAGATAAACAAGGGTTGCTGATGGAAATGTGCAAACCTGCTCCTGTGTCCTGTCACAAAGTTATCCGTGCAGTTGCAATGGGCTCTCCACTGTCTCTCATCGCCACTCTGGATTTGCTTAATAGAAGCCCAACAATGGGGAGAGGCGGGATAGGTTGATTAAGGCCACCGTCTCACCCTACTGTAGGTCTGAAAAGGGGGAGCAGGGGTGCTTACCTATTAATACCTCCGTTCTTGATAATTCTTGCAGATTCTGACATAGGCCCTCTGTTACAATTTTCTTTGCTCGCAACAAATTATTAAAAACATAAGATCACAGCGAATGCATGCCACCAAGGTGAACTGGTTTAGTCTTGACCCTTGATTGATGGGCAGGGGTATAGGGATGGGTAGTGTATTGGTGACTACTGTTAGATTGAACAGCAAGAAAAGCCTAGGCTATGGATCATTTGAAATTGATAAAGATGAAAAGATCCAAGCCCTCGGGTGCCCAGTTTTGAAAGAAGAAGAGACAGCAAGAAGAAAAACAGGCGAAAGATATCGGGCACTGTCTGTCTGACTTTGCCCAGGGTGCCAGAACTGTCACCGGGCAGACATTTCACTTGACTTCAAGAATTTGATCACATGTTTGACTTTACCTTGAGTCCAGGTGGGCCAGGATCCCCCCTTGGTCCAGCATCACCAGGGTCTCCAGGACACCCCTGTAACAGAATTCAGTCAAATCAATGTCAGGATCAAACAGTTATGTGTGATCCAGCAGAGTCTGTCATATTTACTGACACATTTTAGTGTTAAATCACATTTCCCTAAAAAGCATTCCCTGCATATTTAACTCACCTGTGTGGGATTTTGTTTAGTTATGTTTGCAGGTTTGAGATGAAATTATAAAATGTTCTTCATATTACTTTGTGGCCCAGGCGTACGTTCTTGCTGTCTGTGACCTCCGGAATATTATTACATTATATATTACATTATATACAGTATATATTATTACATTATATATTACATATTATATTACATTATTTTATACAAGAGATATATTTATACTTACCACCATCCCTGGTTCCCCTTTGTCACCAGGAGGACCAGGAGGTCCTGGCAGTCCTTTGTCTCCCTATAGAGCATAACAAAGTGTAAAACTGAACACAATGTCTTATTGCTTAGAAACTCCTGGGCACAAATCAAATGAGAAATGAATTTAGTTCTCATTACTACACACATTATAAAATTTGCAATAATCATAATTTAACATGGTTATATAATGATTATTCATCTACAAAATACAGTCATACACAATCATATTGTATCTCACTGCTGTAATTGGGGTTACTATTTTCTGCTAAGAATAATTCAAAATGTGTAAAATGTAGTAACATTCAGTTTCAGTCATTGGTAACTTCCCTCAGAGCGCAGAGATCAATCACTGAAAGACTGAATGCAAATGGTGTTGCAAATATATGGCAATGTATGCAAAAACATGTACATATATATGCAAATATATATATATGCAAATGTATTACAAGTGAACAGTGATTTGCATAGAATACTCTTTGCTTTAATGTGTACCTTGCACCCTTTATGTCCATCATCACCAAGAGGTCCACTGGGGCCTCGTTCTCCTGGTTCACACTGTAAAACACATTCATCAAAATGACCTGTCTGGCGGTCAGAAGCTCCTCACACATTCAGACATTCAGCTGTACATCACAACTGAGTGCCACATAAATGTACCTGTAAGCCACTTTTTTATGTGCTTTGTCAACATTCATACACCTGTTTGTCTGTTCATTATGTAGTGCCGGGATAGGTGGAAGGAGATGCCAGCTCCTCTTCCCATAGGACTGCTGTCATGTCCTATTCCTTCTCTCAGCTGGCTCCTCCTTCCTCCTCTCCTGGCTCCATGTTCAATGCTGTATGCCTGCGCATTATACACCTGTGCACACTTGTTACCTGGTTTTCATCATATCTGAATATTTGGACTACATAACCAGCGAATACTTGTTCGTCATATGCTGGTGCAAAATAATATTCAGATGTCTGAACTACAACATACTTTAATGCCTGTGTATTGCACAGTGTGTTATCTTACAGTTTACATCCACAGGGCTATATTTTAAGGTCCAAATTCATGGCAAATAAAGCAAAAATAAAACATAGTACTTTAGTAGTTGCTGCCATGTTTACTTCAAAATGACATGGCATCCATTTCACCCATGAAGAATGATACTGTTTACTGGCTGCAAATGTTACATGTCAAACACCTATGAATGAATGTTGCCCTTATATAGAAGATATCATGGAAATGTGGGGTTTTAAATACATGACACACCAATTATTCAATACACCATAAAATAAGCCGGTACAAGTGTCAAATAATAGCCTGTATTTTTTCTGTAACAAATCATATTTCAGGAAATATACATGTATGTTTCCAATAAAGGAGTAGTTAAAACAAATGTTAAGTTTGCCATAGATAAAATATCATGCATAGTCACTGGAATATGCACCCTGCCAACAAGATATCACATTTCACTGTTGATAAAGGCACTAGAAAAGTTGATATGCACACTGGAGAAGTTGTGGAGGCATGTTCATGTTAACCAGAAAGTATTGTTTAAATGACATTTAATTCAAGCATAAGGCACTGAGGTCTGAATGTACTTTTTTAAGAAAGGGATGAAGGGATGCAAAGAAAAAGGGTTAAAGAAGGTAATAAAAACAAGCAAATCAAAGCATATCATAATCACATGCATGGCACTGATAGTAGTTAAAACAGCACAAAACCTATTTTCCAAATGAATGAAGGTTACCATGATAAATGTGTATAACAAAGTGTATAACAGCCAACAATTGGGACTGTTGATTCCTGTTGATTCTGATTGCCTGACATAACATTGGAAGACTATTACAAAAACATTCCACCCAATTACTAATTGGTGATGGTGGGAATAGTCCAAAGCCTAGCATTGCTGGAACTTAAAGTACAGGCTGGTAAATGAGTAATTAGTTGTTGTTTCTTATAGGCAGAAAAGAGGGCTTGAGTTATGTTAGAGTCTCTAAGGGTGGTCTGCAGAAGTATGAGTGATTGGCAATAGTTTATTTGACACGTACTTCCTCTCTCAGTATACTGTATCTCACAGCTTATGGTTGATTTGCTGATTTGGATCACCTTAGACACACCTCCATTTACTTTAGTTGGTTGGTTAGAAAATTTTTACACACACTTATTTGTGGTGGCACATTATAGAGGAGTACAAGCAAGGCAATCTCTTACCTTTTCTCCTTTTTCTCCATCTGGTCCCTTTTTCCCCTTTGGTCCAGGCTCTCCTTTTATCCCCTAACAATACAGAGGTATTTCTCTCAAATCTCTAATTTCTCTCAAAAAGAAATGTACTAGCTCCAAACACATTTTATCAAAGTCATATTCAGTTAATTTTCTGAGAGTCATACTGGTTCGCCTTTTGGTCCAGGTCCTCCAGATCTTCCCTGTAAAATAGCAGTGAAGAATCTTATCATACTTTGAAAGAAAGTAAAATTAAATGGTTATTATTATTATTATTTAAAATTAAATGTATTTAAAAAATTAATGAACATGACTGCTTACTGGTGATCCCTTCTGTCCAGGTAACCCAGGTGTCCCAGGGTTTCCTTTTTCTCCCTGAAAAGAAGGGGTGTGTCATATGTTTCACAACAACGGGAAATTACGTGAACTGTTAAGAACCAGATTTGCGACTGTATGTCTGTTCACACAAGATGACATCCTCTTGTGATTTTGCAGATCTAGATCCTCTAAGAGATCTACAATTCAAAATGATTTGACTATACTCCAAGATAATGTTAGTTTGATAAATGCACAAGCCCTTCAATTAGACTAAAAAATCAACAAAGGGCTTCATAATATTTGCTATGTGTGGGATCAAAACCTAGGACTGAAACAGTTTCCTCTGTAATTCACAAAGCATCCAGCTCACATGACATATACTTTCCTGTGATATCATCAGTCTTATTGGCATACCTTACATCCAGGGTCTCCAACTGGACCAGGTGGTCCTGGTCTTCCAGGGCGACCAGGATCTCCCTGAAATGGGTCAGAGGTGACACAGGCAATTAGACAAATGTGTTTCTGACCATGTGTCCATTGTACAAATATTTATTGTAATATTCTGTTTATATTATTAAAATATTTTTCAAATTAATTGAAATAACAATGCCTAAAGAGGTTAAGGGACAGAATGAATTTTGGGTATACACCTTCTCTCCATCACTTCCAAGTTGTCCATCTTGACCAACAAGTCCAGGATAGCCAGCAGGTCCCTGTCAAAGACAAAAGACTTGCTGAAGGAAACTCACATTTCTGATTGTTATTTTACCTATGTTTTGGACTCTCGCTCTTCTGAAGCGGTCAGTTAGAAGAGAGAATAGGGTATGATCGAAAAGATGTTAAAGAAAGAATGACTTTGCATAAGATCTTCATCTAAAGTCGGGTGTTTTGTGTTGTACTATTTTATGAATTTGTATCAAGCATAATTGGTATATCGAGTTGAATTGCTATTGAATTGGTAAAATTGAATTAATAATGCACAATATTTTGTGAGCTCTTCAGGCTTGAAGCAACATAGCTACATTATGGGTTTCAAAAATAAAATATTTAATGAAAGTTTCACACACCCTGTCACCTAGATCTCCTTTGCAGCCAGGTGGTCCTATATGCCCAGTTTTCCCCTGAAATATGAGAAGAAAAACATGTCATAGTTATTACTTATATATTCTACTGGCAAACAGACTAATATAAATTAAATCTGTGTGAGGAGCAGTATCACCTTTTGGCCACCAATTCCATTCCTTCCAGGCAGTCCAGCCACACCCTAATCACAAAGGAAATAAAGGTGTTTCATATTCAATAGCAACCATATATGCAAATTATGCACTCATTCACAAACTATCCATGACTAAATGAAATCTTACCTTCTTTCCATCAACTCCAGTTTCACCCTACAATTAGAAAAGGGAAATGAGTCAAAATGCAAGAGAGAGAGAGAGAGAGAGAGAGAGAGAGAGAGAGAGAGAGAGAGAGAGAGAGCGAGAGAGACGGTGTACAAGTCTAGTTTTCAGCTTTCCTAACTTATAGATACATATATTTTACTAACAGCAGAATCAAACAAATAAAATTAGTAGCCACGCTACAGTTTGTCTCTCTTTACCTGTTTGCTATATTGTGCTCACCTTTTCACCTTTTAGGCCTGGTTCACCCTAAACAAAGGCAGAAACATATGATTAGTCTGAGAACATTCACAAACATAAATAATGAAACAGAGGAAAAGTAATACATTGATCAGAGTTGCTTACCTTTTGGCCAAGCTGTCCCATAGGACCCATAATACCAGGGTCTCCCTGTAAGACAAATATACTCTAAGTTAATTTGATATGATTGAAAGTTCATCAAGAATGCAATGTAAAATAGACCTGGTAATAAAGAGTTCATAATTAAAACCAATCTATGTGTGACTACTAAGAGTTTGTTTGTGAGCATTAAACCTGTGGCCTACCTGCTGGCCTTTTTGACCTTTTTGACCAGGATCTCCTTTATCTCCTTTTGCTCCCTGGAAGTCACACAACATCAATACAAACACCCCTCCAACACTTATAGTTATTGTGCATAGGAGAATAGGAAAAAGCATTTATACATATTTGCTTTGACAGATATTAGAATACGAAACTCAACTCAAAGCCTGGACTTACCTTTTGTCCTCTGTAGCCTTTTGGACCAGGTGGGCCAGGTATTTCTAAGCACTTCAGCTTATAGCACTGAAATAAATTAGTGAGAATATGAAGGTTCATGAGTGTGAAGTTCAGACAGGCAAGGTCAATCTATATGACCACTGTGTCTTTTTAACTTTGTGAAATGATCGCAGGATTTTCAGTCTTAATGACACAATGGATGCTAACACATTTGCTTGAAGCAATGGATCTTCCACATACGAAAATGGTCACATAGACCATCAAAATCAATGCTGTATTACCTTTACAGAGATGCACTCATTCATACCCATCCCCCTCCCTTCATACATGCATCACAGTACCAGTATCTCACCTCCTGATAGGCTAGATGGGTCTGTGGGGAGAAAGAGTTATCAATATGTTTGTATTGTAAAAATAGAAATAGTTCTCATAAAATGTGAAAATAAGACATTAAATAATACAAGTATATGTATAAATAATCAGTTTCACAACTTCAATACATCTCTGGCACTATCATGCAGACTACCATCAATCATTATGAATTCCATGCTAAGGGCACTGATGAACAAGCAGTCTCTTCCAGGCAGACTGAGACCTTTTGCATCAGTGTTACACTGATAATCTCCTACAACTTGTAGATAAACCCTCAGGCACTGAATCAGTTTCACCTAAGTACCTAAGTTCTTTAACAAACTTGCCAAAATGCCAACATTAACAAATGGTCTATGTTAGTTTATATAACATCCTTTCTTGTGACTCGTTATCTATTATGTTGAACAAGATGTATAAGCTGAAGTGTGTCCTTCTGTGGCAGCTGCAGTTCAGTACTAAAATACAGTCTTTAGGACTTTGCAAGTGCTGGCCATCATTCTTGTTTTCTTTAAAACCTCACATAGCTCTTTTTTGTATTTGGCTTTCAGGGGGATAGAAAAGTCTTGATTTATAATAGCTGAGCAAAGAAAACAACTCCATCGTCACATTCAGCATGCATACCTGCACATTCAATCTGCATACTGGCAAACCATTTACAGTTTTAGGAAATTAGCAGATACTCTTACTGAGAATGCCTTACACGGCTGGCATTCGTTTTCAAACAGTTTACTTGAAAAGAAGAAAATTTCCTGAACAAATTAAAGTGCCTTGCACAACAAGTACAATGACGATGCCCCTATTGTCCCTATGCCCCTCAGATACTCTTATGTGATTCTATCATAAAGGCTCTTATCCATGAATGACTATCTCAGATACATGCTCATAACCCTTATGGACTCACCATGGTTTTGATGATGTGCTCAATGGTTGAGTTCATTATCTGTGGTGGTGACCTGCTGATGTTCACGGCCATGAAGTAATCCTGGTAGACAACAGCTGGAGAGCTGGCAATCTCCTTGAGAACTGCCTCATTCATATTCTTGCTTGCTGCGACAACAAATATCTTGGTTCCATTATTCTTCACCAAATCAGATGCAACCTTGATCCCCTTACAGGGTGTACCAGTTTCATGTCCATCGGTGATGACCACAGCATATTGAATGCGCTTGGGTTTGGAAGTATTATGGTTCATTTTGGTCATTTCTGCTGACATGTTGGTGAGTGCGCAGTCAATGAAGGTTCCCTCGCCCTTGTAGTTGATCCTCTGCAGGCCCCTGATGAATTCCTCCCTGGTGGTAAAATTACTGAAGATCTCATAATCCTTGGAGAAGTGCAGTCCGCCTAGGGACCAGGATATGTGCACCTGGCCCCTATAATCTACCTCATCCAGCTTGCAGGCAAACTGCTCTGTGAACTGCTTAATTCTCTCAACCAAACTGCCGGGTGGGGGCTCCTGGAGTGCGATCGTCTCGGAGGTGTCAATGACGAAATACAGGTCAATAGGGCACTCAATTGTTTCTGGTAGAAAAGACAGATACAAGAGATCCAATATTTAAGCTCTCCCCTCTTTTTGAAATGTATGTTACTGGCTGAATAGAAGGTTGTAATCAGGTAGATAGATTTTGTGCCAGTGGTATAGTGGTGCCTTCTGTTTTATACACTTAAAAGGCCTGTTGTGTAATGTTTCCTGGCTTATGCTGTGTCAGACTGCTCTAAGGCCTGTGATATAATAATGATATAATAATATTCAATTAAGAGTTGATCTGATGCCTTCGGAGTACTTTGAGTACCTGTAGTTTATTCACTTACCCTGGTTGTTGATCTAATAACATCCCTGATTTATTAACGATACAGAGTCTGCAAATTGTATTGTGAACTCCTTAATTCTGTCAAAGAAACTGTAATTTTGGTACAGAAGATGTGCAATCGACTTGGATGAGTCAAGGACAAAATACACGTCAACTGGGCACTTAGTTGTTCCTGGCGGAAAATACAAACATAAGAGAGTGAAATCTCAGTCTAACCGTCTTTTGGAAATGTATGTATCTGTATGAGCAGAAGGTTGTAATCAGGTAGACAGGTTTTGTGCCAGCAGTGTAGTGGTCTTCATGCAACTTAAAGGTTTATTCACTTAAAGGCTGATTTGATGCCTGTTGTGAAATATTTCCTGGCTTATTTGGTTAAACACTAATCGGATGCCTTAGGTTTACAGATAGCCTCTGGTTTGTTTAAAGGCTGATTAGAGGCCTGTAATGATATACCGTTCTTTGGTTGTTTTTCTAATAATGTCCCAGGATTGATTATCTATTCTGCAGTTAAGAAACAGACATTTTGTATATGTTTTCTGTACATGGATATGGTTACTTGGCACACACATGTCTTATTTACTCACTATTGCATTCTGTTACACATTCCTGATGACTGTAAATGAGCGCCCCCTTTAGGATGCACAAAAACAGGACCAGCCACAACATTGTTGACTCCTCCCTGGGCATGAAGAAGCAAGAACATGAACATGAACATACTATGCAAGAATCCCTGAACACTGTGCTCACACAATAGCCAGTATAACAGCTTGCCAGACCAAATGCATTGTGCTGATATAACAGCCAGTGGAAGATCTTGCTGATTCTAATCCTTGCTGATCCACGATATCCTGAACAGCTAACAGCTGAACAGCCTGAACAGATTTTCTTTTTTTTTTTATGAACATGTAGGTCAAAATAATATCATGACAAGGTTTGCAAAGGGCCAGCATGATTTATTCTTTCTTAAACTATTACTTCTTTTACTTAATCTTATACCACTGCTACTACTTTCTATACTGCTTCTTTTACTACTTAATTTTATTACTTCTTTTACAACATCTTATACCTCTGCAACTACTTTCTATACTGCGTCTTTTACTAATTCATCTTATACCTCTGCAACTACTTTCTATACTGCGTCTTTTACTACTTCATCTTATACCACTGCTACTACTTTCTATACTGCTTCTTTTACTACTTAATTTTATTACTTCTTTTACAACATCTTATACCTCTGCAACTACTTTCTATACTGCGTCTTTTACTAATTCATCTTATACCACTGCTACTACTTTCTATACTGCTTCTTTTGCTACTTGATCTTATTACTTCTTTTACAACATCTTATACCTCTGCAACTACTTTCTATACTGCGTCTTTTACTAATTCATCTTATACCACTGCTACTACTTTCTATACTGCTTCTTTTGCTACTTGATCTTATTACTTCTTTTACAACATCTTATACCTCTGCAACTAATTCATCTTATATAACTACTTTCTATACTGCTTCTTTTTTTATTAATTCATCTCTATACTTTCTATACTGCTTCTTTTACTACTTAATTTTATTACTGCTTTTCTTTTTATACTTGATCTTATTACTTCTTTTACTAACATCTTATACCTCTGCTACTACTTTCTATACTGCTTCTTTTACTTGATCTACTTTTACATCTTATTTTATTACTTCTTTTACTAATTCATCTTATACCACTGCTACTACTTTCTCTGCTTCTTTTACTAATTCATCTTATAACTACTTTCTATACTGCTTCTTTTACTACTTAATTTTATTACTTCTTTTACAACATCTTATACCTCTGCAACTAATTTCTATACTGCGTCTTTTACTAATTCATCTTATACCTCTGCAACTACTTTCTATACTGCTTCTTTTACTAATTCATCTTATACCACTGCTACTACTTTCTATACTGCTTCTTTTGCTACTTCATCTTATTACTTCTTTTACTACTACTGCTCATTAAACTACAACTAGCATTTATTATACCAATTCTACTTTTTCTACTGCAAATATTATACTTTATGAAACTACTTTTACTACCTACATATAAAACACTATACTCCATTACTTTTTCTTTTAATTCTATCAGTCCAGCCCACTTATTGTTATCAACAATCCAATCAATAACAATCAACAATCATATTCTATAATGTCCATATATGTCTATAATGTATCTATCCAAAATTTATTGTCACCTCAACATCTGGATTTTCTACCACTGTCAGTATTTAAGCTCGGTACTTATTACTTATTTACCTCAGCTTATTGTTCTTCATCTGCATCTACTACTTAAAGTATTACTGCTTCTTATACTGTTTTTATACTATTACTACTTCCTGTACTATATCAACTGTACAGT
The DNA here is from genome assembly GCA_022829145.1 of Albula goreensis. Classification (NCBI taxonomy): domain Eukaryota; kingdom Metazoa; phylum Chordata; class Actinopteri; order Albuliformes; family Albulidae; genus Albula; species Albula goreensis. The sequence continues at coordinate 13,886,232 of CM040746.1, read as the reverse complement.
TACTTCTTGTGCTATGAATATTTCTTTAGTACTAAAATAGAACCTTCAGAATGTACAAAACAACACAACACAAAGTGTTTCATCAAATATACTCTCACAATTGGAATAAATTAGAAAAAGGTTTATCATATATTTAACACTAAGAAAAAAATAAATTCAGTGTATAGGGACATGGTTCACGACATTGACAGAATACAAAACAAAACATGAATACAAATGGATCAAAGTGAATGAGTGAAGTTACCCAAACCAATTGCTTTCTCTCCTGAGGAAGGACGGAGGAATCACTCACAAAACAATAAATACACCAAATAGGAAGAATCTAGATGCCGCAAGCAAAAGTAACCAAAATCCAAGGAACAGGTCCTCTTTTCCACCACTATTGCTGCATAAGGCCTGTAATGAAGACTTAAAACCAAGTTGAACCGAACTGACTTGGTGTAAGCTAAATTTGTTATGGGCTGGGCTGTTGTGGGGTGGGTGGAGGGGAGGCGTTTGTAGGCAGGTGCAGCCGAGTTCCTTTCCAGGCATGGAGGGTGGGGGGGATGTTTGGATAGGTGAAAAAAATCCTAGGGCCTCATAGGGTTGTTTATCCCCTAAGATAAACCATTCTTGTAAACTTGATAGGTTAGGTTATGTTAAAAGCCACAAAGTCAACTATGTGTAGTTTTGTCAAGTCAATGTCTAAACATAATAAATTTAAGTGATTAAAACATAACATCAAACATACAAACAAACAAGTTGCATGGAAGTCCATCAATCCAGTGTAATTCAAACAACAGGCAATCATGTCCCCAGCAAACCTTGGGATTATCTGCAATGTTCTTTTACTGATCATCTGGATTTTAAACAGATTGCAGTGTTATTCATTTACTACTGTGGCAGGACACCTTGCACCGCCTATTTTCTCTTATTCAATTATTAATTAGTTGGTTGTTGCCAGTTTCCTGCAGTCTCTCCAGTCTGAGGGTTCTTAACTAGGCTATTCCTCAAATTAATTAAATAATTAAATTAGCATTTTGTTCTAAAAGAATAGGAACATAGAAGTCATAAATAAATTACAATGAGAGCAACCTGGAATTATCAGTCAAGGTACTGCCACTTCATAAGAAGGTTGCAAAGATATGCACAGTACTAAAGCAGAAAAACTATTTAGACATTTCATTTCATTTTCAACAAGAAGCTCAGAGCTGCCTCCAGAGGACATTGCTGCTGAGTCCACATTGAACCAATTTTCATTTAATTTAATTTTCTTTGTTCGTAACATACATACAATATAGGGATACTCCAACATTTTGGAAATAAAGCTGTTTCATTTACTTTCCAAGAGGAGATAAGCCTATGGTTTTTATATCCATTTGTTCATTCTATAGAAATCCTCTGAACAACTCACCGGACTACAGTTAGCAGTTATTAAATGGAATGAAAGTCTATGAGGTCTTTTAGGGACACAACTTAGCACCAGAAAAAAGTGAGTACATTGTGAACCCTTTGTGTTGACAGGACATTTTCAGTGCCTACCAGGATAGTTATGTCTTTTACTTTTGCTGTCATGATGAAAATCATGTGATCTGGATCTGAAGAGCACATACTTTTCACATAGCCTCTATGGAAGCACCATTTTTCACTAATAAATAATATGTAACAATAATTATTTACATAAATAATAAGCTAAGCAGGAATAGGCTTTGTAAGTATATGGATATGAGTATCCTTCAGGGGAAACACACTTACTGCAGGAATAGGTATCTCTGAGCTAGAGAAACTCTGCCCTCTGGATCAAATGAGGAATGAAAATCCCATTGCATTTTTCCAAAGAGTAGGGGTATTAACCCTGGCATCCTCATTAAATTCCAACAAAACTAATTCTGTACATCTGCTCACATGATCATTACTTATATCTGAATGCCTACATTGAATCCTTGCATTCCAAAGAAAAAATAAATAATGTGTGAAAAAACTATTCAGTCTTTCAGATCTTTCAGCATCTGGCACAGATTAAAATATGCAGGTATAATATAACTAACTACCTCTTTAAAAACCAGTTGCTTCAGGCAAGCGAGTATAACTCCAGGTCAGGTACATTGTAATATATTTTTTTAAATGAGCATTCACAATGTCTGTGCTGTGTGTGTGTAGTCAGAATGAAACTAAAACAACTGGCTCCCAATATGGACACATGCATGGGTAACCTTTGGATAACCTCTGTTGTTTTGTAAAGGTAGATAATTTTGTTCATGGTTTCCAGGCCTTAGTTACAGTGAAATCTGTGCCAGCCTCTGTTATATAATACCAGGGAATGAGTGAGGGAATTAATGTGTTTCAAGAAGATCAGTTTTCAGTTTGAAGGTCTCAAGCCTTGTTCGATACAGAATAGCACTGAAACTCATTGCAAACTTGTGCTATCCTCATGTTTTTCACAGAGCTACAGAAAAAAAATTACCTCTTAAAATTTGTAACCAAACTGCAACAGAAAACAGCTGTCACATTATGTCTGATAATTTTTCTCTGCAACAAAAATGCTTAAGTGGTCAGACATTGGGGTAGCTTTTAAATGCCTCATCTGAACTGAGACAGATGAAGGACACATCAGTCAGGGTGTGACAATGGCTACATCCTCCATAGTCAGCTTGCCACCTTCACCCATGTGCAGGTCAGAATATTGATTATGCTGTAGTGAGAAAAGAGATAAATTCATTCTTATGTCTGAACCAAAGTTTGTGGCATGCAGACTCTTTAACCTTTTCCTTATGTTTATGCTGTTGCTCTGCCATAACTCTGCTTGAGCTGCTTTGATGTGTGTATTGTCTTTCAATAAGTTTGAAAGAGTTTACAAAAGTTGAATACACTAATTGAACTTTGATTAGGCACTCATACCTTGAGATGGGAGCGTTTTGTAAATCTCACAATGGATGGAGCTTGTTAAATGGCCTTGATTTCCATCAAAAAAAGAGTCAATTTATACAGTAGCTCTTCTTATTAGTCATAGCTTTATGGAACTTATCATTTTCCCATCACATCTGACACAACTACAGTTTCTTAGACCTTAAACTTTAAAAAGCATGAATGAAATATTTAGCAGGGGGTGGGGGTGGGGGTGGTGGATGGGTGATGGTGTCAATGTTTCGGGGGAGTAGCATGGATCATAAACAAAGGCAAAACTGCAGCAATCTTCTGTATTCATTCCTTCCAAGTCAGTTTAGCTGTCAAATCCACTGAAATTTCACTTTCATTCCAATGCATGAGATTTCAGTACCCTGGGGTGAGAGCATGTGATGGATCCTGCATATGTAAGAATTAAACCAAATTCTTGACACTTTAGACCTGTGCAATTTAGTCCCCAACTATCTGACCTCTTTCAAAATCTGTTAGATCTCTCATGTTGCTTTAGAAACTCACATATCCAAACGTTCAAAGTGTATTTCATTTCAGAAACATATTTGTAATTAGGGTTGACATTAATATGAAACACATGTGTCGACACTTTTTGAATAGGAATCTAGTTACTTCAGAATATGAGTACATTGCCTCGTACATTTTTGTTTAGTCATACACAACTTTTCCTCAGTGAATGACAGTGGCCCATACCTGCCTGACTGGATAAAATGATTTGATTTCCCCTTGTTTAACATAAAAAGCTTAATTTAACCAAAATTGACCTGAAGAAATTTCTGGCTTGGCCTTGTCACGTGCCTCTGCTCAAATGGCCTCCCAGCTGACATAAGTACCTGTCCAAGCCATGGCTGCAGCATTGCAGGGCATTGCTCTGTGGCCGTTTGTGGTGCAGAGCTGAAATGGGGCAGGGCTAATTGAAGCTGTCTTCTCTGTAGAGTGACTTTGACATTCAGCAAAGTGCTGTACGTACAGCAATACCAACCCCACAGCGATAACAGTGTGTAAAGCCATGCATCCCTGGGCCTTGACAAGAGAGAGCACTGCTGCTATTGGCTCTAAGATGGGAGGTTGGCCAAGACCGAAAGGGACCAATGAATAGTATTTACTTGTATTTTTACCTTCTTGGTAAGGGCTGCGTATTTCCTTAAAAAGAAAGGTTTGCTGAGGACTCTGCCATCTGGTGTTTCTCAGGAGCTGCTAGGTGACTCATATTTCAGGAATGACTTCTGTTTCCCTCTTTAACGGGACACTATGCTGCAGAACTATTACTACCTCTGCAAGGAGCTCCTTAAAAATTGGCACCTGCAGTTTTGGCCAAATAACTTAAAACATATGGGCACAAGCACGGTCATATATTTTACCACTTGTATGAAGAAAAATAGAAAATACTTTGCAATGTATGAGTGATTGTAATATATTGAGGAGTTATTGTGAGTTTAATGTGTATTTGATTTTATTCTCTCAAGATTATCCATTTTCTTTGCTTCAGGCTTGGTCCAGAAAAATAATTTGTGTTTTGTTTAAATGCTTGAGCGTAAATATTTTTGGACAGATAATTTTTTCTGCTATGAATTGCTACAGCTAGTGCTTCAGTCAAGTGAGAGTACCAGGTCCCTGAAAGATGAGACTTGGTGCTAGCTGAACTGTGTGACTGAATGATCTGCTGAAACCCACTATAAACCTTACTTATATTGTATCAAGTAGATTTTAGGAGTCATTTTATATTAATAACAGGCCATATAACAACAGACCCTAAAAGGCTTTTTTTAAGGTTACAGACTATGTCTTTGTTTTTATGACTCTTTTTCCTTCTCTGTCTTTTTTCTGTTTTACTTCATGTCTCTTTCTGTCTCTCCCTCTAGCGTGGATCAAGGAGAGATCTCTCCCAGTTTTAGACAGAACACAGAACTTGGGGAGCAGCTGTCAGAGGTAATTCTGTAAGCTTGTGGTTCAGCTGAATTACTCATAAAGCACCCCCAGCAGGCTCAGTTTAAATCTTTCAATGTTATGTTCATGTTTAATTCACCCCCATGATGACAACTTATACTTATACGGTTAGACTTTGAGGAAGTCCAATACTGAATGCTGCTATAGAGACAATTGCCATGTTACTGCAGCTCACCTACACTAGATCTAGATTGACAGAGGTCATATGAGGTGTAACATCCACGGAGTGTAATATCAGACATAATGCCCTAAACATCAAAAGAAATCAAACCAAATCTTTATGTCATTGCTGATCAATTCTGAGAGAACCTGCAGTTTCAACCACAACTTCGATGGTCATTCCATCTGAGACAGATTATCTGATGTCCTGAAACTGTAAAAGGCTAGAATTCCAATGCTTGTAAAAGTATGAACGGTGAGGGAAATCGATTCTGTGAGACTTTAGCGAGGATGCATACCAAAGGAGCTTCACTCTACATCCTGGCATTGTACTCTGTGGTAGTCATACCTCCCAGTTGGTCTTAAGACCAATGGGAGAAGTGATTCTCTGGCAGGAAAAACACACACAATCATGCATTTGCAACAGGCTTTGCCCTTCTTTCAGTATCTTACTTAAAATACAGAACTGTTCAACATTTGTGCAGCTTGATCCCACTGAGGAAAGATGCGCTCCAGATGTTAGCATTCCAAATGCTGCACCCGGCAGCTGGGATTGTTTAGCTTGCTGCATGGTGCCAGGGCCCTCCACCTGGCTAACTGCAGCCTCCTGACAGGACAGCGCTCTGGAGGACATGTCATCAGCATCAGGGAAGCAGCACCAAGCCATATTGAAGGGGACCCCATCTACCTGAAAAGACTATCAATGTCACACGATTACAACAATCCACTATACAATGTCAAAATTCCCATGGAATTGTGCAGTGATTGACAATTGGGCTGGCAGGTGAAAGCTTTCAGTAACTATTATTTTTATGGGAGGCTGTCTTTGCTTTTTTTTTTGAGGTGTTACATCAGTAATATGGAACAATTAGTCTGTTTCCCTCATGAAATTGGACTAAGGGCTGCGACAGATTGTGAGTCATCATTCTTGGAAACACAGATCTGAAATATCGCTCTGTTACAGATGCCAGTTCTTAATTTGTTTTGATTTTCACATCAGCAAACTAGAGGGCTTAGAAGTCGTGAGAATATGCTTTTTAAAAGAAATGTACGCTCTAACAATATATAAAGTACTAAAAATTTTGGCAGTTGTTTTAGGCAAAAACATTGCTGAATTAATTTTCCATTGATTGATGACCAACATTGATTTTTTATAGTCTGTTCCCTTTGTTCTGCACAGAAACAAAAGCATGTTTGTTTTCTCAGTGTTCTACAAGATCCACATTTTCACTTCATTGTATGTCGATTAAATCCATTGTACTTTCTGGCTTTTCTCAATTTTCTGTAATTCATCACAGATATTCCAAAACAGAAGAAACATTATAAAATTGTGTACAACATTGAGTATAACAACAATGTGAAGGGTGGGACATCTTACTATCTTTCTTTCTAAAATATTCTCATATTATGAAGTCCAGATTACCCCTCTAAATTTGCAAAAGGCAGTACTCCAGATGTTTATCAAAGGATGTGTGTGTGTGTGTGTGTGTGTGTATGCAATAAATGCCTCAAGTCATGCTCTTTCATGAGATGTTTTGAGTCACTTATGTAGTCTTTACATGGAACTTTTTTTTGCTTGATGACTCTGACATTATGATGATTTGAAGAGATGACTTCAACATTTAGCAATTAAGCCCTTTTGCATACTTACCAAGAGTAGAGAAACTTGTCAAATTTGTTACATTTTCATGCAGTCCAGAGAACCAATACACTGGTCAACACTAAGGATTAGTATAGTGACTGGAAGTCTGCGGGAAGTTCCAGGAGCTTAATGTAGCTCCAATCAAAAGTAAGAAATCTTTCAGTAACACCACATGGCATGCAAGTTAGAGACTTGAAATCTGGATTTGAAAGCAAAAGAGTGTGCACCATTATGTCTTTAGGTCTCACTGAAGGATTTCTTCAAGTTTAGTAGGTTGAGCTACTGGAACGTCCCATAGATGCCTAGTTTTTGTGATAATGCTAGGTGGTCCGGTGCAGTGGTTCTGGAGAATTCTCAAGAATATATGAACAGAAATGAAAATAGTACCACTAGATTTCTCTGTTATTGGTAAGTAGACATAATGGCTGAATTGCCAGCATATCAGATTATCCTTTCAACACATCTCTCATTGATCTCTGACAAAAACAGTTTGGCCATCCGTTTGAACATCCATGGTGCATTTCACATAAGGATCTGATGTTCCTGTCTGGTATGTGTCCCAGTCCACATGGACTGTTCACATCTGATGAGGAAATATTAATTAATATCTTATGAAAAAATACTAATTCTGTTGGACCATTAAAATGTTTTGTGTGATTGCGTACACATGCTTGAGATGTATTAAAAATGTGTTCATGCAGCAGTGGAGCTGAGATTTTGTGCAGTAATAAGGGATATTCAGCCATGGCTATGGATATTCAGCCTGAGTCAAGTGCTGTCTTAGAAGCCTGCTGCTTTTCCTGGTGGCCCAGGACCTGCACATGCTCAGTAGTGCAATACCTGGAGGATGTCAGTCTGAATTACAAACTGGTGTAGATGCAGATCTTTCCTCCTCAGAGAGGCCAAAATCCTGGAGCAAATTTTTTTGTTTTGTTTTGTTTTGCAGAAACCCGCTCAAAAGGATTATTCCATGGTCTAATGACTGCATTGGTGATCAAGTTGGACACAGCTTGAGTAAGATCTGATTGGTTACCATTTGAGGAATGTATATGATGTGCACAGGATGTGTTCAGGCACAAACCTCCATTGTCTCCGTTGAGTGAGATGTGCTGTATCAGTGTATCCTGAGTCATAGCAAGAACCTGACTAAAACAACTGTCACTTGGAATGATCAGAACAGTTGCAAGGAACATATTGTTTTGTTGGATGCATCTACCATTTGTAAAATCATTAAGGAATTGTCAAATGAAAACTATTTCAGTTGTTTGACTACAATGCAGCCACAACATTTACGTATGCAATAGACATTCAGTATAAAACATAGAATAGCATTACTTAAATGTTGATTGCAAGGTAATCTACTTATGCTTTATAAATGAAAACTGTGGGGTCCCTTTTACACACTTACATTATTATAGAAATAATTATAGGAAATCATGCACTTACGTATTGCTCAAATACTACATTTATTCTTAGAGATACAACAAAATCAAACTGGTTCTTTATACCTTGAAATCTTAAATGCTCCTAAAATCCCTTGATGTGATCTAGGGGAGGAACTTTTGTTGTTGTTGTTGTTGTTGTTGTTGTTTATTGTCTCATGACATGATCAATAAGCATTGGATCCACCTTGCAGATTTCATAAATTGCCATCTACAAGCGCTCTGTTCATCCTAATACTCACTGTCAATTTATCTTATTTATCTTATATATTTTGAGTGCACCGTAATTTTCCATCATGTTGCAATGGAACTGATAAAGCAGAGGAGGACAAGTGTGGATATTGTGGTCAGAACTGTTTTACTCTGCCAATTTTCCACAGGGTGGAAATGTGGTTGTACATGTCATGATTCAAATATAGCAAAATGTTTCTTCTTAGCCTTATTGTTTAGGTCAGAGTCACCAAATTCAAGCTCACTAAGTCTCAAGGGTTTAGTTCCATTTGCCAAATTTAGTTTGTGCTGTTAATTTGAAGATGTGATGTTAAATTTAGTCTGTTTTATTGCTGGGAACCCATGAACTTTTAGTCATGAAATGCCTTAGAGAGAGAAAAGCATAGTTAAAGCGAGTTGGAGTCATATTGCCTCATTGTAATGGTCTTTTGTACTGAACTCCTGCTGGCACTAGAAGATGGGAAATCGGACCTTAATGTTTTATATTTATAAGTTTCATTATTCATACGGGACACGTACCATCATAAAAGAAGCCTAATCCAGCTCTGTTGATCGTTCCTGTGGCTTTATGCATTATACTGCCCCAATGAAATGCTTTTTTTAGGTCAGGGATTAAGATGTGTTCGTTTCTTGGAATTCTGATCCAAGCCTGGATTGCCCAAGAAAGCCTGGGCTTTCTGCTTTTATTACTGCTCTGGTTTTGGCTCGCAGCTCCTCGAGCAGATGGCCCACACCTCACAATGCTACAACCTGCATCCTGATGGACCTGAGCCTGCCTCCTCCCAAGGTTGTCTTCCTTTCCATCAAGGGAGTTATTCCCTGGCACCGACAGCCTGTGGTTTCTGGTTGAGAAGGTTAAGGCTGGGGCCTGGTGTATTTGTGACAAATGTGTTGCCCTGTCCAAATAAATGTGATTCAATCTGATTTACAAAGCAGGCCACACATGGGTCACATTGGATGGGGCAGGAATCAGCTCATTGGAGATCAATGGGATGAGTTCCTGAAAGGAGACAATCTTTGGACCAAAGATATGATGAGACGTCTTTCCTGATCAACTCCTTTCAAGCCCTGCCTGGACTAATAGCTCCCCAGACTCAAGTATTTTTGACAGAGGAAAATACTGTGTGAAAATACAGTGAAAATGTGTGTGAAAATGTTTACGATGTATACACATTGTCAGTCCTGTGGTCATTAGACAGCTCTGATGATAATGCTGTTCATTAGTTAATATTGTGCAGCATATATAAAGGCTCTGTCTAATAGTGAACCAGTGGAAGACTCATGCATAAAAACTCTCATTGAAACCCTTGGTCCATGAGTAATGCCGCTGTATGCCTACCCATGGATCACCCTGCTACAGTTAGGACTGCATTCTGGACCAATACCAACATTTGAAACCATGGTGACGTTGGTTCTTATTTTAATTTAATTTCTTTTAATTTCATAATTAAAAAAAACTTTTTTTGGTCAGCATTGTTTTTCCCTGAGATGGCTATACAAATTCTGAATGGAGGAATAATGGTACTATACCTTCACTGTTCATGAGCATATTTACAGTAAAATGTCAACACTGACGTTTATTACTTATTCTGAGCATTAAGTCACTGTTTTTGGGCCCCTGGGCAGCTCACATGGGAAGATGTTTACCAGAGACCCCCATGGCTGGATGTTTGAATCCCAGCCACACCATTAATGGCTGTGGTCAGAATTGGTGAGGCAAAAATTGGTCCAGCCTCGCTGGTGATGATAAGGGTTAAGCCATTTAAGTTTGTTGGTCTCATCAATATCAAATCTCAACAATATCAGCTGTGCGTAATTAGTGGTGCAGCTGCAGTTTGGAAATAAGCTAGACTGCTGTGATAAGTCTCATGACTGTTGGTGGAATAGTCCCATGCCCATGTCCCATCTTCAGTGGCGGGCAGGATGGTTGATGTGGTATGTCAACTAGTTTGGTTGGCGTTGGGAAACCAATGCTGCAGAAAAGTTTTTTTGCTGGACAGATTCTCTGCAATCTATCAGACACCTTCAGAGACATCAAGTGTGCTCTGGATTTAAGAAGTTCTCTGTGAAGTGAGGAATTCCAACTTACAGTAAATTACACACACAATAAAGATGAATCCTTGATATGATAATATAGTAAACTACCGCTGGACATAACCTCACCTCAAGAACAGACTGCATGCCATACACAGGCATACTGTATTTACTTATTATTTATAGTGTGTCTGCATGGTGCCGTCTACAGTTTCAGTGCCAGAGAATCTCATCAGGAGACAGCTCATTTCTCAAATGTTGTATGTGTTTAAATGCACCTCCTGCATAGAAACAACCTTTTTAGGAATGTATTTAGACTACTGAGAGTGTGAGTCTAGATAAACAACTGTAACTCAGCACTACATTATGTGTGTGCATGTGCCTGTAGGTGTGTGTGTTGTTTATCACAAAGGGGAAAGTTTGAGTATGTGTGTGTGTCTTTGTGAGAGAGAGAGAAATATTAAGGACAAGAAGCAGGCAGCTTGGGTTTGGTGAAGCGACTTTATTTTTTTTTTTATGGAACACAGCCTTACAGCCGTTCAGAGGCTGCAGCTGTTTCCAACACATTGCTCAGATGTAAAACTTCACAGATTTAGTGGTAACTTCAATTTAAAGCAATGTACTCTTCACTTTGACAAATAAAAATATCTGGAAAGCCTGAGAGTCTTATAGCACCATCGATATAGAGATGACGTTAAATGTCTGTAACACAACATGATGCAGAATGTTACTGTGCCAGTATGTCATTGTGAACATTTACAGCAGTAAATGAGGAGCAAATGGGTGCTGCTGTGGTGAAAAGATGTGGTGAGACACTGGAGTTCTGATCTGAGAGAGGAGGCTTTAAGAACATGTCCTTTTATGGATCAAATGTTAGTTTCTGGCCTTGTGCCTATGCAAGCCGTCTCATCCTTGGCCAGCAATGAACAAGGAGCAAATAGAAAGGGCAGATTCCTGACCCCTGATCCTTCCCATGGTCTTTCTGAAGAGAAGCTTCAGTGCATCCATGTTTAGGGTGGCTGCATGTTTCCACACTAAGAGAAGCTTGCTCAAGATATTTTAATTAAAAGGACTCATGATTCCTGTAGCTGCAACATGAGAATTACACCACCATCACCAATAAGTGAGGCTGGGAGAATATAATGTCATTGCTAATTCCAGCAAAAACCACCTGCAGTTAAAAATCTTTCACTTATTTCAAGACCTGACGGTAATATAAAATGCAGGTTTTCTTTTTTTGCTTTTTTCTTTTCTTTATTCAAACAATCATATTCTGTCATTAAAAGAAAATCTGAATATAAAACAAATGTTCTACAGGATTCTAAATTAACATATGAATCAGAAAAAAAGCTTGTGTTCTTGGGTCCCCTTGCATATACCTAACCACGCCGCTCAACCCACACCTACTGACACACATCCCCTCCACCTCTTAGATCATATTTTCGAAACCTTCCTGGACACAGTTTGGTAAAAGACACCCCTGAGTAAGGAAGGGTAGTCTGCGGCTCTGAAGAGGTGGCCCTGTGCGTATGTGACATCGAATATACCCCCCGGGCTAACCAGGAACTGCAAGTTGGACTCGCTCACCTGTCTACCCACGGCCAGTACGAACAACTCTATGCCCGCAGCCTTGACCTCCTCCACCCTCTTCTTGATGATGTTTTCGGTCACTCCCTGTGAGCGGCCATCTGAAAACAGCAGCAGTTTGTTCTTCCTGTTGCTACTGCGCTTGAACTTCTCAATGGCGAAGTTGAGGGCACCTGTCACGTCCGTGGCAGCGTTCTGGAAGGCGATGCCGTCTATCTGCCTGGCTGCCACGGTGTAGTTGGAGGTGAATTCCTCCATCGTGGCGTCTCTGCTGTACTGTGCCACAGCAACGCGGACATTTATGTTGTCGTTCAACTCAGCTGTCAAGAAGCGCTCTGCCAGCAGCTTCACAAACTTGCGAGTCATCTCGAAGTTTTTACTACCAACACTGGCTGAACTGTCCATCATTATGGCGATGTCCGTATTTTCCGTGAAGGAAACTGTCCCAAGAACACAGAGGGGTCACATAAACCTCAAATTGATGACATTAAGAGGAAATAATAGTAAAATTGTATTTACAACTAATTTCTGAAACTTACTTTGGCATTTGTAATCCGGACACTTCTTGTCTGTGAAAGGACAAAAATATACAAAAGGACACAAGCTATTTGATTACCTCACATCTTCAAATACATACACCATTACTGAAAAACAAGAATACTTTAGTTTTTTTAAAACTAATGGGCATAGTTTTGCTTGCATGCCTTGAAATTTGCTTCAGTATTTGTATTGATTCAAATAGTATTACTTGTCTTAATACTTCCACCAATCTCGTACTATAATGGGCCAATAATAGGACTCTGACATTTTATCAGCTACTGGCAGAAGTGACGCCAATAAGGTGTGGGATTGATTGTGAGTGAGTGAGTGAGTCCCATGTGTTTTGACACAATTCATCAAAACATATGGGACTCACCAGGCATGCATAAATAAATCTCCCTGTTTATCATAATAGTAGAAACTAATGATGCCTGCTGGGTATTTGACAATGAGTGAGGAAAAGTAGCTAATTAGCTACCGAGCTTGCTAACCAACCTTACTAGTCGGTAAGGCAGCTAGCGAGTGAATTTGTGTATGCTGTGTTGTCTAGATCAGCATGCTAGCTGGCACTAGCCTGTCAGCAAACAATCTTGCTGGCTAAGTAGCTTCAGTCTATAGAGAAGTAAAGTGGACATGAGGCTAACTAGCTTATGATAGAATCTTGAGTTTGTTTTATGTTTTATCATAGCTACACTATGTGGAGTGGTGGGTTTTATAGTTTTATATCTGTTATCGGTCGGGCCCTAATATATACATTAACGATATGCACTGTCCATGTATACATCCTGATGACAAGGGTCCAAAGCCTAAACATTATTTTAAAAAACTGTGCAGATTAACTGTTGAAAAACTATATTGACAAGAAAGAAATTTCAGTTGTTTGTTAAGCTACATATCACATATGCATGCACACATGCATCGAGAACAGGGAAATATACCTTCACAAATTCTGGCCGTCAGGTTCTGCAGGAAAGTATCATCAAGAAGCTCTGCAAAGTTCTCCCTGATGAAGGTGAACCCTGGTTTTTTATCATTCTTGCAGACAATATCACCCAGCTGTTCCTCATTGGGGACTCTGCCAGAGTAGTCTTTAATTCCTAGTCCACCGACCTATAGAATCAACAGGAGAGATGAGACAAATATTCTGGGGTTTGAGAATAAATGCAGAGGAAATGTGGATTTAATGAATCAGTGACTCTACCCTGATCCCTTTGCCGCACAGCACATTGAGTGGCTCTTTATCTCTGGTGATGTCTGATCGACCATCTGTCAAGACCAGGACCACACTGTTGTCTGTTTTGAGACGGTTGATCAGATTGTTAAGGGTAAACTGCAGGGCTTCTCCAGTGTAGGTAGCTTCGGCGAGCCACTTGAAATCCTTCACAGCTCTGGAAACATACACAAACACACACATGCACACACTTACCCATGGAACATCTACTAAGACCACATGCTAAATTCACCATTACTTTTTTGTTCAGGACTTGTTCTGATCTATAGGATGTGGTAGAACCATACTGTTTTAGTTCTGTGATGGTCCTTATGTTGCTGCCACCAAGCTGGACCGCTTCTTGTGCATTCGCCCCACTGTATTGCACCACACCAACTCGTGAATCGTTCACCCCAAACTGGGAGAAAGAGGGGACACAGTCATAACATGTCATGCAGTGGCAGCCACTGTCCCTCCCAGTTTCATAACCTGCAATATCACGGCTTCACACTCCCCATCCACTTTTTTACCCACAATCTCATGACCTCCACTGCCCCCACTTTCATAACCTGATTACTGATACCAATGTCAATCTCCTGTTTGTCAATTTCAATATAATCTCCTGACACAGGGTTGGCAAATTGCCCACCCACAACAGTGACAGTGTAAATGGTGCATTTTCAAACAGCCTTAATCCTGAAAAAAGCCTGACCATCATTTGCTGGTCGTTCATGAGCCGGTCAATAACAGTTATGATGAAGTCCTTGGCAAGGGCGAAGTTGGATGCTCCAATACTCTCTGAGCTGTCTACAATAAATAGGATGTCCTTTGGGCCGCACTTGCACTCTGGAAAAAAAGCATCAATACAGTGAAAGCATTGGCTAAGGATACTATACTACAGTGGAGGGGTTGACACCAAAAAATGAATGGAGGCCAGTAGAGGCATCTATGGTCATATGCCAGAACACATTGTATGTAACATTAGGGCTCAAGTTTTTTGTTTTGTTTTTAACCTTTAATTATCAATGTGTAAACTGAGCTGACCATTTCTAGCCAAAAAATATAAAAGAGGGCTGGTGACACAATTTTAACACGCCACACAACTTTTTCTTAAAGAATTCCACTAATAGCATTAGCATTGTATTGTGTGTACAATCACTTCAGCTGCCCCTGGCGGCCTGTGTAGGACTGTCATATTGTTTGATAAAACGAAACACTTTTATAACTTAAGGGACATATAAATTCTTTCTAATTTTATTGGCAAAAATGTATTTACTCACCACAGCAAGCTGAAAGAAAAGGCAGAACATGCAACAAGTTAGTTTACAGTGCATCAGCATGCATACATCTAGAGGCAGGTTTTAATCTGGTTATCTTCTGTTTCTCAGTGATGCCTCTCAGATGCAGTAAATCATACAGAGAAATTCTTATACTAAAATATGTTTTTCAAAGGATCTGCTGAACACAAAGGACCTGTGTATGGGTTTTACTAAAATACAAATGATCAAAACAGGGCTTGCTATCTATTATTGTAGATTTGGCAAGGGGAGGTTTGGAATGTAACACAAAACACAAAAATTCTAACTAAACAATTTAGGGGATGTGCTACACATTTTGTTTGGCCAAACAGGTAGGCAACTGTTATTTAAACAAATTTTTTTAAAACTTACTTATGGTTTTGTACTTATCTAAATGGTATTATGTGTATTCTCTATTTACTACAGTTTATGGATTTCTATGCCAAATGCCATGTAGCGGTACTCCTTGGACTTTGCCAACACCAAGTCTGGAACTCAATACTTGAAAATCTTAGTCAAATTTTAGTCACAATATAACCAAAACTGTACCTAGATTGATAGATCTGATACTTTTAAAGGAAATATAACCGGTGCATATAAGGATTGTGGAGTGTTGGAATTCTTCTACATTATTTAAGATACACAGAGATAATTAATACCACGGGAATAAACTGTATACTACCAAACAGTGTGGGACAGTTGGGAAGTTGCAAGTAGCAGAGGTAAATGATATTGAAGAGATGAGGCTATTGCTCCATTAAAGCATTTTATATTTTATCTTTGACTGTACTTGTTTGTCTCGTGCTGTTGCAACTTGATTGAAGCCAGATTTTAACATTAGACGACACATACTTAACACACATGCTAAGCACAAAAAGTCAAATACTCACAGCACATTCTCATGATAATATCCAATATCTCGCATTCCTGCAAATCAAGATAAATAAGAATGACTTGTGGGACTGAGTGAATTTACTCTACTCACAAAGACCTTAAAGTGATCTCTCATGTCCGCAGTTTTCGTGACACAATAGTTCATGCTGTTTTCATTACAATACGCAGTTACATAACATGAAATTGTGAAACACTTTATAATATTTGAATAATCCCTAAGCAGAAAGGTTTCTGGATGAACTAATGCATAAGATTTTGAGTTGTGTCTTCTGTATATTTTATAAAGTTCTAAAGATTTGCTAAGGCTGTGCAAAAACCATACATATGAATATATAATTTTCATGATTGTGAGAGAAAAATGTAAGCTTCAGTCATTGTTTCATATACAACATAACTGTGGTGATGGCTAAAGTATGTTACATATTTACTTAGCCACCTCACAACACAACTGAAATTAAACACCATGCTATGCTAACATAATGCTATTCAGCACATAGCATATATGGGAGGACTTAATATGCACTATATGTTGTGCTGTGTTTTACAGTGTATTTTAATGTAACAAGCTGTTGGTCATGACTCACATCGGCACCAGGAGGGCCAGGTGGTCCAGATGGTCCCTTAAAAAGACATTTAAACACAGTTAGGCATTTTTAGGGATTATGAATGGCAGTAATGACTAGGCATAAAATTAATGGCAAAACTAATAGGGTAATAGTTACATCCTTAATTTACCCGCCTATCTGCAATGCCATGGTATAAAATGTATTTTTCTCTTACATGTAAACACAAATACTGTAGTAAATGTAACTGTAAAAGTGCATGTTCTGTAAAAGATTACAGAACATGTTATACTTGTGAAGTAAGGAGAATCCCATTTTAATTCAAAATAAGCACTTATTCTGGCCTAATTATTGACCTTTTCCCTCTCTACAGGGGCCAGCAACCCTACAATAATAACTCTTGCATGGGGCATACTGTCACAAAGAAAGGTTTCAGTTTGAATTATTCAATGGAAGAAATACGGTTTTTGATTGCTGTTTAGAAAACATTCCTCTGTTTTTGCCTGCTGAACTGTCTATATAAGTGTATTTTTAGATGTTTTTGTAAATGAAATGCTTTTTAACTCTTGCCCCCACAAAACCACAAATCCCTCTGAAAACATGCAGACTCACTGGCGGGCCCTCCTGACCTCTGTGACCTTTGGCACCTTTAGGCCCATGATTTCCACGCTGGTCATTCTGCAAGACATTGAAAAACCTTGTCATGAGAGAACACAAGACAAGGAACAATATGAAGATTTTCTAAAGTGTGATCATTAAAAAATACTGTAAACCAAGATTTTGTTGGTCAATTTGTTGATGTTAATAAGGCATTTATTTAGAATAAGGTATTAATTTGGCTTTTAATTATAAAGTTATTTCAGGGTGGATTATAGTGGCGAATTGCTGAGCTGTGAATTAATACAATTATATTGTACATTTTATTATGTTTACATTGTTGTATTTAAAAACCATCAAACTCTCAAAGCAGAAAGATATTGCATTTAGTGGAAGAGGCAAACAACATGACAGGTGGTACGAAAGGAAAATCTCATACTAGCTGCTCTTGATGCCCATGGTGACACTGTATGGCCTCACACAATAATTCTGACCACCTGCCCCTTTGTCTACCAGTAGAGCTTATTTTGATTTTGGTTTTTATTAGCTTGTTTTATGCATGATGTGAAAACACCATGTGTAAATATCATTACAATACCCTTTTGAATTCATTTCATACCTTGGAACAGAGCACTTGATAAATCTAGCTGTGGAGGAGAGGCCTCTATACTGCAGTAATATCTTGTGTTATTGGGTAGCTTCATGTCATCAATTATCTCATCACTGATCCAAATTTAAGACATGCTGCAGCAAAACAATTTCTTCAGAAAGTCAAATTTCAAAGGTTTCTGATCATTTTTTGGATTGTGTGTTTCATCTCTGCAGCTCTAATGTGATATTTAATGTAGTCAATTATTTCCAGCAATCTGCATTGGAGTGCAAAGGGGTGGGAGTTGGGGGTGGGGTGGTACCAGTGAGAGAGGTGGAGAAGGAAAGAGGGAATCAGAGTTGAGGGAAGGGAGAGAAAGCAAACAGGAGGAGACTAATTTGCATTGAAATGTAGTGTAAACCTTTAACGATATAAGAGAGAGATGCTTTGTTTGAAACTTAGGCAATAAGCTTCACTCACATGTTAAACCTGGGGGCATTTATTTTGAAAATGCTTAACTTACATATGTACAATTGTGAAACAGTTACAACCAACTAAATTTATTGTTTCATATTTTAAAGGGCCAAATTCTCATCCATGCGAAAAGAATGTTCTGTTATGCTTTCCCTTGGCTTAAATGAGTTTCAAGAAACCAGAGTTATGAAAACATCTTTGTTCAGTTTGTATACTTTTACAAAAGCATACATATTTGATATTGTTTGGAACTGATTACATCTCCAGGTCTACCTTTGGCACTCTGATGAACACTCAAATTGTATGCCATTGTAATGGCAAATATTCATGAGATTTTGATGAAGTTCAAATTCTTGTGTCTGTAACAACACCATTGGTTTCTTATTTTTCAAAACCAAATCTACGCACAGAGAACCTTCCTAAAAACTGCATGGCATGATTAAGTCCCAAGAAGCAGTAGTTTAGCGGAGCTACATCAAATCAATTCTATCCGAATCAAATGTCATTCAATTCTATTTTAAAATATGGCACTGTGCTCTATTTTTAAATTTATATAATGTGCATAAAACCCCCACAGGAGAGTGGGTCTTTGTGTAGTGTAAGCCTTGGAAGTGACTCTGTTTCCTGTCCTTGCTGCTGGGGTTTATTTAAAGTTTGAAATGAATATAAACAGACTCTTTGATTATTATTCAAACAGCCTGGAGATACAAAGTGCTTTATAATCATTCCCAGATGATACAAATCTGAGCACATTCTGACGTCTTTCATGATGACGTATTCTCTCACTCAAAGGATGACTGTCGATAAGCAAATGGTGTTTTATAAACCAATGAAAACATACTGTAAGGACCGTGTCACAAAGGAGTAATGGTGTGACATAAACATTTGAATTAAACTGCCCTTTTAAGACTGACCACTCTAATGGCAGACAGGTCTCATGGGACCATGCTCATTTTCAGCCTGGACAGTGTTTACAGGCACCTGGGTGAGGGCAGCAGCAGATCACATAGGCAGGTTACAGATCCTGTGTAACTGCTATCTGATTTCACAGCCCTAACTTGGCTTCTATAATGCCTCATAAAGAACCATGTTGTTAAACTACAGTGCTGCCCTTCTATTCTTTTGATCATGACTTGCAAGGCTCAACTTGGGCGGTGCAGTTCTGCAAACATCCATTACTACAAGACCAAACAATTTGTGACACAAAATAGATGTTTTCATATCAACATTTCATTGAGAGCAGTAACAAAGCAGACCGGGGCATGAGCCAAAACAAGTCTCACTACTCTCCGTTATGTTCCCCTGTGAAAAATAAACAGCTGATAAAAATAAAAATTCCACTCTAAGTGCTGACCTCCTGGGATTGGATATAAGTTGAGGACTCACTTATTCATCCATGCAGAATTAGTCTTATATAAAGAAATGTATTTGGTCTCATGGCCATGTAAATTAGATTAATTTACTCTGTTCCATTCATTCAAATTAAACGGTAACTAGACCCATGTTTTACAATTGTAAACCAACTTAACTAACTACTAATGGCCAGTACCAGACAGTCAACCACTAGCAAAGCCAAGCCAAACATGACAAAACCTGAACGCTGCCACCTTTCCCTTTATACTAACAATCATGTGCACAGTACTCCTTACACAATACTAATAATCAAATACCTCAGTCAAATATTGTCCTCTTTGCACTAATAGGATAAAACTACAAATCATACAAATGATTGGTGAAAGACACTAGAGCCACAGAAGTATAGCCCTGAGAGTTACAATACAAGTCAACCAAATGCAAGATAAACCTTCAAGACAAATGCTAGACAAAACCTGCAAGTAGCACTCTAAATACAGAGTTTTAATTTCAAATTGATTACAAAAAGGTGAGTATCAAATTGAAAACCAATCAAAATTTAAATTGATAAAAAACACAAAATCCTAAATAGTGAGGTAAACCAGAGAGGGATGGCCTCGTACAGTACGCATCACAGAAGGGAATGTATTCTGCACTGTTGTTTGTGTATCAGTTTGTGATGCAATTCGTCTACAGAATATCCTAAAATGACCAGGACTTCTGTCAGAAGTTAAGAAGAAGTTAAGAAGTAATTGAACTGTGCCCCCTACATCATGTCCTGTTTTGTGTGACCAGTACATGTTTCAGAAGTAAACTGTAAAGTCTTCACTGCTTCAGCTTCGGAAGGCGGACATTTTGAACCATTTAGCATCAGGTTAACAAGATGTCTATGGCAGGCAACAAAACAAACTAACAACATTGTTACCCAAACAGTGCCATCTTGGTCACTCAGGGCATTCATAAAATTTTAGTAGTAGCATACAACAACAACAGCAACAACTGTAACCTCCAACACATAGGGTCAAAAAATGTGCCTATTTTACAATACAACATGAAGAAGAGAGCAATGCTTAAATGAAACTGAGTTCCTTGAACATGTGCTGTTTTTCTGTACATTCTCTATCCCCATTTCCTCCACATGGCCCTGAGCTCATTCTGTCAGATATTAAACAAACTGTATGGGAGCAATTATAGCCCACAGGTCATGCTGTTGTAAAACTTGGATTTTGGTTTCACAAAAACCAAATTTCTGGCAGGGCCTAACTCTGCAGCTGTTTTCACTGTGACTATATCAGAACGGGCTCTTAAAAGAGAAAGCTTGTTTGCTGCAATGTCAGACCAATTGAAAGCAATCATATCAGGATATTTATTCAGCAAATCATTTGCTATAAATAGTTCAATGCACTCAAATACATTACATTGGTACCAGATTTTCATTTCAAATTATTTTAGTCAGTTAGTTCAAGTCCTGCTCTGGTGCAATGTGTAATATGTTCCAAGTTCCAACATTTAAAGTGTCAAAGAACAGCAAATATAGAGGCCTGCTTAAGAAAGATAAGCAAGGACTACATATTTTCACTCTTTGCAAAATTTTCCACTAATTAATTAAATATGGCAGATTGCTACCTTCACAATCCACATTCTGCTTCAGTATCATTGCAGGAAAGTTTCTTTTTAAAACTAACATGAACTTGTGCATGTGCATATGTGTATATGTGTGTGGGGGCGGTGGGGGGGAGGTAAGAATGATGTGCTACATTCAGAAATGTTCTTACAGAAAGCCTGATGTACAAGGCTTCCAAAACAACCAAACATACACAGCTGGACTACCTCAAAGTACCATACTGACAGACAGCTGCTTTTCTAAAGCAGAACATTAAAGTAATTACAAAAAAATGAGATCTGTACCTTGTTTTCAATTCTCTAATAAGCAGCTGTGCTGGATGATTGGAAATTTGAGCAGGGAATTAGTGCTAAGTGGACTGATTCATTCACTCCAGATGACAAAGTGACAGATAAGAACATGCTGGGTTGACTCACATCCAGCCCAGGGTCACCTGGCTCTCCGTCATCTCCCTTGGGGCCAGGGGTACCCTTTCCTCCCTGTGGAGATAAAAGGGCTTTCAATGCATGAATATAATATACGTAATCTTTGACTTGGCTGAGCTTGCCCCCACACCTCCTCATGATAAAACTTTAAAGTCTGGATCATTTGCATCTGTCGGCCATGAGCCAGCTCAGTCTTTTTATTCAACCCATGGACCAGCCTCACATTCCTGGGCATCATCATGTCTACATCTGAATCATGACTTCATCTGCTGTGGATACTGCTTAGGGTAGGCCTCACATTTCACAGACTGGTCCATCCTGAGCTTGGCTTTTCTTACTGGCACCTCTATGGACGGCTCTTTGTGTTTTTGTACGATACAGCCACAATTTTAAGACATGAATCCTTATTGGAAAAAAATTACAAACCTCCTCTCCTGGATCTCCTCTTGGACCTGGATAACCCTGTAAAGAAAATATTATATTACTGCAATCTCTTCCACTGTTGGTGTATTGATTAATATATTGGTTGATGTTGATTTGGTTTCCATTCTTTCAGATGTTGTCATGCTGGCATTCAAGTGTACCTGGAAGCCATGACATCCTTCTGTTCCATTTCCTGGAACACCATCTTCACCCTGATTGGATGAGAAAGATGAATCGGTATCATGCTCTGACATGTTTTTTTATTTTTGAAATGGGAAAATTTCCATGGGAATTTGGGAATAATTTTTTTTTGCACATTGGCCATTTTGTTCTTTTGTCATCCATTTTGATAAAGCTTTCAGTACGATTAAAACTTGCTTTTGATATGTTACTGAATTGGAATACTTGAATTTTAATAGTTTCAAATGACTGTGTATTTTATGCATTTCTTAAAAGTACATCAAAAGTGAAGTTATGCTAAATATTTATTTTCACCATCTGACTTGATGTAATACAGGTTGAGCAGCTTACCCAGGGATACAACTAAAATGCCCCTTCCCGAATTCAAAAAGGCACTTTGCTTGTTCCATGAGAGATGACAGTGACCTATATGACTCACCCTCTCACCCAACAGACCTCTGTCACCTGGTGCACCTTTGATTCCCTTTGGTCCTTTTGGTCCCTGAGGAAGGACGAGATGGTGGGAGACTGAAACATGACTGTTACACAGCACAGAAAAACCTCAATCACAGATAAAGAGGCAAAGGGGAAACAGGTTGCTAGGGCAGTAAACCCCGTGCAGTTGTAGATAAAGTGGATGGGTTTAACAGGCTGTAACCCTTAGACCTCACTCTACCTTTTATTGGGATCTGCGAGGACGCATGTGAAGATGGAGGATCCAAGACTGACACAGGCTGTGTCCAAAAACACGACTCCATACTGCCCATTTAAAATTACACATTGCCTACTAACCGAACTGCATGTTGATTAACAGAATTTTTATGTGGATGAGTATGTAGCCAGCTTTTTAATCATTGTGAAAAAATGCAGCTCAGAGTACAATCACCAATGAGAACAAAACAGTTTGTCTGTTTATCATCAGATTAGTTGGCCTGTGCTAACAATTCCTTATGGAGGCTGTGGATGGGTATTACATTGAGATGAGCATGAAGCTGTGCAGTGACTCTTACCTCTGGCCCTGGAAGTCCCTCATCCCCCCTGTATCCTGGAGACCCAGGACGGCCGGGACCACCCTGTCAAAGGAATGGTTGATAAAAACAAACTGGTTTTAGCACTCACTGCAAGAACAAACTGGCAAAACAGTTTCAAGTTCAAACGTTGACTATGTGCCTGGCCTACTGTGTCATTATGTCTAAAAAGCTGGGACATGATGATCAGTTAGTTTCAAAGCAATGCCAATTGCCCATAAGTTGCTAGCTGCTGTCATTAATATAGCATTTATTAGTGTGCCAAATAGCCACTGGCTCACAGGCTAGTACTGAGTTGTTTACACACTTCAAAATTCAGTGCTTTTTGCAAGGCTGTGAATGGTACGGATGTGAAGATGCAATTGGCAGCTCAATGCTGGGAAGAGAAAGACTACTGTGATTTTTTAAATTTAAGACAATATGCTTAAATATAAGTTTAATCTTATTAAAAATACATGTTTTCATGAAGTCTGAAAAAAAAACTATTGAGAAGAATAATTAAAGCTTTCATGAAGTACTTACACTGTACTTAAAAACGTCCAAAAGCTTGAATTTGAATTGGTCAACTGAATATTGTAATAATTAAGTACAAACTAATCTAATGTTCTCATTTCCTAACCATGAAAGCACTAACTGACAAAACCACAGTCTGCAAATCAAGTACAATTTAAATCTTGGGAAGAAGTCAGAAGCCAAGCAAGGATTTTCCATAATTCTAGTTTGTTTGCAGGGTCATTAGTTCACAGCTTGTGTAATTTTCCAGCATTCCACCTATTTGGATACATCTTATGGCAGTGCATTTGTAACTCATTCTGGAAAAAAAAGGCCTGCCAATATCAGAGCTTCCCTTCTGTCTGTTTCCAAGTTCAAATAAAAATGCTTGGAAATCTACACGGTCAGCTGAGAACAATAAATACCAGGACAGCTGTCTTACATAATCAGGACCATCACCTGGACAGCACTGCATCATGCTCTGCTAAGGAATATAGCTCTACTGCATGATCAAATGCATCACATTCACAGCAGTGTCCATCACAATCTGTGAGCAAAGGCATTAGAAGGGTCTGAAGAGCAGCTTGCTAAGCAATCACTCGTAATTTTTCTTATTTAGTCTCACTGAGCAACAATTGTTGATACATCCCTCATATGCAAAAAATGTTTATCTACACTTTTTCCCCAAGTTACATGCTTGATTTGAAGTCTTTCCAGGAACAAATGTTAAGGCACAGAATACCATGACAAAGCCAGCTGATGCTTTGTACCTTGCAAGGACATGGCTAATGGAAGAGGGGACTGAGGCTGTAGGCTGGCCACCTGTCAGCTTGGGTAAATCTCATAGGAAAGCAATCTTCGATGACACTGCAGTGAAGTTTAACCAGAGCCCTACTTAACTATTCGAGATGCAGAGTGCTGTAACACTTGATGGAGTGCTATAGGAAGACCTCCATTCTGCCACATACTGTGTCCAGACTTTAGTACAAAGTGTTCAGTGAAACAGTGGGTCAGCACTAAGTGAAAACAGAAATTCTTTGTAGTATCAGAATGAAATTCGCATGATCAAAATTACCGTAAAGTCCCCGGGTCTTAAATAAATCACTATGCAAATGCCATCCATAAATATTTTACATCATAAATATCCTAAATTCCCCATGGCTCAGGTGAGTTTTTTAGGTACATCGTACGGCTCCAGTATGTGGCTAATCTATGGTCTGAAACAGACAACGATGCTTTTTTGGTAAGACAAAATAATCCTCCTAACTTAGAAAGAAGGAGGCAAGGCCTGAAGGAGGACATGCATACTTGCTGAGAGTGAGAGGACACAGTGCAGATAATCCAAACTTAAAGCTGCTGTCTGTCTGTATGCTGTCAGTCTGTCAGCCTGTTTCACCCTCAGTGAACTAATAAGAAGTGCCAAATGGTAACGCAGTTTTGCATATGGAGGCAGTGGAGGGGTTCCCCAATCAGGATACTGGGAAAGAGACAAGGATCTTTGGCATGGCACATGTTTGGCCAATCCCTGATACAGGAGCCAATCCCTCATAGACCAGCTCATAATAATGGGGCCCAGCTGGATCTTTTCTCACCAGCCAAATGGACTCATAAATCCATTCACTACTCCTCCTCTTCTTCTCTTTCTGCTGTAAATCCAGAGAGTGCCTGATTTCACCTTTCTGGCAGCCTTTCTTTGTGCTTCATTGCCTCATGACCTTTTTTAGAAGTCCTTTGGCCTTTGCAAATTTAGAGATGAAAAACTTTGTCTAAGAAGCTTTCTGGAATCCTCGCAAATCTTGTAACAAATATCTATTGTCTTTTTAAACAGCTTGCCCCGACCTACTGCATACTGCCAAACAATTTTAGGACACTTACTACTGGCACTTTTATATTTTTCTCTCACTGATAGATTAATGGCACAGTGTAGGTGGCCATGGTTGTAGAGTAAAGCAGAAGTCTCATAGATGCGGTGCATGTAAAAACGAACCACTCTGCATTACCCTTGCAGCACCATGCCTGGAGGCAGACCCTGGATTTTGTAGACTCAGGTAAAACTTAATGCTGTGACTCTTCACAAGGGTTATCTGTAGGCTCCACTTACCGGATCTCCATTGGGCCCCATTGACCCCTCCCGACCCTGATCCCCTCGAGGTCCTGGCTGACCCTGTGAAGTGCCACATTTATTCACATCAGATTTATTCACTCTGTACCAGACATTCTCAAATTTTTTGCAGACAACTTTATTAAAATTAATTCAAGATGTAACCACATCACAACAACACTAGACAAAACTAGATACCAAATGTTAGATTTTTTTGCTACAGTGGAAATCTCAGCTATGTCCACCAGTAGTTCTACTAAGTATGTTAAGAGCTACAAACCCAAACACTCAAAATTGGGGAGGAGCCAAACGCTCAAAATTGGGGCAGTGCCACCAATTCAGAAATGGGAAGGAGCCAAACATTCTGAATCAGGGCAGAACCACAAAGTCAGAACTGCGGAGGAGCCACATACTTACTGCATACTCAGAATCAGGGCTGAATTACTCACTTACAATCATGGCTGAGTTGCACATTCAGAATCAGGGCTGAGTCATTAAGAATCAGTGCTTAGTCCCACACTCAATCAGGGCAGAGTCACAAACTCAGATTTAAGGCAGAGGTACACACTCACGGGATCTCCTCTGAGTCCTCGATTTCCACGGGCCCCTTGTTCCCCCTTCTCTCCAGGTGTCCCCTAGCAACAAATAGACACAAACGCCATTATATATCACTGGATGAGGGAATAAATGCCAGTGACTTGGTAAACCTCATTTCTGAATCAAAACTTGAACAACAGATCAGAAATTTGTGTTGAACAGATAAGCTGTTTACTGTTCCACTTTACCTTATCCCCTTGGGGTCCATTTGGACCTGGTAAACCCTGAAAAACAAGATACAATTTCTTTACTCAAGCAGTTCTATATACACTATATACTATATACTAAATCCTATACATTA
The DNA here is from genome assembly GCA_022829145.1 of Albula goreensis. Taxonomy (NCBI): domain Eukaryota; kingdom Metazoa; phylum Chordata; class Actinopteri; order Albuliformes; family Albulidae; genus Albula; species Albula goreensis. The sequence goes on along the minus strand of CM040746.1, from coordinate 13,859,606 downwards.
AATGAAAAGCATTTCTGGTTGCTGTCATTGAATAATGTGCTCACAAATTACAGAAAAATGAAGGAAAACCCTTACATCATCCCCCCTCTCCCCTTTGTCTCCATTGGGACCCCTTGGTCCTATGTCACCCTATGAGAAAACAGAACAAAAAATCATATACATTTTTATATATATATACATACACACAATGTGCAGTGTGTAACAAAAAACAACAAATAATGTAATACCTTCACCACAAACTAACAATACACATTCCACTTCCAGTTATTTTCTATAGTATAGTTCCATAATAGTTATTTTCTAATCTATGAGAGCAATAATAATAATAACTAATAACAATTAAAATCTAATTAAGGGCTGTTTCATTAGCTATTGTTAATTATTGACCTAGTTTTCTATCATAAAGCAATAGTATTTTTCACTGGTTCTCTAAAACAGTTTCTCGCTTGTTATATATGTATCTAGCTATGCTAGCAAGGCAGAACAAAGGCTAGAACTAATAGCTCACATGCTATTGGCCAAGAAGAGACATGTCTCTTTTCTGTTTACCTGTGGTCCAAGGGGGCCATAATTCCCAGGTCTTCCAGGATCACCATCTTTTCCAGGATCACCCTGGCAGAGAAAACACAGCATGCTATTCTACTTGCTTGGTTGTGAGGTGGTCAGTGAAATACAAACACACTGAAATCATTTACCAGTCAATCTGCCCTCAATTAACATATGACAAAATTTACATGATGAAATTTCCATTAGCCTACTTCAGTCATTACTTAACTGTGCCATACCTGTGATGCAATGTATTAAGTCATATTTGGTGACTAATACCTGGTTTCTTCACCAACATATAAACATTCACATCAAATGAGCAGTACTTAAGAACGCTGCTTCCTTACTTTTGCCCCTTTGATACCATACAATCCTGGGTCTCCTTTAGGACCTGGATCCCCCTGAAGTCCCTGTAGGTCAAAATAAGGAAACATTCTTCTTTAAATGAAAACAGAATCTGTCAATCGTAAAGGACCCTTACTCTGTGCAGTAATCATGTCACAAGTGGGCGGATATTACTAACTGAAATGGTATGGAAAAAACAGGGAGAAGTAATTAAAGTACACAAACAGTCAGACTGTTGAACCTAACATTTAAGAAATATTTGTCTGGTAGGGAAGTAGTCTTCCCCTGTGCTGGTGACCATATGCTGCTTGACTGGACCCCGTCTGCTTCATTTCTCTTGCCAGGGAAGCTCTTCAAGCCCAGTCCAATATCTACAGCTAAAGATTAAAAGGACTGTATTTTCCCTTTGTCTTTCATTTGAAACTTAAGCAAGAATAGTGTTACTTTTTAATAACACACAAAGGGGTCGATTTACTCAAATATTGAGTGTGTAGAATCTTGCACCAAAAACCACTCACATAAATTCTCTAAATAACACCCAAGCTAATCAGGTAACAAGATGCAAAGAGGATTGTGTGTCTTTAAATTGAAAGGTACACAGCTTGTTCACCTTTACATGTTAGATTGGATGAACATGCAAAATTGGGTGTCCCTACATTAGTTCACAGAATAGTTGGAGGAGGTCCAGGCAAATAAATTACTTTAGAATGTGTTAAGTGATTTATTAAGCCTGTAAGCAATTTTAGTAAATTGCATGTGTAGTTTAGTATGAATGGAAAGCAGGTTCAAACAGATACACAACTGATAAGATGATTGTCCTGTAACTGAGCAGGACCCATCCTAACAATCAAACATCACAATATAGACAATGGGCATTTACCATTCATGTAAATCTTGGAATGTCAAAGGCAAAAATAACAGATACATATTGCCTATCTAGCAATGCCATGTACAGCTTTTGGGTGAAATAATGGATGCATTTCAGCAGGTCATTGGAAAAATTCAGATATGCTGTCCCAGGTTCTTAACCCTTTGATCTTGGTGTGTCCATTCTGTTCTTGCTGTTGGTGAGTACAGACTTATGGATGGAATATTCTAACTTCATTCATGTTGAGAATGGTTGCATAACAATAGGACTTAATTAGCTGGTACATGCTATCTAGCAACAATGCACAAAACCACATTTGTGGATACATAAACTATGAATATTATTAGTAAACATCAAAAAATATATTTAAAAAATCATGTTACAGAATACTTGTATTTCAATTAAACAAGAAGCACAACATTATAACAAACAAGTAATAACAAAACAAATAAAAAGTTAAAATAAATTAAAATAAATAAATTAAATTAAAATAAAAGCCATCTTCAGATGGAAATGTGAAGATTTATCTGACACTAACAGCGCAAGCTATATTTAAACAAGCCAAGACTGTATACAACAAAATCACAATACACTATTCTACTTCTGGATGCCTAACCTTACATGAACTCCCATCACAGAAACAAATTTATTTGACACTGTATTCACTCAGATAATGACAATGGCTTTTATAACTGCTTGTACTGCAATCAGCTGTGGGACAAGGTGGGAACAAACTCTGAGTCTAATTCCCTTGGAAACCCAGCACATGTTCAGGAATGAAATAAACTGCAGTCATTTTCTTTCTTTCAAAAGCATAGCCCTTTTTAGCCACTTCCTCAGATTTGAGGCACAGACCTGTCAGTTCAATAAAGCTACCACTTCTTTGTTTAACAATACCTGCATTTTGTTAGTGAGGTATTGGCTATTTAGGCAGCTCAGTTTATGAGCATCATGCAACACTTAACGTGTCCAATAACTTGCAATTAGCCTGTACTGGGAATGAGTAATCAGGTGAAAGACAGCTACTGTATCAAACTATCGAAAGCCACAGAGAGTTCATTTTAATGCTTCAGATTTTTGGATGAACTATGTGGTCTGAATTGAAAACTGATCAGTTTATTTCAGTTGAAGTGAAGATCCAAGTTAATTAGGCTGGTTTACCACTATGACAATCCTAGAGCAGTGTGGAAAGATGCTAGTGAGCCACATCAAGGTCCTCAGAATATTAATCAGGGCTAAATGGGTGCTATACTGATGGCTCATTATTTTAACTGTAGTTGACAGCATCCAAAAAGTTTAAAATTGTCCCCTCTGCTTTGCTCTGCACTCTCCATATGTGACTGACATTTAAAGCATAATATGCCCAACTGGAATGTGCTGTGATTTGTACAAATGTACGTATGAATATATCTTACACATGGGGAAAATAAAAATGGATCTTGGTACAACAGTGGGTACATTTTTCCAAATCAACGGTTAATGATTTCTTATTCATTATTCTTGCAGATATGTGAAAGTATGTGTTGGTGATTACACTCACTTAGTAAACTCTACAAAATTAACTCCTGTTTATTTTTAGTTGTGAAAGCCAATTCATAAAGCACTGACATATTGGGGGCATTTTTATTGGGTTGGGAAAGGGAAGGGAACATTACTTGCTTTAAAATGCTGATATCCTACACACATGACTTTACAATACATGCTTAAACACCAGAGAAACCACTGGCTGAATGTATCTGTCAAAGATTCCACTTGAAAACTAGATTCTTGATTGTATAATGATAGAAAAATAAGCTAAGTAAAGTACTGCAGGATTGCGCCAAAAGCATGAAGTATTGGAAAGGAAGCTGATACACAGTGCTACATCATATGCTTTGTTTAGAAAACATCAACAGCCAGACAGGTAACAATAGCATCTGTTCCAAGTGCCCTGATGTAGAACAAGACAGATGTGATGGGTAACAGTATGCCTCTGTATGCTCATAAAAACACATGTAAGTAACATAAACACTCAAACAGAATTCACTTACATCTGGCCCTGGAGATCCTTTACAGCCAGGCAAGCCGGGGAAACCAGCTTCCCCCTAAGGAAAAGAGAAGAGCAGTTGTGTACAGAGGGAAATATACCGCACTATAAGGAGAAATACAACATTACATTGGAGTTTATTCAACCACAAGAAGATATACTACATTATGGGGGAGTTAAATGCACTGCTGAGACTTTTGCTTCTTAAAAAGTTTCTCATCTTTCTTCAACTGTTCCTCGTAATTATATTTATACAGTTGCTTCCAAATATGCCCACATCCTTGATAACGTGTAAAGCACACTAATTAGAAATCTCAGGAAGGATTTTTGGCTGTTTTTCCAGGTATATTTTCACCAAATTTCAAATTCCACTGCAAATGTCCAGAGTTTGATTGGATTTTGTTTTGGAATTCACTGAAACTAGCTGAAAACATTTGTCCTCCTTTATCCCTGTAAATTGTTTCCAAATTTCCACAGTATACTTAAACCGACTTTCACTTCAACTACTCAACACATTCAATCATTAAGGTTAAGTTTGACAAATCTGTACTGTTGCTTTTCCTGTTATCATTACTGAAGAGCTTTCTTCCCAGTGACTTTACTCTGCAGAGTAATGTATCTGGAGCAGAGTTTTAGAGAATGGGACTGATTCACCAAGGCCCTGGAGCAAAGCTCTTATCAGTAGAACTGCAACTTTCAGATATTGCCATAATGAATGCTCATTATACCATGACTTGAAGCCAAAGGGAAATGCAACTGAACTGCTCTCAAAAGTAAGGAAATATACCTTCTGGCCACTCCAAAGCTGGATGGTTCACACTGCACTCTGTGAGTATGTTATGTGTATAAATGGAATAAATGAGATGATAGTTGCTTTCGAGTCTGTTTTCAAAACTATTACTGGCAAATAATGCATTCCTTTCATCATCAGCTTACAACACAGCTGAGCAGTACAGTGTCCTGAGAGAGGCAGTGTTTACAACAGGTTTACAAAACCACTCCACTAATGTTAGGTCTTGCAGTAAGAGATCAGGCAGTAGTATAAGCTGTCCCAAAAAAACTCTATAGAATTTTATTATAATAATAAAATCATTTTATTTTGCAATAAGTTGCAATAAGTTATATCTCCTCATTTTCATTCCTATAGACTTCATTGTGCTAATGCACTTAGCACCAGTTCTGAAGATATCTATACACAAATTACGATGGCACCAGTCAGCTGCTTTTCAGTACCAGTGAGCTTGCAAAAATGATTCTTAATCTATTTCTGTAAGATCTCAAATTCCTCTTTACAACATGAAAGGTTCTTTTATGGTCCAAATTAGACTGCAGCTTCCTCAAACACTCAAAACATTGCTTAAATTCAGCATTCAATTGAACAAGTTCTGTCTGTTTTCATTTATGCAGGAAATGCGTTGCTATATTGAAAACATATTATATTGCAATTTTTAGAACTCCTGTCAATGATTATGTCTGTCCTGAGCAAATCTACCCCCTATTAACATATGGAATGGCAATGCTTAATTGTATATTATGCTTGATTTTTATTTTCACTATAAACCATAACATCTAAGTCTAGTCACAATCCTTTTATTGAGATTTTAATGGTACTGTTGAGATATTAATATGAACTTACTTTGTCGGGTGAACATACACCCTCTGTTAAAAATACAAAGGCAAACAAATTCCCAAAATGTGTCATTTGTGAAAGATTATCAACAGTTTTTTTCAAATCAGCCAGAATTAATTGTATATTCAGTTTTACTGTTTTTAAAATAATGCCATGTAACATAAACTGACTTGCTGTTATGGTTTTAGTGTATTAAATAAGCTTTAAATAGATTTTCTTCCACATATTTCTACCTGTAGTCTCAAAGCCTCACCTTGCGTCCATCAATTCCATCAATCCCACGCTGTCCTTTGTCTCCCTGGCGAGATGGAAGAGGAGGGGTTATGAGTGATTTGGAGCAAAGATTAGGTGGATTGAAAATATGTAATTAATTGAAGGCTGCATAGCTGTACCAATCAGTGCAGATGAACACTCTCCTTACCTTGTATCCTTTGTGACCCCTCTCTCCCTGGTGATACATTTCAGAGAATTGAGTTAAGCAAATTAACAAGAAAGAAGCATGAGCACTAGACATTTTATTATAAAGTACACTTAAATTTAAATGTATGTATTTGTCATAAACAAGCCTCAAACACAAACACATGTTGTGAGTCACATTGCATGCCAAAATAAACTTAGAGCTCAGTGATAAAAGAGCATGAACAGGTATCAGCATGAATTAGCATGAACTACAGGTAAATAGCACTGGGACTTATCTTACACTTACTGAGTATATAAACAGGAACAAAGACAGAGTTCAATCATACCTTGGAACCTCTTTCTCCTCTGTCTCCCTGTAGTAACAGAAGATCAAACGTATTTAAACAGGCCTTTAGCTTATAAACTGGGATTGAATTCTTATTAATAAAAAGATAATTAGAATAAAAGCACAGAATAAAAAGGAGGCTATACTGTACCTTCATACCCTGGTAGCCCACAGGTCCAGGGTCACCTGGCTTTCCCTGGAAGATGGAGGAAGAAACTGATGTGACCCCACAGCAGGTTAAGATTGGGTAAAGGTCATCCATGGGTCCACTCTACTCTGTTTAATCTGAATGTTTCCCTCATCTCATCCTGTTTGTACTCCCAACAAAATGTTGTGTCTCTCAGTTTTTTTCAATGCCTTATTAGGTCTGGATGAGAGAAAGATCGAAAATGAAAGTTTGGCATCTATCACTTTGTATGTGATCGTAGACTAAGATCAAATCTCATGTCAAATTTCCACACACATATGCACAGATTCAGTAGAATCAAAAAGGTGTGTGGCATTGTAAGTCTCAGAGATTCGTAAAACATGTGAAAAAGACTATTTTCTTCATGGTATGTAGCCCAAGTGTACATATGTATTTATCATTTTATTTTTATGCCAAGATATTTAAGTTAATAGACATATAAATCAAACATAATCTATTAGAATTATCAACTACTAAAGATATATGCACTCTAATTGGCGAGGAAAGAACGTTTCATGAATCACATGTGAGGCTTTCCGCGCTTGAATGCCTGCTCCTTTGTGGGATATATTGATAAACGAGGGCCACTGTCATTTGGTAATCCCGTTTTTTCCATGTGGTTTAAATACCTCATAATGGGATCGCTGGCATAGGGTACACTGTATTACTACAATAAATTAAAGTCCTTGACAAAGTGTATAGTTTTTTCCGTAATCAGGTACAGTGAGTGATGGATGAATGACATGTTTCTGGCTCCTGGTACTCACCATATCTCCAATATCTCCCTTCTCTCCTGGCATCCCCTGCCTGCCAATCTCACCCTGATGGGAAAAGGTTTTTAAAAGAGTTAGCGAACTCATCCCATGCATGACCTTCCTCGACTCACATTAACACAAAAAATATCGCTATGTAAGTACAGTTAGCTACATTGCTATAGAAGTGACACAGGTATAAAGTCTTGATTTAACTCTTAATCATCTTAATTTCCATCATCGTCATTCTGCAGCATGTATCCAGTTTAAATATGGTTAAACCTCTGTGTTTTGTTTCTCAAATTTAAACATGAATCCAGAGTACACTCTCAATGTTTCATTTGTAAATGCAGATACGTTATAAATCAGTAAAAAATGCCATACTTACATCAGATCCAGGGTCCCCATCAGGTCCTCTTGGTCCACCTTTAGCCTGGAAAGGTATGAAGATGATTAGTAATAACATCATGCAAAACATGCATTCATGTTAGCATTATGTTTTGACTTCACAGGGGAAATTCAGTTTTTAGCAGAACTGCTTGCAATTCCTGGAAACTGAAATTCCAAATGTTTTCTACCCTCTTGGCACTATATGGGAAAACGTGCTGGGTTTTACCAATGGAGCCACTTACTGCACAGTCAAAGGAACAGCACTGTAAAGACAAACAGGAGGAGAAAATTATCACATTGAGGTGTGAGAACAATTATAAAATCTGTTGAATTCAAATAAATTAAGGAACCCTACATACCACGTCTTTTGTCTCATTGATCTGAAAACAAGAAAGAGAAGAACCAGGTCAGCACATAGTGATATTTTACAAACCAAAGACCAGCGCAATTAGAATTACATACAACATAACTGAGACATCTTGAAAAATGTGCGATGGAGAGGAGGGACAGTAGAGCACTGCAGATACCCACAATCATGTTCACAATGGTGTGAATAGTGTTCATTTGGGAGGACCTCGCCCTGTCTGCCGCGGTGAAGTTCTGTCTGTAGTTCATGTCTGTAGCTATGACAGACAGTCGGGCATCCTGTTGGCAGGGTAAAACAGAAGGCTTCCATCACTTGACATACTGAATATAAAATATTTGGTATTGAGAACAGGACATTTTTAGAGAGAACTATGCCAAGCCTGTTCTTTCACATCCCAGGGGTTCCTTCTACTTCAAACCCTGGTACGCTATCTGAAGCATTTTTTAACTTAAATACTTTCTTTGCCTCAGCTTTATGTCTACATGCCCCCACTGGCACATAAGTTACCTCTTGATCTGGTGAAATTGCCACAGCAAAAACTTTGACTCCATACTGTCGGGCTTCATTGGCAGCATCCTGCACACCCCCACAGGGCTCTTTGTACCCTGTGACAGGGTGACCATCTGTGACCACCACAATGTACTTGTTCTGCTGATAATGTGAGCCCCTGAAACCAAAAGCAGACACTTCAGTAAGAAGCCTGGCCTTCAGTCATACAAAACCTGGGCTGTAGTGAACACATCACAGAGCACAGTCACACAACAGCGATTCCTCTGTCCAACCACACCTGAGTCCCTTTATTTGTTCACTCTGCAGATATTTGCTGACTCTTTATATATGTGTACATGTGTGTCCACACATGTATGTGAGTATGTGTGCAAAATATTGGTGCTGTTCAAATGTGTAAGTGAATGTGTCTCTACTTGTGTGTAGGAATCTGTATTTTTTTCTGGAGCTATGTGAGTGTGCATTTTGAGCTAAGCTACATCCGTTAGTCCTGCACTTCATTAAAAATTGGTTTGCTTCCTAGAAAGAACTTTCCAGTTTTTCAAATATTTATATTTATGTGTACTGATGTCTTGTGTTTGTAGTTTGTTTATACTGCTTCAACCGAAAATGTGGCCCCTGTTATAGCACTATAAATCTTTCTGGAGAATACAGGTGTGTGTGTGTGTGTGTGTGTGTGTGTCTGGGACCAAGTGTCTTAACATGCATGAGCGTGTACAAAAGTGTATGTGCAACTTTTGTGTATGTATAATTTAGCATTCCTCCAAATTTGTATATGCATTAGTGTATGTGTGTGGTGATGTGTGCATTTATTATGGCCGAGTGGAGGAAAACAAGCTCACTTCAGTCAGTAGGCACTCACCCTCCCAGCAATTCTGCTATGCCCCTCTTGATGGCACAGTCCGTGTAAGTGCCCTTGCCAATGTAGGTGATCATGTCTACATTCTGCTTCAGCGTGTTGCGCTCAGCATTCAGGTCACTCAGTGGATGAACCATCACAATGTCATCGCTGTAGTGCAGTGCCCCTGAGTTCCATGTGAGATAGCGGTCACATGGTTGACGCCTGGTGAATGAAAACAATGGTATGATGTTACACATGTCACCTAACATGTTTTGTTTCACCTTCAAAAGTGAAAATGCCTTAGTGGTTACTTTAAAAACTGGATTGAACATTTGTATACTTCATGACATTGCTAACCGCTGTCTCAAATCATGTAACAGAGCAGCAGTTGTCAAACTTCTGTGAATTCACTGTGCATACCTTTTTGGTGGAAAACGTCTTACCGTTCTACCATATTTGTTTCTTAAATGTATTTTAATGCACTGCAGATTTGGTTTGTCTGCATTTGCTTTGTAATTGAGTTTATAACTTTCCACAAATGGTTTAGTTCCAGTGACCAGCTATCTGTGCCTCAGACAACAGCCATGCAATACCTTTGGCAATGATTTCACATGTCACTGTAAATCGGAATTCATTAACAAATGTATCTTTTGTTCTAAAGAAATTATTTTTCATATTGCAGAATGGAAAATGAAGGCATTAGTTCATCTGACTGATGGGATGTTCTGGCATGTGATATTTATTCTTAATGTCATGTGTAGCTATTTCTGATTACAACGTGGAGAATGAATAATTCTCAAACAGTTTATATGTGCCAAATTTAAAAACTGCTTATTACAATTCATAAATTCCACCTATGCTGGAAAAAGAGTATTTACCCTCATATTATTTTATGCATTTTTGCATATTTTCACCTTGAATTATATCAGCCATTTTTATGCATTGTGGAAATATATAGAGTGGCCCTAAGCAAAAAAAAAACTTCCTTTATTTGATGGGGGTGCATGGTTATCAGACATGCAATGTATAGATGTGAGTTACCTCAGCCCAATATGGGGATATTCAAGGTCTGCTGTTTGAGCACTCTGGTTAGCAATCAGGCCTGACCTGGGCCAGCACTGCATTAGATGGAGTTTGTCAGGGAATGGGTCCTAGACCATCATGTCTAAATTAAATTGCAAGGCACTTCTTTAGTTGGAAACTTCTCTGATGGAATCCAATTAGTTCACCCCGTATTCCAGGTGTAAACCAGCTGCTGGTCAACTGGTCAACTGGTGTCTGTAAAGCATGAACCTTTGAGAACAAGGTGTGAGCTTCCTCGCTCTTACGCTCTTAAGGTTTGTGGTTGAAGGTGGGGTAGGAATAAGCTTCAAGTACATACATGTCTTTCAGCTCATCAATGAAGGTCTTTGTAAAACTTTTGATCTGGTCAATGTAGAAGGCCGGGGGCTTCTCACGCAGCGCAACACTCTCAGATGTGTCCAGCACAAAGAACAGATCCACAGGACACTCTGAGGGAGGAAAAGAAACCCTTGAATTCAGACACATTACAATCACTTTCAATCAATTACAACCATCATCATACAACACAAAACCACTTGAATATGAGGAAAGCTATGATGTCCTCAATGTAACTGTGTGGCATTAGGTTGGTGAGAAACCCACCTGACATTGGTCATGCAGTAGACATCAGTCATTCACCAGGTAACAATCAGCATTATTATTACTCATGAACTGATAAATAAAATATGTCAAAACAAGACTGATATCTCTGCAGAAGTTATTAAAATGAGAACATAATCGTTGCCATGTCAATTGTCAGATTAATTGGCAAACCAAAATAGGCTGAATAATGTTTTTGCTGAATAATGAGATATGGCTCAGATCTGGCCTCCTTTCACATCTTTCCCTAATTTACAAATAAATGAATGTGATTGTTCCTGACAAACACTGTTTACATTAAAACAAAACAAAACACTTCTTGGTTTGTACTGCTGAGCTTGCTAAATTGTGTTCGTTAAGGAAAAATATACAAATTTTCAGTTATATTTAGTCAAAGTTAAGGATAAACTTTGACTAAACTGAGGCATCAGGCTTGAAGTAAATCTTGCCATAATGTCTTCCTGATGTGTCAGATAACAGCAGACATGAGTAGGGTGGACCTGCTTTCTGTAACCATTATAGTCAATTGCTTAGATGACCCTAAGGCAGTGTTTACATACCTGTAAATGCAAAGTAAATAACGTGGCCTGGGGGATACAATGAGGCACTAAAAGATGTTACTGTCTACCATTCAGCTATCCATAACTGTCATTGCTAATGTAAAAACTTTGCCTTTTCAATGACAGATTTCAATGACTTCAAAAGAAATTCCAACACAAGATGTATATAATTGAATTTTTCAACAACCGCATAAAACGAACTAATTAAATATATGTAAACTCAAAAAACCAACTAAGATAAAAGACAGCTTGACTCTTGTTTCATCCAAAAAAGCACAAGGGACTGTCATTAATGTAACAGATATGATACTCTTAGGCCAGGTGGCATGATCTGTAAAATCCACATTCCCAGTACAATTCCAGGTGAATGACAACAGGGTCCCTCAGAGAGAGAATTGGTCATGCACTACATCTGACTGCATACATCTGACTGGGTAACAATACTCTCATCTACTACCATCAACATAATTAAAATCAGACATTGTCCCTGTAGATGAATGGGAGGCACAGAAACAGGCAGTTTTGAGCAGCACAGTTCCTGCCTTGGGAATTCTAATACATAGCCTGGTTTTTATTATTTGTCATGGAAGGTATATACATGATTGAAACATTTTGCTGAAATTAAGACTCTCAGCTTTCGTTCTGGGCACAGCCCTGATTAAAGAACTGATAGGAGCATAATCACAGAAGTGCAAGTCTTCTTGTGTTGTGTTGATTTCCATTACTGTCCCATTTGTGGCCAGTTCTGCGTCAACACTCTTTAGTCTAAGCAATTATTTGTGCTTCAGTGTTCTTTAACTTGTAACTGGATAAACACACTTTAATAAATAAACACCTATGTAAATACACATTACTGTGTCCCATTTGTGGCTAGTTCTGTCCCGCTACTAAGCCAGCAATGAATTGTATTTCAGTGTTCCTTTATCTTAATACACGTAGTTCAATAAACACACACTTGTCTTGGGTAGATTTGCATTACAATTTCTGTTTTTAGCCACTTCTGAATCACGACTCTACAATTTATATTCATTTTATACTTATATTTCGACGTTCCTGAACGTTTAATAAACGGTTACACACAACATTGAATAAACACAACATGAATTTTGGAAACATGTTCTTACCTGTAAACCTGGGTCTATCCAATTGAGCTTTGGCGCCTATCCATATTGAGCAGAAACTCAACAGCCCTAAAATAAATGCGTCTGAAACCATCGTCGTTTATTTGTAGGCATGCATGTAAGTTAGTGCATAAAGTAGTTTAAATGAAAACAGGCGTCTCAGTAGAAATGCGTTTTGAGAACTAGCAAGCAGGTGATGAGAGCGAGTCCCAATTGTTCCCACAGAAACAGAGATGGAGGACGGACCGAAGGCGGACGCGCGCGTCGAGGAGGAAGGGCTGGATGTAAAAACTTTTCAACATAGAGGAGGGCGGAGGAGGACGTCACGAAACGTTCAACTTAGTATTTGCATTAAAGGGTTAACGTTCGGTATTTGGTTTTTGTTTCACTGAAATTGGGGTTAATTACATTTGGAGAGAACTTCTTTAATGTACTGTATCAGGTTCGTTATTGTGTGATAACAACAAATAACGACATTTAACTCCAGTTAAAGTTAGCTGCAAAGTATATTTATAATGCTTACCTGAAAGCAGGCTGTCCTTTGCATGCTCAGCAGTACTTATGGCTTGTGGCCAGCTAGTTTTCTGTATTTTATGTTCATATATACAGCTGTGCTGTTTTGCTTAACTTGGAAAGTTCTTCAGTTCATATATCTCATTGTCGATATAAGTAGGCATTGCATTCCCAATCCCACACATACGTTGTAGTTTATGGATAGACCTGTACTTCATGTTTGGGCATGTGTATAATTTATGGTTTGGATCTGGATATTTGCTATCTGGATGCTGTCTGGATATTTGTTATCTGTTATCTTAGTTTGACTGTTTTCTGAACACCACCAGATATACTGGAATGCTCTTCTATGACATGGGTACAGTAACAGGATAACATTCATTCAGGATAATGTTCATTTGATTTTTAATGATTATTTGTGCATGCCAGTCCTGATTCACTTCAACACTGTCATAAACGGCTCTGTACTCTTTTCATACGTATGTTACCCTGTGGAAGTAGTGTTCTAACCCAGTTTACATACCCCCGTATGTTATAAATACTTGATTAGTGTTTCTGTGGTCCTTATATGCATTCATGGATTTTACCCAGGTCACATCCTGCCGTTTTAAAAATATAAAGGTTTGAGTTATACATCAACAACTAGTACTCTGTTTCAAGTAAATTACAAAAGAAACAAATACCAATGGGTACTAGTAGAGCTATTACTATATATAGCATATCCAATCACACCATACGCAACGTTGACACAAGAAAATCAATATCTCTTCTGATGTGGAGGCGGTGTTTTTCACATAACACATTCTCTGCGCATTTGTAAACATTCCAGCCCTTGACCAAAGCTCATTCCAAGACTGTTACTACCAACAGCAGATGTTTTTGGCCCGCAAATCAGTTTCTCCGCTTTAAAGACGAAAATACGGGCTGAGGGTGACACGGAGGGCTGGGCTAAGAAGCTCTTGATGGTAACCTCCTGTTTCTCCCTTGCGCGTCTGGGGGAGGGGCCGCCGCACATCTGCATCTCCTCAAGTGCTCCGGCCAAACCGACAGTGTGACCCCACTCCCTGCCAAAAGAAGGAGAGAAGGCGGTAACGGTCACACAGAGGAATGAATATGGAATAAATAGCCTCTCTCACGCCTGTTGTTTCTCTGGAAGAGAAACAGCGCCACCCACTTGTTATAGCGCGATTGCTCTCTCTCCTGAACACGTAGACAAAGTATTGCACATTGTAGTCATACTTTGATATTATTTTCCCTATCAAATGAGGGTAACCTCTTATTGTTACTAAGGGGAATCTACTTTGGGGAGTCCAGGTAGGAGGGAATGAGTATGCAATGCTTTCTATGGCAAGAAATTGTATGTTTCCAAAAAGTTTGACAGCACAGATTAACCATAAAAGATATAATAATAAAACACATGTATTCATATTAGAAATATCTGATTGTATTTTAGAGGTGGGTTCTTTCTTGGGCTGAAGCTTTTTCTGATGTCATGACAAATGTCAAGTGATCTGCTATATTACCAAACTATGTGGAAAAATCATATCATTTTTAGTGTGATAAGAGTTTCCATCTTGGGTACCCTTGTAGTAGTGCAAAATCAACACCATGTAAAAACAACAACAATAATAATACAATTTCATTAAGATACTGCTATGAGTGATTTACAGATTTAACATTACTATCAGTCAACCTTACAGCCCTTTGAAAAATGATTCTCTTCACATAATCAGACCCAGACAGGATTACCTCACCTTTTAGGGTAGGCTCCCAGATGAACTATGAGCTACAGTTTTGCATAGTTTCTTAAGACATCTCTGGTCTTGCTTTTATTTGCGTGTGAGTATGTGTGTGTGTGTGTGTGTGTGTGTGTGTGTGTGTGTGTGTGTGTGTGTGTGTGTGTGTGTGTGTGTGTGTGTGTGTGTGTGTGTGTGCAGTGTACGTGTGTGCATGTACATGTGTTTTCTCTGTGTGTGCATAGTTTTTCTATGTGTGTGTGCATGCACATATGTGTATGTGGTGTCTACATGTGCATTCGTATGTGTGTGTGCACGTGTGGATAGTGAATGTGCATTCAAGTACATGTGTTCTTCTGTGTGTGCATGCACATATGTTTATTTTTGTATGTGTTTATTTTTGTAAATGCAACTATGTGTGCATTTATGTGTGTGTGTGCGCGCGTGCGTGTGTGTGTGCGTGCGTGCGTGTGTGTCTATGTGTGTGTGTGTGTGTGTGTGTGTGTGTGTGTGTGTGTGTGTGTGTGTGTGTGTGTGTGTGTGTGTGTGTGTGTGCTTGTTCATAGGTTTGAGTGAGCACTGGGGGAGGGTTGTTAAGCTTGAGTAATCTGTGACATCAGAGTGAAGTGATGAAGTGGGTGCGCACAGTGTGCTCATCCTGACTGTGTCTCAAATTAGTAACCAGGAAGATGGGAAAGTGCCCAGACTAGCCTGAGGAGGAAAAAAGTACTACAGCCCTCCTCCAGCTAAGGAGATAAATTATTCTGTAGATTATACTGGACCACAGTGGAGAGGTATGGTGGCAGCATGTGTGTGTTAGAGTTGGGGGGCACAGGAATATGTGCAACAACGGAATGAATGGGGGGGCTGACGAGGAAATGAGGACAAAATGGGTGTTTTTCTGTTCATGAAGCCAAGACTCATTTCTGTTTTAAATTCCATTAGAGGAGAGTGACTTTTGGAAAGACCTTGCTAGGCCCTTTCCAATGATCTCATTCTGCCAGAAAAAATATATTCATTTTATGCTGAGAAAAGAACAGATGATGAGAGCAAACATCTGGTAGTGATACATCTTTGATAGTCTGGGTCCCAGTGTAAATCTAGGGATGGTGTGGCAGGGAATCTAGGGATGGATCGGCTAATGCAGGAATTGAACACAGCTGGGGAATTAGTCGTTGTGTGTGTGTGAAGGTGAATGACATCAGGGACTGAGCCACCTGAAGGTTGCTGGAACACAGACCTTCTAACAAACCAAGGCAATAACCTTTGACCCTACATCACATTTATGATGATCTGTCCTAGCAATCCAAGGTCATTACACTTATAAACAGTAGTGATGCATCCTGAGTAAAGTGACTTATTGAAAGCAGCCAGTCATACCCACAAAGTATGTTAACTCTTGGTCACAAAACCAAAAACCCATTATTTTAATCCACCACTGTATTAGTTTGTGGTAGAGGGAAAAGAATAACAGTGGAAGTATTATAGTCTGTAAGTGTTGCGCTGGAAACACTTCAACAACTATCCAACACTTCACATATGTGGGTAGTAATATGTCGTCCCACTCACACAACAATCTGAGGAGATACATATAAAACCATACATGTCACTACACAGATTGATGGAAATTTGTTATTCCTTTTTTTTTTTTACAAAGATATGACACCAATCACATATTGCCTTTGCCTGAAGAGGAATTCAGAATCAACAAAATAATGGAAACAAGATACAATGTATTCTTAAAGTTACAAGGAGGTTAGCTGCCCTTTGCCTTTACTGGAGCTTCAGTCCTTCTTGGAATGCAGTGGTATTGGACCATTCATCAAATACAAAAAGGAGATGAAGGAGGTGAAAATCTACTCTGTTCTCTATGTTTCAGAACCTACCATAAAGGTTCAATTATGTTTAGATTTGTTATGTTTTATGTTTAAATGCCTACCCTACTGGCTGTTTCAACTTGCAGTCACTGTTTCTCTTTCCCCTATTTAGCTTTGCCTTTTTGTTGAAGGTAGTAGTATTGACATCACATTATTTACATTAATATGAAACACATGCAGATTCCTTTAAATTGCAATTTAGTTACTTCAAAACTCCTTTTTACATTTTGCATTTACATTTTGTGCCTATATAAATCTGCTGAACCTACTCAGCCAGTGGACATCACTAGAGAGAAATGTAAGAGATGAATTTGGCTGACTTTCCTCCCATCTCAACCCAGTGATAACAAAATGATGGAAATCTAAATTTTTGCTTCCTGAAAGTAAAAAAAACCCTGTCTGAGAGGGACCAGCTCAAGACTCCAAATTCATCGCTAAAGGCCACATTAATAATAGCATTTTTAAACTACAGGATGAGAAGCTGTACCACAAACATGCACCTTGACTCTGTACAACCCCTGGGGGAAGGGAACAAACTTCACACAAATACAGGAAAGTCTCTATGTGCTGATCCACCAGCCCCTAATGAGATTTCCTCAGTCTAATTACAGTACTGTTGTTCAGAGCACAAGATGCACCAGGGCAGACTGAAATGACAGGGCCACTCCTGAATGCTGTTTCCACACATGGGTTTAAAAAAAACAACTCTTCAGTTGGTGATGAAGCTGTCTTTGTCTCATCTTCAAAAAACAGAATGAATAAAAACATTGAGGCTGGACTTCATGCATGCTTCATGTTCTGAAAACCATAAAGGGTATGGTAACAGCAGGGGAGGTGACGTAGTTCATAAAATGTCCATATGTCTGAGGTCCAGATGATTTGAAAGAAGAGCTGAACCATATAATGGTATTATACTGAAGCTCTGCATCTAAGCCCTGAAAATGTGCAATTCCCTCCATTTCTGATAATGTTGCAAGAGCTGTTTCATCTACAATGGAGCTAACCAGTGTTCTACATGCTGTATCAAGGGGAGGTGTCTTCATGTAATTCTCTACTTTTAACTGGCATGGAAGCCCAAACAGTGTGTTTGGCCTAGTCATCACCTGTTGTCGATCATGTGTAGACAAGCCCAAGCAAATACTTTATACAGTCTGGTGCCTCTGATTCTACAACTCATTGGTGTTTTGTCGAGAAGAAGTTGTACCCTCCTTGCTATTAATTTTACTAGAACAAAAATGGAGCTATACAAAAGTGTAAAAACTTCTGTGTAAATATTCAGTAGGTTCCACATAGGATCAAGTCTGAAGGTATGGTTTCTATGGCTCCCAACTTTCTCTTCTCCTATTCCTGATCCTCAAAAATTCCAACCTCCATAAATTATGGACAAATTGATAGCGGTGCCTTTTCATATTCACCTACCCTGAAAAAAAATGCATTGTACCCTCTCTGCATGCAATTGACTAACTTTATGGCAAATATATTGTCCACTTTTCATTTCTTCTTGAAATTATGATTATAATCATTGTATTAAACTAAATTAGTGTAGTGAAGTAGTGCATTACCTGAATGTCTCTCAAAAATGGTTTGAGTTATTTAAATATCGGTGAGAGCTTATAGCTCAGATATATATGCATTCAAATTTGCACCATTGTGTGATGTAATAAAGTACCTTCTCTTTCTAATCATGTTTTTAATTTGATTGCTTTTATCTACAAAGATGCTGGTCATGCTTGTATCTGATCATTCTCCTGTACTGTTTGCTGTGTAGGCTAGTTCCAGCAGGACCACATTGTATATTTTCTTCTATAAAGCCATGATTTTCAAAAATATACTTACCAAACATTTTTGGAGATAAATAACCTACCTGATATCGATCATCATACTCATCTTATTTTTCCCTCTAGTCTTAAAAAACATGCAATGGTCAGGTTTCCCTTGCGGAAATAGACATTTTCCACTCTTGTAAACAGGAACATGGTAATGGGATGAGCAGTGTGAGATATCTTGGTTTCCTCAAAGCGTGACTTAAAAAATCTGAGCAGATATATCAAACACAGCACCTCCCAGCCATTTCCTTTTAAAATCTGCACACGTTGCACTTTTTTCTCAAATGGACTCTGCCGAAAGGATCCCTGCCCTAAATCAGCGGCTTCTGTGTTTACAGCCAAAGAGGAGAATGGGATGTCGGTACAGATAGTCCTTCCACTGGGTTTGAGCCATTGGCTTATCAAACCTCCTTTTTTGGTTTCATGGGGATAAGCTGTGAGTCTAGAGACACTTTTAAGGATTATAAACTGCCTAGAGAAGAACAGGCAAAAGTAATACAGAACAAAAACAAGAGAAAATAACAGTAAAATATTACTTCTCTATTCACTAATTGCAATGCACTGCCTCCCAGGCAGTTTTATCCTAAATGCCTGAAGTGCATGTGCAGTGGAAAGAAGGTAGGCCTTCTTGTCCCATAAGTTACACTCTGCTAAAGTAATCACTTTCAGGTTCAGAGGGCAGAAAAGAGGGCTAACAGAGCTCTTCGGAACATAGTGCAGAGTAGGACGAAAAGATAAAGGTGAACTACACCAGGAACCGATGTCTGTGGAATGTCAAGTTTTGATAGCAGGGAAACATTTTCTGATGGGAAATACCAGGAAAGTATTCTGGATTTTGCACTGGTGCCTGGAGACTTAACAGTTGAAACAGCAGTGAGAGTTCCATCAAACTTAGATAGCATGAATCTTTAAAAAGCCATAAGCTTCAATTTTTATGCTTTTTGGTGCTCTAATTCCATGCCTTAAACAGCATGTGGGAACTGATCTTATACTATTCTATCCAATTAAAGAATCTGACAATGTGTTACAGTTTAGGCTTCTGCAGCTAGAATGTACTTTATGCCACATACTACAGCACCATGGCATGGCCTCCTGATGGCTCATTATTTGTTATGGCTGGAGACCCACAATAATGTGTGGGGAATGATGGGGGTAAGGTGGATACGTTTGTTTGTGTCATCACTCTCTAGCAGCCACTGCTGCTTGGCTGTGAGCATGCAGATACACGAATAAAGTACAGGGGGTCCTCGACTTACGAACGAGTTCCGTTCCTACGACTTGTCGTAAGCCGATTTTCGACATAAATCGGATATTATACCTAAATTATACCTAAATTAACACCTTAAGTCACTCACACTGTACACACAACACATGAAGGACATATAAAATGCAGGAATTAAATGAAACATTAATAAAAAAAAGAGAGAACAATTTCTTATCTTTATTTCTGTGGTCGTATTTACGAACCAAACCGCTTAGGTCGAAACTAGATTTTTTAGGTAATTTATGGGAGTGCGTCGTAACCACGAAACCGTTGTAACTCGAGACCGTCGTAACCTGAGGACCTCCTGTATATCAATCCAAAATGAAAGAACCTCATGCATGTTAGAATGCCTTTGTAATTTTTTCTCTTTTGAGGAAAATTTAGGGGAGGAAAAAATACAAGGGAAAAAACAAGAAGAGGACAGATTATATTATACCATTTTATGATCAATTTACTGTTATCCTTGAGTCTCAAACCATGAACAGAGAGCATTAATCCCCCATATCAAAATTATGCATGAAAAATGATTCATGATTCATTAATAATGACTTTTTAAGACTATACATTTGCATTTATTAATTTCAGGCAATACAAGGCAGTGTCTCTCAAGACTCAAGCCGAGTTTCCCCTTTTCCCAGAAAAATGTCTGAGGGTTTCAAAGAATGTGTAGTGGAAAATATTCCAGCCAGGTTGCAATGTGTACATGTATGTGTGTATATGTTTCTGAGTGTTTATATGCACATGTGTATTTAGTGTATGTAAGAGTCATGGAAGTGTGTTTTGGATTTACAGTATCTGCCCAAGTCCATGTGTTCTTGTCTGTGCATTTTTGAGTGCATGTGTGGGAGTGTGTGTGCATGTGTGTGTCTGTGTATAAATGCATGCATGAGCTTCTATATTGTGGAATTGTGCGTGTGCACATGTGCCTACATTTGTGTGCAGGTATGCATGAAGTCATGTGTCTTAGTGAGTAAATGTATTCGTGTGTGTGTGGGACTGTATGAACACAATAACTTATAAGCTAAATGCAGACTTGTAGCTGTAATCAGGTTTTGGTCCTTAAGAGTGGTGAGGGTAATTGGAAGCAGATCTGCACTCCATACTCTCCTATCATGGCATTGACAGTTCCATTAATCTTTTTGCTGAACCTTGCATCCAGATGGAGTAAACATAAAAGTATTGTGCTTAAGCTTTTTTTAAACCTTCGCTCATCTGTGTCCGGAGGCCCACATGTGCAAGCCAGCTATGGCTGGCCACTGGAACACATTACTGGAAAAGTGACAAAATGTTTTTGCATAACACAGCCAGTCTCCAAGTGCGCTTTCCTTTTTTAAAAAAAGTAAAAGGGTTTTTTTTCCTCTGTCAGTCTATGAAATCTAGACACAGGATCTGGCAACCAAAATTAGATCAAATGTTTCTGAAATAATAGCACTGCAGGTAATCCAGGCTGGACACCAAGCTGCCATAGCAAGGAAATTGTTTCATGACTTTACCTATGCAAACATTCAGATACTGTATAGCATTCTGAAAATGGTTTTGAAGTAGGCAGTTGAAATAGACAAGATATCTGAATAAATACCCAGCACTAAGCAATTTTTTTATGATTTACCATCATAGGATTTACCATATAGGATGTTTATTCAACAAGATGTTTAAACAACTTTTTCATGAGGATACATTTTGAATTCCACACTCATCCATTTTTGCTGTTTACATCACCCACATTTGCATACATCAAAAGTCATCACTGTCATCATCATAATCACCATCATTATCATTACTGGTGCTGAGATTTTTATTGACATAATTAGGATAATCTTTAATAACATCGTATGTGATATAAACTTCATAATCAGCACAATCATCAATAATATTCAATCTCTTCCTTACAACTGTAACCAGTTGTTCTAATCTTTATAGTCATTGTCATTGTCATTGTCTTCATCGCCATAGTCAACAATCTACTACATCATCAGTTTTTACTTTATAAGCAACATCGATCATCCTCATCACCATTGTCTTTGTTATGATTTGTTATTATTTTCCTCTTCTTGCTTCATGTGTTTTTCATTCTGAATTTGGCTCTGTGTTTAGTTCAAGAATTTCCTGTTTTACATATCAGCTTCAACATCAAGGCAAAGAAGCCTAATTGTTTTAAACAGAGAAGAGTAATTTCCTTCAGAGTGGGGCACAGCCCTGCTCAGTTATGGACCTCCTCTCATTTTAACAAAAACAATGCCTCTCTGCCATCCTCCAATTTCACCTGCACATGGAAGTCCAAGTTTACCCTCTAGTGGCTAGGAGGGGCAATGGCAGCTGGTGACAGGGTGTGTTCTACATCCATACTGCTGGTGACCATCAATAATTAAAAGTTGATTATAAACCGAAAACCATAGCAAAAGAGAAAACATAAAAGCTTTCTCTTTTCACCCAGGATGATCTTTGTCACTGTTCAGGAGTAAATAACACCTGACTAACATGAATTATCCCTTCTTTTGTCCAGGATGGTGTCCACTTTAATTGTGTAGGGTACTTGAGGACAGTTCATACAGCAGTGAGCAGTTGGAGAGGGAGGCGGCAGGATTTGCTTGTGATATTATCTGCATGGAAGGGAGTGCTGTGTTCTTTCCATAGACATTATCACTCCTAAAAGGCCCATCTTTTCATGCTTCCTTAATTTTATTGCTTTAATTAAACAGGCTTGAAGGTACTTACCTGGTCCCTCCGCTTGCAGAGAATTTGAAGGTCATCCTAGGGCCATGTCACCATGTGTTTGATTGAGATGTTCCGCCTCATCAAACTCAAACACCTTCAGCCGAGTGCAGAGGTGAACAGATGCCATCATAAAAACCAAGGTCTCCCTGAATGTCCCCCGGCCAGCTTGCTGGAGGGCCCTGAGCAGCACTGCAACCACATGGTGGGCTAATGGTGCTAACGCAGAACTGATGTCACTGGACAGAGCATTATGAGGTGGTGTTCATACTGGGCTGCTCATTTCTGTTCAACCGATATGAATGTGTGTGCCATCTATGCATCACCACGTGTGCTCAAAACCTGCTGAGCGCATGATATTTAATGAACACCGTGTCCCTGTTTGTCAGCTAATCAGCTATCATACTGCCAGTAGAACCATCAGGAGTCCAATTAGTGTGAAAATGGAACCAGGGGCAGCCTCCACAAGGGGCCTGAACTGGTCAATAGATGGCCATGTTAATGTAAACTGTGAGTGAGACAAAGGTTTAGCCACTTATATGTGTAAGTGAGATTTAGCCATGTTTGTGTAAACTGTGTGCGAGACAGTCTCATATGGGAGTGATATTTAATTGTGTTTGTGGAAACTGTGAATTAGATAAATGTTTTGTTGAACTGCATTTGAGCTTGAGATGGTTATTTAACTTTCTTTAAATGCTCTTTTCATGTGAGGCCTAAGAGCATGGTAATATAAAAAAAACTCTTGGCTCTCACTTGTGGATGGGAAACAGTTTTAACAGTTTTTACAAAATCTGGTAACAATGGAATACTTGTCAGAATGTTTTGTTTCTATGGGTTGTTTTATATGTGACTTAATTTTAATGATTTATTGATATAACCCACTTCATCCTCAATAGGCCTGTACTTGAAGGAAAGAGAGTTCAGGTCAAAACCATTTCAGTTCAGGAACTAACAGAGAAAATCGTCATGGAATATGATTCTATTTTAAGTTCATCCATTTTATTTCAATGTATTTACTGAATTGACTGAACAACAATATATCTGACCCCAAACATCAAGTGAAAACTCAATATTCACTTTTTTCCTCAGCTGGGAAAAAACATTCTGTGTGTAGCATTAAGGGTGAGTTGCATAAGTCATTATAAGAGTAGCAGCCACTAACAGTATTCTGCCATTTGATGGTGAATTCTTTTGCCTTTCCATTCTGTCAAGGGTTGTTGTGCTGATGAAGTACAATACAAAGAGGTATAATACAAAGCCTGACATTGGTCAACACAGACTTCATCAAGGTCAGAGCTGTTTTGTACTTATTCCCCACTGCTGCGGTGTCAGGAAGTTCCACACCTGACCATGGTACAGCTGCACATATTACACAAAAATGTGTGTGTCCTTCTGTGTCTGTGTGTGTATGTGTGAGGTGTTATTTTTCCAACTAGTGGGCAAAATCATAATTCTTCGCTCTCTGGTCTCCTTTTATGAGTATTTCCACAAAATGTTATCTCAAGGGTAATCAGCTTCCTTGCAATTGGTAAATCAGTGGAAATAGAAGTTGATTTTTCAAGATTTGATTTATGATCCCAAAATTATTATGAGGTACACAGTTTAGAAGTCTTATTTTTGAATTCTTGAATAATATAACCCTAGTGTGATGTGACTCACCCTGGCTCTGCACAAAGCACAGCACAAAAAAATCTGATTTGCAGCTTTGGAACAATGCTACTGGAGATTCTGAGCAGTTCTCCCTGTCTTTTCGCCCTGTTCATTATAGACACCTCATCCTCATTTGTTGGCTTGGATCATGTAGGAGGTTGAATTCTGTCTTCTGTAGTTTCATATGTTCCCAATAAACATCTGGAGAGAGCTGACATATCATTTATCTGAAAGGAAAATCTGATCATTTGACTTCAGTTTACTGCTGTTTGATGCTCTAATTCCTGGTAGCTGTGTAAGATAAAATCTGACTGTTCAGATACACCTTATCGCCTCTCAAAGAATGGCAGTTAGTGGGAAGTTGTCTGATAATTTAATCTTCTGAAAGATTAATTTAGTAATCTGACAGTAATATGTTTTAAACTGCCAGTGTCTTCTCTGAACCTCCTCTAGGATATTTGGTAAAGGAGGGACACATGATCTGATCTGAGATCACATTATTCTAGTAGGCACAAGAATAATTAATGTATGATGTACATGAGAAAAAAAATAATTTTTTTCCCATTATACTATAAGAACTTACAGGAGTCTGAAATTCCATACACAGAAAGTAAAGGTTGCAGGTGTGCTGAAACTTTGCTGCATGCTGCAGGTTTGGGAGAATTGTGACCCAATAATAGATGCAACTAGCTCCCAAAATAATAATATAGACTCTGCATAATAATACAGATTTCATTTAGGCAGAAATAACAAATGTATGGAAAAATTTAGTGCCGTCCAATTCTGTGGCATAGACATTGGCTGATTTTATTGTTTTCCAGTAACAATACCAAAGTTGGACTGGACAGAATGGAATGAATAGCATCAAACCTGGTACTCAAGGATACAAATGCATACAAACGTCTCAGCTGCTGGAGACCATTTTACCCTAGCCTCAGAAACGTTCTATTGTGGGACCCGATAGAATGATTTTAGTTTTTTTAATGTTGAGGTCACTACCAGAGCAAGATGGAATGCGCGGGAGTTAGCAGCCCTCACATCTAGCCAATCAAGGTTTCTCAAGGTTTTGCTGGTGTAAAACCACATGTATTACTGTCTGTAAACCTGTGTCTTAGTGTTCTTCTGTTTTGGTTTTTGTTTTAATTCTATTGTACTTCCTTGTTTTCCCTCTGTCTCTGTGCCATGTGCTTGTGTTTACATTTCCCTCATGTCTTTGTTCAAACCCCTTGTTCCCTACTTGATGGTTTCATTGATTCGTGGTTAAGTGTCTGATTGTCTGATCCATTTCACCTGTCAGTTCACTCACCTGTCCCCTGTTTCACCTTGGTATCTGTTAAATTTAAATCCCTTTTGTTTCTTTGTTAATTTTGAGTTTGTCCTAGTTTATTTTCTGTTAGCCTGTCTGTTACGACTTTTGCCTGTTTCCCATTTTCCAGATTTTGGATTGTGTCTTCTGCTGGTTTTCTGTGCTTTTCTGGTCCTGACTTTTGCCTGCCTTTTTGACCTTAATTCCTGGATTGTGTGTTTGTACTTCTGCCATGTCTCTCTGGTTTTGACCCTTGCCTGAACTCTGATCACAATTTTGTGTTTTGGACCTTATTTTCTGCCGCTAATGTTTGGGTCCCTGACAAATCTTGACAATTACATTACAAAAAATGTCCAAACATTCTATAATTTGTAGAGATGTGATTTTTTTAAAAATTGTCATGTTGCGAATCCTTCACAACTCATAAAACCATTAAATAATCTGATCATTGAGTATTTGCAGCTGATATCACTCATGTTTTCTTTGTTGACCATTTGATCAAATAGTTTATATATAGTTTATAATAGTAATAATATTTGGTGAAATAGTGTCATGTGCCACCGGGGGGGAGATGGCGTGGGGGATAAGGAGGATATGTCCCCCAAGTTTCATAGGGACCCTGATCTGTCCCCCCACCTTTGAGAAAAAAAAAAATATATAAGTTTAAGAGTTGAGACCTTTTGCTCACAGTTTGAGCCACCACTTCAAAAATCTCTCCTGCGCCGCTGTGTGCCACCACTTTGGATGTCCACATAAATAGACGCCTCCTTGTTTGGATTCTTAGTAAAATCAACATACTAAGGGGTGTACTTTCCCAGTATAGTTTTTGTGTTGTAATTCATCAAAAATTCATTTGCAACACAGATAGGGAACCTGTTCCTGTATTTTAGAGACAATGATCTGTATTTTACAATTGTACAAGTTTCATTCATTTAAGATTTTCTTGAATTGGAAATTGGAGTACTGATTTCATTGATGTATGGCTGTACTGTACAGAAATGTACATTATAATTTTATACAATGACATATAATTTGGATGATTGAAGGGTCCTGTTACTGTTAATATGGTATACAAATGAAATTCTCTCAAATGCAGATTTGGATAAAATCTAGCACCATTAGTTCACACTTCATGATTCTTCACTGCTTTTAAAAGCACAGTATTGACAGTATTGATTACCTGTAAAACTTACTGTGCATTTCAAAATATAATGAAATCTCAGTTTATAATGGAATTATTAACATGTGATTGTAGCTCTGGTGCCTGAGAATTCAGGGCTAGGTTTATTCACCTGGGAGACCAGGATACTACAAGATATTGTCAATTTCTGCTTTGGCTGATGTTGCATTATCATAATGAACTCAGAAAAGCCATGAGTTTGCAAAGCAGGCGTGCTGAAAATCCAGAGTGAGCAGAAGCTTTGGGATCCCCACCCACTGAGCCGTGAGTTCCACAATTATCTGAGAGGCCACATGTACGCAATAATGCTCAGCCCCATAATGACAGTAGAAATGTCATTTCAGTGCAATATCTATCATTCAGGGTTATAGTCCACTTGCTGAAGACTAGTACAATCAAAAGAGTGCAGGCAAGTACTGACTGTAAATTTGTTGTAGATATCACTTCAAGTTTTGGAACTGCTGGAAGCAGTATGTGAGTTCATCACTGGACTCTTCTATTCTCTGTCATTTCAGGTCACTTAATTATCAAAAGGTCACCTAGAAGGAGCCTACTGCTCAGAGGCAGTTCTTTGATGTATCACATCAAGTAGCTGATAGCAAATGTTTGCTTAATCAGTTCAGTGTTGTTGAATTTGTAAACATATTTTTACACATGGTATAGCTACACAGTATACTTTCTGTGAAAATGCCAGCTTTTTTTAACCAGTAGTGTTCAAACAAAAAGATAGCTGGTTCCTTGTTGGATGACTGTACTTATTTTACTTTATTTCAATTCCTTTGTCAATTGCTTTACTTAGATGAGAGGGGGCAAGTTCTTTTCTTACATTTTTCAAATTGATATTCTATGTTTTTGATATTCTATATGGAAATGAGGCACTGTAGAATCCTACTATTTGTGTGTCAAAATATTTGATAAATAATTAAAATGTATAATAAGGTTAATATTAACATTACACTATTATTCTTAGAACACAAACAAGAAGAAGCAACCTTTAGGATGCTAATGCTATCATTATGATGACCAGGGTCCTCTGTTTCGCTACTCCAGTCTAATATCTGTTGTTGAGAGGTCGCATGTGAGAGGTGTGACTTTTCAGAGCAAGGCCTGGTTCCAGTGAAAGCAGTGAGGCAGGAAAAGAATGACAACCCTGACGTATCTGCAGAGATTAGGCTGGCAAACTCCAGAGAGAGGGGATCAGAGACAGAGCGAAGGCTGATTAAAATGAGGCCCTCTACTGTCAGAGCAGATTGGCCGTCTCTTTCCACAATGAAGCCTAATCAGGGAAAGTGCATTCTCTGGGGGTGGGGGATGGGGGGGGCGGGCGTGGACGACACATGTGGGGGTTGTCTGCATGTCCCCTCCAATTCATGGGCTGGCAAAAGCTCTGTAAATACATCCATGTCTGTTTTCAGCATAAAAAAATGTGGACTGTCTCACTTAATCACAACATTCAGTGTGATTTTTTTTGGTTGTTGGAGAACTATTCCAGTTTGTTTCTTGTTCAGCTATGATTTTCAAAACCTCTTGAGGCATCTGTTGAAAAGCTGAATAAAATGTACTGTGAAATGTAAACAATAGATCACCCTGAGTACTAATTGATGTCTCAATAAACTGGTCATATATATTGACATTGATGTCCTGAAGTTTGACATGTCTTTTTTGTAAATATATTTACTGGTTTTTAATTACTGTATGAACAGTGTATATATGTGCTCATTGCTTAAAAATGTGAATAAGCAATAGAACTGTACAAAAAGCCCCTAGTCTTACATAATCTGACTCAAATACAGCACTGTGGTTCCGTGCTATGCAAACCATTGGGGTGAGCTATCAAAAAGTCCACTTGCATTTCTTGTGTTAGCATGTGTTAAGTCATGTGGTTTATTGTACATATCAGTTTTCCTAAAAACGAAGAAAAGGATTCTTCCCCAGCTTTTCCCTTGGTTTGATTAGAGTGGCTTGGAGCCAAACCACACAAAAGACAAGGGTGACCTTCAGTGCAGCCAGCTGTCACGAGTTTCCTGTAGCCTTTGGATTGGGCTGAGAAGGGAGGCAATGCTCTTTTGCCGATGATGTTTTTTCTTGTATTTTCACACTGAGGTGGGAGGAAGGGCGTTGAATTACAGAAGCTACATGCCGGAAACATTTTGCAGTGTATCTGGTTCCGACGCCTGTGGAAAAGCACAAGCACAGAGAGAGAGACCATCGATAAGGAGAAGAAGGAGGGATGGCAGAGGGATCGAGGGCGGAGGAGGAGTGGTCTCTCTAACATCTGAAGCTCATTACTCAGCCTCCTCTTCGTTTTTCACATCTCGTATTTAGATTATGAATCATTCTGTCTGAAGTGAGATATTGGTTTGCCCTCAAACATCAAAAAACACACATGGCGATGGATCAACAGGTACTCTGGCTGCTCTCTGAATGTTAAAAACCCATACTGAGCTCAGGGCTTTAGAGCCTGCAGAGGGAGATGCCCTCATTTGATGATCTGTTATAGTTCAGACAGTAATATGGGAAAAAAATAGTTTGCATTTAAGCTCCAAGAACACTTATTTCCTAAGTCAGATTTGAACACCTCAAATTGAACTCATGTCATTTCTGATATACCCTTCTAGACCATGAATAGACAGATATACATATATGTGTATATGTATGCATGCACATTGATTGACCTTACTGTAAGAATGAAGATATGAAAAGCTGTGGTTTCCATGGGCTCCCCTCCCATACACAGCTGTTTCCTGCCTCTTGATGTCAGTAATGGGCCATGGAGTAGGCCTCTGTTTATTCAAATGTTTACCTCTATCTGTATGTTTGATGGTCTGAGGTTGTGTACGCTTACAGGGAGAAGTGGTTTCCCATTACTGACAGAGATGTCACTCAATGTGTCCACTAGAACAAAACTAACCAGTCTCCTTCCTCAATTTCTTTCCCTAAATAAATAGAAAAAAGTTTCATACTTGTAATGTATCATCGTGATAATCTCCCAAAAATGTTATTCCATTTAATTCCATTTTCTAACACACCATTACAATTTAAGCACATTATTCACAATACTTCTGTTGTTCTGACCCAGAAAGGTCGTCACCTGACGTGAATTCAATTCACTTTGGCTCTAAATGTCACTCATCCTTACAAAGCCTTGTTTGATGGAATGCATTAGTGGTCTGCTTTGTAGTCTTAAATGACTATTCAAATAGTTTTAAGACAATTTCATTCACATAAAGAAGAGTACCTTGTTATTCTTTATTCTTAAATCAACTTTATTAGCTGTGTTGTTAAGAGACATTTATAGTACAGTACAACTGGATGAGAACTTTAAAATGTATTAAAATAAAATGACAAGAAATGGACTTACAAAGCTCTTACATGACACAGGAAAATGTTATCACTCAGCAGGCTCAGTGTTATAATCGTTAAGGCTGGTAACCTAGTGGAGAAGAGTAGAGGTTTCACCTCACTTCAGGCAGAAGTGGCATGCTGGCATTTAAAACACAACTCAGGTCATTCACGTCAGTCATGATAATGAGCAATGAGATAATTACCCAGTGTCATCTTGGAAATGACCACAGAGACCTCAACTAAGATTGGAATGATCACATTCTTAGAAATATTTGCAAAATTCAGGAACATAAAATTGAGGAACATACATGCGGGATTTCTCTTCTTGAGGCAGAGACAGAAACGGGCAATCCCAGGAGTGGTAGTTTAACTTCCAACCAAATTTAAAACGGACTCATGATCGGAGGCATCTAAATTGCAATTAAAAAGAATTCTGCTCGTGTTTCATTTTAATGTCAGTACTAATTGACATTATGGAATACAGTGTTTTATAACATAAAAAATGTTTTTTAAATTGAAATTGAAATTTAATATGTGAGTTTCTACAGTAACATGACAAACAGATTTTGAGAGAGGTCCAACAGTTGGTGCCAAAAATACATTTGTGTCAGTCACAGAAAAGGCAAAATTATTAAACGTATCAAGGTGAAATTCATGACAGCACACGCAAGGGAAACATCCTGCATCCTGAAATAGGAATGGAGATCACAAATTGAAGCTCACTGACAGGCATAGACAAAGATTTAACAGGATTGTTCTTAAAAACCTCAAGACATAGATCTGTAAAAATACCATGGAACTGAATCTACACTTGTCTGACCCAGTCTTCACAAAAACTGTATGCCTTGATATTTATGGTAGCACTGTCATTTGGAAACCGTGTGGCAACAAAACATAACATAGCATATTGAGCACAAAACCTGGACATTTGAATAATGGAATAAAGTAATATGGTCCTATGAATTGTATTTGCTCTCTTTTCTAAATCTGGGCAGGTTTATGTTTAGAGAAGCTAAAGGAAACTGTCCACCCACATTGCTTGGCCTAAACTGCTAAATAAGATGGTGGATCTGTTATGGTACCGGCAGCCTGGGGTCACTGGGTCCAGTTATTTTCTCTACAGGGTAGAATTATAGCCTAGGAAAAGGAGGCCATGTTAGCTGGCTAGGTGCAGCCTATGATCCAGACATTGTATACTCAGGATGTTCCCATAATTCCAAGACCATAACACCCTTATCCACTCTGCTAAACAGATTCAAGATTCAAGAGTGGCTTTACAAACACCAGGAAGTCAAACACTTTCCATGGCCTCTTCAGTCACCTAAATTTATCAAAGAATTACAGATTTTCCTTGAACTATTAATTCCAAACGTGTATAACAGCATTCCAAGAAGGACTGAAGCAGCCCAGTTCCTTACACTGAGGTATAAAACTGAAATTGCAGGCGGGACAGTTAAACTTTCAAATGGGTATTGCATGTGACTGTATTTTAACAACAATATCAAACAGGAATTGCATGCTTTATAATTGCATTATATTAATAAAACAAGAATGGTGGGTGGCAATAGTTTATCAGCGATAACAGATATAAAAATAATATCAGGTAGCTGTAGTTCAACAGAGTTGAAAAACAGAACCAGTGGGTGGCTAAAATTTAACAGTGATATCACATTATTAAGGAGAGTGGTGAAGGTTTAAAAGATATAGCAGACAGCAGTGGTGGGTGGCTGTAGATTAGCAGGAGATATGAGAGACTGATAGCAGGTGGCTACAGTTTAGCAGAGACATCAAACAAAAATAGCAGGTGGCTACAGTTTAGTAGTAATATTAGAAAGACAGATGACTGTGGAGCTCCGCTTGAGGAACTGGAGGGTCTGCCCAATGATTCTGCCCAATGCGATTTATACTGTATGTGCGCAGAAGCATGGTGAAGTATGCAGTAGATACACATTTCTGTGTAGTACTTCTTCATATTTTATTTTTTCATGTTTTACCCAATGGCATGTAAAGATGTGGGACAAGTCAATGTCAATGATAAAAGACGTTCAGGTTTTTTCATTGTTATTGGCATGTTATGCATCTTCACCTGTCTGTGTTTAATATATGACATTAATTTACAATACATTGTTTGACTACCAGTTGCTGTTAAGGCTGGATTGTGACTTATTAAAAGAAGCATTAAAACTATAAAATGGCTGACCCACAGCTGAAATTGTAATTCTGGTATGAGGTATGTCATTTTGTTCATGTAGCTTCTGTCATTCTCAACACTGCTGTGATGAAACATTAAAGTGTGCCATTGTTCAAATAAATATCCCTTCCAGCCCATCAGTCCCAACCTCTACCACTTTAGTAGTGGTTGGCATAGCAATTAAACACATGCAGCAATCTATAGGAAATACAACACAGAATAGCCATTTCCTTGTGGAAAAACCTTTTGGTACCTGCCTTGAATGTTGAAGCTGACTCACTGCAGCTGCCATTGATCCATACCACCTTTCATGCTCACACCCAAGTTCACACATTTACATTAAATCCAACAATGTATGTTGTACAAAGTAATGGAAGAAATGTATGGCTTATTCTGTTCACAGAATGAAATTAAAACAGATGTTCAAAAAAAGAGATGATGGTCATTGCTGGTGAACAAACATGCAGTCCGACATCTGTTATGGTGTTTGTAGGAAATAAACTGTACATGTATTCTCATCACTGGACTCTTTGGATGGTTTGATAAAACTATTACAGTTGAACAGATGAATGGTTGAGTTTCACACTGGATGGAGCAATAGCATGGAGAGATCTGTATGATGACTTACAAAGAGCAAAGACAGATGCTGTTATGGACAGTAAGTCGATGACCACAGACATCCCTTTCAGAAAACTAAAATTTCACCTGAATTATTTGAATCCCTGAAATATTTTTTCATGTTGTATCTTTGTAAAATTAAATTAGTTAAACTTATGTGCTACAAACATTAACATCAGAATTGGAGTTTGCATACCCCAACATACCAACTTGTAACAAATTGTGTAAACTTGTGAAAAAAACCGAACAGATCTTTTCAATCACAACAAAATTGAAATTCTTATGAATCGTTGTTTTTATTTTGTCATTGTCAAAATACTAAAAGCCATAAAGCTTCCATGTCCCCCCCCCCGTTTGCTTTGTCCAAACACCTTGTCTCAGGTTTGATGCATGGCCATTTGGAATTTGTGACTGCACCATTTGGACACAGGAGGATTTTTGCCACATACCCACTCTGCCTTTGTTTAGTGTCACCAACGTCAATGATTTAATAAGGCATCCGGCCCAGCCCTCAAACTGTCGTGACTCTCATCACCAGCTCTCGGTTGCTGCTGCTGCTGGGCTGCCCTCGTGGCTCCTGCTGCCTCAGGTGACTGAGAAGGTGAAGGATGTTATACGCACAGTGGTGGTCAGGCAGGGAGGGGTTGCTCTGGTCAGAGGAGTCCTGGGTCATGAGGCCTGCTGTCGTGGTAGCAGTCATCGAGGGAGCTGTTGCACTGATGGGCGCTGTGGCGGCCACGGCGGCCATGAGAGACGAGCTGGAAGGGGAAGTTGTTCCTCCTGCCACACCATTGGCCCCTTGGGTTGGCAGCGAGAGGGTCCTGGGGCAGGTACAAGACTTCAGTTCCTCACTGTCTTTGATCTTGTCATAGTTAAGCACCTTCCATTGCTGGTTTACGGCCTGCCAGCGGTTAAAAATCCGGAACACAGAGGGACCTTCATGGAAGATCAGAGCTGGAGAAACACAGTTATAATAATCAGTCATTAAAATGCATACCATAGTCCAGCACCAAGTCAAAGCACAGAGCTCCATTACTAGTTAATTTAATGGCTGAACTTCTCTGTTGACCTATAATTGAGTCTCAGACCCATTCATTTGACACTTACATTCATTCATATGGAGCTAGCAAGTGCTCCTGGAAGTACCGCATAGCTGTTTTGAATGCTAACTGAAGACCAGTGAATTGTTCAGAGGACTTCTCCAAAATGAATGAACACCCATTAAAATGCTGCTGGTCGGGTTCTCCACCCTTGGTAAGTAAACAAAAAGGCTTTATTCTTGACCAAAATATTGGCGTATACCTTTAAGCCATGTTACGCTCTGTACTGGGAAATTTTAATCTATAGTAAGTCATACATTATTTTCATGAATATTTTTCCCCTTTCACCATTGCTTGAAAATGTTATCCCTTATATGGAAAAATGTTCTACACACTGTTTATCAAGTAACATTCAATAATTCACAATAATTTTCAATAATGAATGTTTGCCATACTATATTCATATACCTCTTTAGTGTCTGCATAACAGAAAGAAGGCTTGCATACAAGAAAAGACCTTCTGATGTTGTTTGTCCCATTGTTTGAATGCCATTATCACAAATATAATGATCATTTGTTTTATAGCACAGAACACATTATCATTGATCCCTTTGTAATTAATTGCCACTCAGTCTCAGCCAGTTATTGTGTTCTACCTTCAGATTTATTGGATTTTCACTGAACTGCATGATAGATTGTAGGTAATTGAAAGCTCACACCATAATACACAGGTCATGTCTATTTTTGTATGATGGATAAAACAGTCCATCTATTTACTTAGCTGTGGAAGATTTAAGTTGCATGCATAAAATAGACATGAATCAGCCACATATGAAATGTTACTCTGTATTTTTAAAAATGTATTGTATGCCCTTCACCTATTCCTCAGATTCACATGAACTTCCTGTCATTGAAACATGTCTATTTTTGACATTATAATAACAGTATATTTGTCATATACAAAAATTTGTTTCTCTGCATCACCAAACACTTGAAAGATTATGATGTCATGGACTACCTCATGTTTACTGTGTTAATTCCTCTCCTCTCTCATGCTCCTTCCCTCCCTCACACCTCCTTCACTCCCCCCTCTTCACCTCGCTTTTCCCTCTCATAGGAGAAATCTATTCTTGTACTAATGTCTTTGAAGTGACAAGTTAATCTCTGAATAGTACCAAGTTAATTTCTCCAGATACAGTCACACTCTTGCACCAGAGACAATAAATCTCTTGGATCTTTAAGTTCAGGTGTAATTCTCACCCACAGAAAAGGAGGCGCACTCTCATTTGTATCTGCCCCAAGTGGACACAAATATGTGCCCTCTCTCCACCAGTGCCCACACATGGGAAAACCAGGGGAAACATTACCCAAATCTTTAAATCTTTGCAGGAGTGAACCAGACAATTTCCCATGAGCTTGTGTAAAAGAAAATGACACCTAAACATTATGGATTTTACCTCCCACCAGCAAAGTTACAAATCATTACTGAATTTCAGCCCTTTGAGCCTACACCAGACTCCACCAATCCTCCTCTCATTTTTTGCAACTGTGGCTGCTACATTAAATGAGGTGGTTTAAGGAATATTACTTCTTTGAAAGCTATTATTCATTTTCCTTAAAAAACTAAGTGGAATTAAATGTGTATATCTGATTTGAGGGAATTGTCTGTGAGGCCAGTACTGTAATGTAGCATAGTGTCAAGTGGCATAGCCTTGTGGAGCAGGGTCTGAACAAAAATATTTTTGTCAGAGCAGCCCTGTCCTTCTGCTTGGCTAAAATATGCTAAAAATGTATCATGACAACAAGGCCATGAAAGAGAGCATGACTGCACACACAGCAGCACAATACTGTATGTAGAGAAAGTATGAGATCATGGACAGATTTTACTGCTGCTAGTACAACCACTTAACATGCACACAGTGAATGATGGAGAGGAAGTGATCTGATCTATGAGTCTGCTTAACATGCTCCAGTGTGTTGGAACCATGTAAAATACGGATGTAAGGAAGTTAAAAAATCTGAAAATTATACACACATTTTAATCATTTGATTTGAAAATTGCAACACTCACAGGCCTTGAATCACACCTTTATTGAATGATGTTTCAAAGTTTAAACCTCTTAAGATCTTTCTCAGGTCTCTCATAGACCAAAAAGAGATCTGAAAAGTTCTAAACATAGTCTCTTTCACACAATAAAGGAGTGTTTTGCAGCCTTACTACTATTTTTGTTTATGAAGGTATAATTGAAGGTGAGAAGGTAGAGGAAGGTGTTTTTGTTTTTCAGCTCAGCCAACAAGTCTACACTACAACATGCCAGAGATGAATATAGATCCCTTCTCTTCCTTTGACAGACAGTAAGAGCATACATATCATGAACCATTAGCATTGTGACTGACATAGTACATGAGTACTCTAATGTTCAGGGGGAAACTTTTATGCCACATTTCTAATTTGCTTTTATAAGTCTCCCTGATGCCTGGGTTCATGGCTGTCTGCACAACATCTCATATCACTGCACTGTGTGAAAGGCTATTGAGCGATGACAGGGTCATTATTCAACCCATCCTCTGCTTTTTATTGGGTGTTTTTATTGCAGTGATTCTTTTTATGGGCTTTTCTCTGCATTTTGCCAGGCTGTTATTTTGTCCCTCGCTCACGAGGAACACTGGCACTGTCACAGATACACGTCCACATTTTTTTATTCCTTTATTCCTGTCTGTGATTATATGATTTAATCAATGCAAGATCTCACTGGGAGACTCAATCGCTGACACCCTAACAGCATTTTTTTCTTTCATTTTAAAAAGGAAATTATACTGCTATAAAGTAAACACATGTTTTTCTTAATGTTGGTTATGCAGTTGTAACGATCATTTTATTAATTTGGTGTTCTGTGAAAAGGCATTACTTTGCACCTCTCTGTGCATAATCTGTACTTACGTTGCCCTTGAAAGAGAAGCTATCTTTCCTCTAAGAGATACACAACACAATTTAGTTTCTTTGATATTTTTCATCAGTTTCTCACCTAGAAGTCAGAGCTCAGCTGATTTCAGGAGGAGATATAACAGCAATGAAATGCCAAACGCATTACCGCAGGATGACAAAGTTAGCATATACCCAGTTTGTACCTCCATATATACCAAATTGACCAGGGGTGGCCACTAGAGAGTGATGAATCTAATGAACTTAACTGGCTTAACCCTTATCTTTCCCCTGCAAAGCTGAGCTGATTGTTGCCTCAGCAATGAAGACCTCCAGCCTTAGCCAGTAATGGAACAGCTGGGATTGATCACCCACTCTCAGGGCTCATGCTTGCTTCAAAACAAGTATCTTACTGGATGAGCCACCCAGCGATCATAAGCAAGCCAGATCTGCTGCCACAAACACAGATACATAATTCACTCAGGAAGCTACAAGACAGCATGTATGATGGAAGTCTGTGTAAAGACAGTCTGTATAAAGGAAGACAGACTGTATAATGAAGACTGGTATTTGACTTTTTATGCGAAAGTGCATGTGGAGAATGTCACTAACCAGTCAACACAGGTTAAACAGGAAGTTCAGATGCTCTGGGACTGTATTCATTAGATAACAAGATGATTAGGTTGGTGCCAGAAGGCACTCTAAGAGTGCAAGAGTTTGTTTCTTGGTACCAAGACTATTAGTCTGACTCATAAGGCTCATTGATGTGTTTAATTCACATTTGACAAGTCAAGAGGGGCATTTTTCAACTCCAAATTTTGCAAAGAATCAGTCAGATGTAAATCTAAATGATAATATGTTAAGCTGCATCCAGCATCCTCATCTAATATCATTCTTATATGAGTTTAAAGATTCCTATGAGGTTGCTACACTACGTATTGTTACTTGGTATATTAGCTGTAAAGTGACTGAACAAAGACAGGGGAGAGAGCAACATCCAGGAATAACTGTGTTCCATTACCCTTTATGCGATTTGATGCCCTATAATTCTTGTTTGTTTCATATGCTATACTCAGTCAGATCGTGGTACACAGAGTGATACTTTTAGTATGTTTAAAAACTTTATGACTTGAACAGCAAGTTCATTGCTTTTCAGTCCCACACTCATGACTGTGGAACCCAAAGAAAATATTGAACCACATCTAGTGTAATTCATATAACTCTGCAGATTCAAATGAAGTACTACTCTAACATTGATGTTGAGTATGCTCCTCTTTATTGTAGGAGATCTGGGAGGTCAGAGAAAACCGATCAACCTGTGTCTCATTCTTTCAGTCCAGGATGATTTTACATAGTTTAAACCAACTTGGGATCTGACCCAACAGCCTCCTGGGTGCGACTCCTTGGGTTCTGACCTATACACTTACATCACAGCCCTGCCAGACTCACCGATACAGACCACGTCCATGAAGCCGTACATGCCATAACAGATCTGGAAAAGCAGGTCCTGCCGCTGCCACTTGGCCGAGGGGCTGATGGACGACCAGATTAGCCAGGAGATGCTGGCGATGAGGAACAGGGAGCCCAAGATGGCCGCAGTAATTTGGACCTTCTCGATCACTGTCAGAGATATGGTTTGCCACTAGGAGGGATCAGAAACACAATGACCTTTCATCTTTTTCGTTGAACTTCTTTAGCATTTGCAAAGTAAAAAATACAGCTGTCTCAAATACTTAACAGTAATCAAATTTCTTTTTATCAAACTATTTTGAATTGGACAACTATTTCAATGCTTTGAAATATGGTCAGAAACCTCTCACAGTGTGTCTCAAGTGTTCTGAAACAGACATTGTTATATATAATGTTGAGAGTTTGTTTTTGTTATGAAAGAGCAATGTCTGGGTAGCTTATATCACTCTAACAATGAGCCCATTGTGTGGTGATGCACAGCTCTCTAATATGATTCACCCTAATAAACTCAATTAATAAAAGGTTTTCAGTTTGTCAACACTGACACTTAGCCCATTGTGTAGGCAACCTAACTCACCTACAGCAGGTCCAGGCCTGCTGAAGAGCAAGGTAACTGACCTGTAGCGGGTTCTTGGTGCTGATGGCAATGACCTGGTACTTGTAGTTGCAGAGCTCACAGGTCCAAGACCCCCTCTCACTGATCCACTTGATGAGGCAGGGTTGGTGAGTGCAGCGTACTGACCCGCTGCAGCGACATGGGCTCAGGAGCTCCCCCTGCAGGCGCACAGAGGAAAGTACATAATTCCCCTGGAGATTGCTTAAGCATTCTGTCTTTTCTCTCAGAGCGACATTTTACAGCCCGCTATTGAAATTCACTTGAACAGCCACGCAGGTTCTTACCAGTGTGCTGGAACTAAGACATGTCCTTCTGTCACAGTCAATGTTTCAGCAATGCCTGCATGCTCTGCTAAACCTGTGCTCCTGAATCTCACCATGTCTTAACATGGAAGCCCTTCTGTCACCATTCTGCACAAATGAATTACCATATTTCTTACATGTGAAAAGCTGAAGTCCCAGCCGGCAACTGTGACCAGTGAGCAGTGTGTGTCTGTGAGCTGGTTTTAAGTTTATGTGTCTCTGTGTTTTTTTTTCAGTTCATATATAATGCACAGGGATGTCTGTTTCAAGCACGATCTAGAGCATTCATATGGGTATGGTGTGTGGCTGTGTGTGTGTGTGTGTGTGTGTGTGTGTGTGTGTGTACATGTGTGTGTGATGCTGAATATTACAACTGAAATTGATTTGGACAACATTGTTTGATATTTAAATCTGTTGCAACTCATTGTCTGGTACTATGTCTCTATAGAAGAATGCTTTATGGCAGTTTAATTAGACCGTGAAACAGGCATGAATGATAATTCATTTCCTCTTCACTTCCTTTAAACACATTTAATCTCATCAAATTAACACCAGAAGAACAGAGCAATCTAATCTGTAAAGTGAGACAAAAACAAATGCAGACACTAATCACTTTGTAATCATTTGTATATAATTTAGAAGTACAGAATTAAAGTGGCATTTGTCTCTGATTAATGTTTTCACATTTTGTGAAATTAGAGTTTGCACACTTTTTGATCAACTGTTGAATTTTTCAGATCATCCACAAATGACAACTGAAATATGGCTGTTGAGTGATTATCAAAAATACACATTTTTTGATGATTTTCTCTTGTAGTATGATTGTCTAGGGAGCCTCTAATCATTTCAACGCTCAGCAAAACCATTTGTCTTCAGAGCAATGGTCATGTGAGTGGCAGAATACTGACTGTAGGTCAATCATTTATTTATTTAATATATATTTTTTGGAGTGTATCAATATTCAGATTAGCAATACCCTTTGCAGTAAACAAATCAATACAAAGCTTTCTAAAGATAAATGTTATCTATCTACTTGATAACAGGTTGACACATGCTCTTTTTTGAGCATTGTTCTGTTTAAGCTGTTTGTTTTCTGTTAGCTGGTCAGATTGATGGTGTGGTGTGTGTGGGTGTGTGCTGTTGACTGGATGGGAACAGACCTTAACACTGATGAGGTGAGGTAGCAGTAATGAAACATTACATTCAGCTCTTTGTGCATGACACACTCAAGATTGAAAGAACCAAATCGATTTTTTTCAAAATTCATTTTTACTCAGTAAAATCTATTTTCTACTCAGCAAAATTGATAAAATTTGGTCTAGTTATAGCATATTTTTTGTTTATGTTATATGAATATTTGTT
Source organism: Albula goreensis (assembly GCA_022829145.1). Classification (NCBI taxonomy): domain Eukaryota; kingdom Metazoa; phylum Chordata; class Actinopteri; order Albuliformes; family Albulidae; genus Albula; species Albula goreensis. Next base: position 13,819,128 of record CM040746.1, on the reverse strand, counting down.
ATATTTTTGCTATATTTTTTAAGTATACAGAAAATATTAGACATACATGCAGTTACACACACAAGCACACATACATACATACACAGGAAAGATACATGCTTACAGACAAATATTTATGGAAACTCACATGCATAGACAAGCTCATGAATACACAAACACATAAATCTAGATAAACAAATCTGCACACACACAGATAAATACACAGATACATAAAATACACAAAAAGAGCCGTCTGATATACACAGATTGTATGTGTAGGGGATTAGGTGTGGGATGTAAAATGTGTAGGTGAGTATATGAGGGATCAGAAGCTGAGTGTAGACTCAACCTTTCAAAACAGAATGACCACTGGACCATGACTGTGGCAGTACCGGGTATGGCAGAACCTAACACACACTCCTCTGAATGAAAGCCCTGTCAAGTCCTGTCCTCTGACCAGGGACCTCTCTTGTACCACTGACTGAGATTCTGCTTTCTTTTCAGTCACACCTTTCCACGCTTGATACAATGAATCGTTGTGTTGATCTGGCTGCTCCGCCTGTTTCTGAGTGTGAGCGGTTTAAGGGAGAGGTGCAAAGCCTGATAGATTGCAGAGCCTGCAGGATGGAAGCAGGGCTGCTCTGCCCTGATCACGACTCACGATTCCGCTCAGATAATCCTGTAATCCTGCCCTCCCTCGGCTGTGGTAATCAGGCCCCTGGGGCCGCGGTGCCACCTCACCCATCAGCTTCTGATCAGAACGCTTGGTGTGACCCAAAGCTGCTTGACAGTATCTGGAAGATAATATAATGTGCAGCACAATGTGACACGAAAACTGAAGGCTTTGTGTTTAAATTTGATTCTGCTTACACATATACTGCATGCCTTATACAGTTCAGGATGGGAATCATTATGCTAAAATAATCTTATCTGTGAAATAGGGGTTATAAGGTTGAATGGCCACTCAATCAAGATCAAAGATGTGTAATTCCATACAAAGCCCTCCTGTCTTGAAAAGGCTGGTCCAACACCCAGAGTACAATATGTGAGTCACTGTCATGAGCAGGTTGTGCAAGAATCACCACTGATTGCACAAAAATAGTATGATTGATAATTATATAGGCTGTATCTTAGGCAAAGCTCAAAAATAAAAAGATTTGTTAAAACATTTTATGGTATATTTCCTTATACCAGAGCAGTACTGGACACCTGAAAAGCTTGCTTTTCTTGATAACTCTAGCCTCAGCCAATGTCTCAAAATGTTTAAAGAAATTATCCTTTGATGTGCAGGAGAGAGTGAGACAGATCTATATGGTGATAAAGGGTTAGCAGATTACATTACAATGGTGTATTGCTATCACCATGAAGAATTGTATGGTGTTCATACATATTGCCCCCATTTCAAATGTTGTTTTATAGAAATGAGGTGTATGACCAGGTGGTTGGCAGTGTGTTAAAAATGAGAGGTTTGGTTAGCGTGTTTGATAGATGTGTACCATTATCTTCTTTCATGATCCCTTTGAACTGTTCATATTTTACAGGTTGTGTGAATGTACCTTCTTTCTGACTTAAAGTCTGCTAAAAACGGTGCAGGTAGATAAAATCAATTCATTTTTGGTCTGCATTTTATCAAAGAAAACGCTGGCTGGCACATGCTTATCTTCAGAAAAATAAACAGGAAAAGCCCACATCAAGGAACAGCACTGTGTGAAATAGGTAACTTTCATTAATCTTCATTCTAACTTTTTCTCTCTCCTCCATCTTAAGTCAACACATAAGAAGCACTGCAGCACAAGCACATGTGAAGTACAGAAGTCTCCAATGCTCCTGCCTCTGAGCTACCGACTATCCTTAATCTACAGTTCACACAGTACTGGACAGACCTAGCACTGATCTGAGGAGAGATGTATGTCTCACTGACTGGTGGCCCATGGGAACCTAGCCTTTGGGAGGTACTAATTCAGCAGTGACCCCAGGTAGGATGAGATCCATTGTGCCTGACACTGTAGTCCATGTCAGTCAGGTAAAGGCATAGATGAGACGGTTTCTCTTCATTCTCATTCTAAACCCAATAACCCATAAATCATCAGGGATTTACATGTAAATGTCTACCTGTTTGCACTGTCTTTGTTAACTCCACTGATGATTATATAGAATGATTGCATTAAAATGCAAATGCTTGTGTCCAAACCCTTTGTCTAAAGAGCCCACAGTGAAACTGTGAGGGTTGTTGGATTGCATCTCTCAGTGTGTGCTGACCACAATGCAGTTCTCGCTTCTGCTGAGACTTGCACTTAACAAGGCTTAATCACCTCAACAATGAGATTTAGCACTGAGAAGGGATCAGGATGAATGAACCTAATTGACTCTGGATAAAATTGTCTGCTTGGTGCAAATATGAGAGCAGCAGAGGCTATGAGACTGAACACATGATTATCTGGGTCTGGTTCGGTATTAAATGACACTTTTAGCTCACACACTAATCCAGGAGGGGGCGGAAAGGCTGTATTTGAGGGCTACTCAACTCTAGGTCCTAAGGAGCCACAGTGCATACAGGTATGCGCTCCAGCCACACACCACACCACCTGATTATCTCACCTCCTGGACCACAAAAGTAAATTAATGAGCAAAATCAGGTGATGTTGTGGGTGGGTAGAGAATATACCTGCATGCACTGCCAACTTCAGTACCTGGAGGTGAGTAGCGTTGGTGTATACAGCAGATCCTGCCTGAAATGACTTAATTATGATTTTAAATTCTAGTCACATTTAGTTATAATCTCATGAAGATGTCACTTTAAACGCTTAGACATCTCTCACTGAAATTTTTGAACCTGTTTGATGGTTTCCCATGTAAGTTTCCCTTCTCCAGGAAGCAGGGTGGACAATACAAGTCACACAGGTTTGTTACAGGAGGGAGAAGGAAACATAAAGATCCGTATTGGCTGAAAAATGAAGCATGCGGCAGCAAGGCCAAATCCTGGCAAACAGCTCCCAGCACAAATTAAATAAATCACATTTTCCTCATTAGTGTACTTGAAGGGTAAGAGATGTTATTTTTCTTGCTCTGCAGGCTCTGAGAGTAATGTGGCACTCCTGTGGTTTTATAAATGACGAGGGCCAGGCAGGTTAAATTCATTAAGCTGCAGAGAGCTCACTGCTGCATTAGAGTCCTTGGACCCCCCTCTATGCATGTGTACCGACGAAGCTGGCAATGGATGGCATCAGTCACCCATTCACATTGGCATTAGTTTGGAGATTCTGTTTGGTGATTCTTTTAGCAAAAAAAAAAAAAAAACAGCTTGTTAAAAAGCTTCACAGTATGGGTCCTGCCTCTCTCCTTTTAGTCATTCTCTGTGGTGTCAAGTGGTACCAGCACTTCAAGACTGATGAGGTTTTGATTTGGGTGAAAACCAGTGGCAGGGTGTGATGCATTACTGCAGACAGAGCAATATCAGCAGTTAAAAATGATGGGCTGGGCCTGGTGTAAACGATATATAATTATACATAGGATATATATACATACGTTCCCTTTGAGTGGTGCACATGTTTGAGGGGGCAGCTGTGTATTGATTACTTGCTGTGTCATTGCTGGTCATGTATAAAGGATCCACATTAGGGAAAAAATGAGGGGCAAGCCAGTCAAACTCATCAGTCTCATTACTCTCTAGTGACCTACTCTGGCCAACTGGATGCCTGCGGGTTAATGAATCACTATTGACTTTGTGTTGCCCTAAGAGGTATTTGATGGTATGTGATTGTTGTCACATAATCAGAATGAAAAGCAGTGAAGGATTGCCACAAGCGTAGCTATTTGTGTGTGGGAGGTTATCAGTGAATGGAGTTCTTCAATTCAAGTGCGAATAAATTAAAAAGTCATATAAATATCATTGGTGTTATTCAGAAGAAAACCATGCTGTGGCATTTTTAAAGGATGTAATTGCCTTCAAACTGACCTTTCATGTCTTTATTCACAACATAACTGTCCCAAATTCTGTTTCAAGACAACACAAAGATCCTCTCTTCAATAGCATAATTAGCTCATGCAACCATATAGCCAGGATGACATACATTTTACCTGTTGACAACAGTGCTGTGTGCACACAGGAGAAAACGTTCTGGTAGTAAGTGCTACCGGAGGAAGAAGGTCAAAAAGCTGGTTTATGCATATTGATACAGTACATATCCTAGCAGAGACATTGCTCCTTTTCCTTTCTGTAAATTGTCAGACTTAATTTGCTTCAGGAATCCAGCTGCGTAAATAGATTAAATATATAACTGTTGCTATGGATAAGCACAGCTGCCAAGCAAATATATAAAGTTATGTAATTCTCCAAGTATTAAGCAAGCCCTGATGCAATGACATGAGAGACATCCTCATAAAGTACAACATGTACTGTATGTTAGAATGATGATTGAGGGAGAGTCTAATAACCCATCTGTAAATTATCATTGTAATATAGCATCTTGTGTTTTCCCTTGAAACAAATAAAAGCTAAGTGATTTTTCTTGTAACAATGCTGATTCCACCAACAGCATGTCATAAGAATCCATTTGCAGCATGTGACATGCAACACACATTTCCTTTCACCTCTGACACTAAACAATAATAGTGGACATGTGACAGAAGCATGTCAGAAACTGTTTGCTAGCATTGTATAAATGTTGTGAGTTTCTAACTCTAGTCCTTTCTCGCACAACAAGACAAATATCCTTTCAATGTCCAATCTCTAATGTTAAACAGGCGGTTGCCTCTGATCCTATGGTTAGGCTGGGACAGCAGGGGAATTATTCTGGCACTTTGGATCATCCTCCTATTGTACCCAGAGGCTGGGAAAGTGGGGCTAAAAGTCACAAAAGTCTGTGTCCCTCTGGAGAGACCTGGTAAACCACCTTTATCTTAATTAATTGAATGCACACCTAACTTCCTCTCATTTACACCTCGCTTAGCTCATTTAATACTTAGTTTTTCTCAATCTACTTTACTTCCCTTGTCTTCCCTATATCTCACTTCCTGTCATATATATAGTTACTAATAGTTATTAAAATTCAAATCTGACCTAGAGAGTCAGTGCAAATTTGCTTTTGGAATTTAAATTACAAGGGTGAAGGCTGGTTCGCATTGCTTCAGCTTTAAAGACCAGTTTCTGGGCCCTTGTCAGAATGGTAGGCAATTTTCTTCAGCTCATTTTTTGATTGGCTTATTCTGTTTTATTAGTTGACACATGTCATTCATGTAACTCAGATAAAAGTGGGATGCCTAATGCCTCGTCCTTAGATTTCCTCTGTAGTATTCTTTACGTGAAGGATTTTTCACCTCAGGAATTGCAGAACACGGTCTTTGGTGTGGAGGGGACAGAGAGAAAGCCATTATTTCTTTTCTCAAGCATGTAATTGCTACTGCGTGAACTGTATCCACAAGAGAGGTGCCTTAATGAAAGGGCTTTGATAGCCCTGTTTGTGGTATGCATAAATCAACCACGGAGAGCTTCCTTATGTACTCATTGATGTTTGTAGTTCTACTGGTGCTACGGGCTGTAGTACAGGTCTAAGTGATGGGCACAAGCTCCCTTCAGACATATCTGTTGAGAAAATAATTCTCCTTATGGTCCAGGAGCCCATCTGTCTTTGATGTATTCCAGAAACAAAAAGACAAAAAGATGGATGGACCATTAAAATGATCTCAAAGATAATTAAATTCAACATTTCTGCTCCCCGTAATTGGTTTTTGAATCTCAACACAAATTGCTGAAGGAGTGGAAGAATATGTGTAACGATTTTGACAGTGATGCAGTCTTGCTGGTTTGCAATGCCAAAGCAGTGGGATTAAAGGCTTGGCTAAACCCAAGGGCTTAAATAACTCTATAAAGAGATAAAATATTCATACCAGTGTTCATGCATTGAATCTTGCTGTTGGGACTGCATGCTATGAAAACATCTGCAAATTCTGTCCGAACCCATATGACAAGTAAATGATAACATCAGCAATCATGTGCAATACATTAGACGGCCAAAGAGCCTGGCCTTTCAAAAACTCTTATGATTCTACTCTGGCCTTATGAAAATGCTGACATAATGGCTATTGAGTGTATGCTCATTCACAGGCAAAAGGAGTGTTTAGATGTTAGACTGGACCAGCAAAATGTGACCCTGTGGCACGTTTCAGTGCAATGGCATTCATTGGGTTGTTTTAAGACAATGCCAATAGAGGCTCACCAGTATTTATTGGCTGAATATGTCATACTAAGGTGGCTGAAGAATTGCTCATATTGACATCCTTCAATATATTTCTATTTCTAATTTTGTACAAAGAGGTCATTGCAGAGTGCAAGAATTTGTTCTATGAGTTTGGTAAGAACAGGATACAAGAGAACAATGCATCTGTAGGTGTGCTAGACTCAATAACAGGGTGTGGCCTACAACTAGAGTGGAGTCAAGCTCATCTATTAGTAATAAGCCTACAACTGGTATCTCCAAATTTGAACTAGACTGTTTAATCTGTGATGAAAAGTTGAATAAAGTGTGTGTATATCTATGATCTGAAGATTAAATGTGCTGTAAATTTGTCTCTAAATCATAAACTCACAGTGGAGCAACACATGTGTGGAAACAGTGGAAATAAAAAAAAATCTTCAGTAAATAAACTGTCTGATTACATCGTCAGTAAGTGTATAAATTAACAAGTGTGTAACTCTTGGTGGACTGTACTTGAGGTTCACAGGTTCAGCATGTTCTCTGGTGGTGAATACATACATATGATCATACACATATACACATGCATTTTTAAACATTTACGAACATGTGCACATTTATGTATGCGTAAATGTGCGCAACTTTTATGAGCAATAAGCATATATGAATATAAACATACATACCTGCTCTGGTCCCTGGAAGCAAATTCTACACAAGGGGGTTCGAAACCCGCTGTCTGTGAAACTAGTGAGAGAGAGTCGCTCATCAGACTTCTCCTTTGAACAGTCATCTGAAGAACTGCTGCAATCTAGGGTCCCTGACTGCCTTGCAGCCGTTGCAGACCATCCCTTTGCAATCCTGACCTCGCCAGGCCCGATAGCTCCCCCTGTTGGCGGTACAGTCGAACCCTCTAGTCTAGGGGCTCTTGTGAGAGTGTTGTTGTTATCGGCAAAACTGCCGGCTCCCCTGACTCCGTTGGCATGGCTCTCCGTGCTATGTCCGTTCATGGGGATGAATGTAGGTGGCGGAGCCGACGGTACTGGTGGCCTGAGCAGGAAAACCTTCAGGTCACGGAACAAGACGCGACAGCGGCCTTTCAGCATGCCCAGGCTCCGCTGCATCTGTCTGCGACTCAACAATCCCCAGCACCACACAATGACACCGATTGCCAACAACATGTGACCCTTTTGGTTTACAATGTAATCTTACAGATTTAAGTGATCTTGGTTTGTTAAACACGTGCTAAGCACGCAAGAACATACAGATTTAATGAAAATATAGTGAGCTTTGTCCCACAGAATTGAGCTACTTTTTGGTTTAATTTTATGTTTTTTTAGCTTGATTCTGCTCGATGTTTTTCCATAGCTGCCGACTGTTTTAGCTCTATACACGCTCTGTTTTCGAGGGGGAACGCTTCAGCAAATTGTTGTTGGTTCAACAGTACAATAGTGTTCAACCATACTTCAATGTCACATTTGTGTGTTTGTATTAGGCATACAGTATATATCATTATTATGAGTGTTCCACTGACATATACTGTAGTCTAAATAACCAAGGATGTTTTTCAAAAGCAAAAATATGGCAGTAAATGCTTATTTAAGCAAGGTATGAAAAACTGTGTTTGCCAAAAATACACAGTTTAGTACTGTGCTCAGGTAAAGTCCATTACAAACACTTATATCCGGTATATATTTGACGCGACCACCTCGATAATCCATTATCGAACTCGTTTAGGAAGGGAAAAGAGTTCAATGCCGGTAAACGAACGAAAACTCGGGTGCTGAAGATCACAACTCAGAAAATCTGTCCCCAAAGACAGTTCGGGTCTTTCCGCAGACATTGGTATGAGTGCGTTTATTAATCCATAATTCTAGATACAAAACAATATTGTTTTAATCCGTGGTTGAAAATGCAAAAAATGTAATGCTCCTGTTTCGTAAAATTATTTACTAGTTTTTCATTTTGCGGGCTACTTCAAAGAACACAATTTGGACAGTATTTTACGATTTCGTAACGGTGTTTTTCTTGAGGCTCTTTAGAGGACGAAGCATTGTCCACAGGATTAGAACAATTACTAACAAGACAGCATGAAAACATCGTACAAGGTTGCAATTTTATCAAATGGTGCTGGTGTGATTTTCACTTAGACCTGCCAGCGATATGATCGCTCACCGGCTGACCAGTTCTCTGTGGTGAGATTCCAAATTGCTTTGCGCTCCATGACTGCCTCCTTTGAGCCTGGCGATCCAAGTCGTCGTTAGTTTCTTCATTTTTTATAAAGCAGTTTATAATTATCCTTCAAAGAATGTTTGATTTTGTTGGTTTATCCAAAACTATCAAATATGAACCAGGTCCGTTGCATTTAACGCTGAGTTACTGTGGGCTTCCAGGGTGTACGGTAATTTAAAAAATTACATCTGGCTTGAGATAACAAGATGGGGTTTTTAAAGAAGAAGACACTGTCGTATCCATAACTTCACTCCAACTGAGGTCCAGTCGGTCTTTCTGACTGCCCCCGTGTGAAGAGCTTGTGTTGATCGTGGCTGTTTTTTGCATGTGGCGGTTGCTGGCTGATGCTGCAGTTCAGTTTCAGCACCATGATTCCTGGGACAGCTCCCAAGCACGGGCGCGTCACAGCCCAGGAGTGATGCAAGAGGGGGCGAGCGTGCTATGGAGGACTTCGTCTGAGCGGAGATGTTCATCGTACTGTTTCGTCCATTTATTGCTCCATATTTTAATTCTAAGCGACAAGAGGTAACTTCATAAAATTCGGTGTTCAAAAATACAGTCCCAGTCTGTTACTATTTTCATCACAGCATTTAATTTAAGGTGTTTTGAGGATTAATACATTTGATTTAAAGAGTTTTCAAGGTTTCTGTATAACTGTGCAGCCCGATCGTGTCTGAATAATTTAAAATGGTTATTCACACGATTATACAGAAGTCAAATGGCCAGTTGCATCAAAGGAAATGATTACTCAAAGTAAAGAACGAAGAGGTATATGGACAATGGTGACATTGAATCTAATATTTTTTGTGCATCATATAGAGATACTCCTTACAGACATATTTTCCTTCAGGCATGCAGGTACACATTGAAGAACACACACTGAAGAACACACACACAAAATGGGAAAATGACCCCATATATATATGGTTAATTATTAACTAGTAATGAGTTGGGATGACCTTTATCTTCAGAACAGTCTCATTCTTTCTTGGAATGCTATTATTCAAGTTTTCAATTGTTTCTAGTGGACCTCAATGTTATTCTTAGCTGATACTGTTTTTTTATGCAGAAATAGTGTAACCTACATGATTGAGTAAGTTAGTGGATGGCACTGAGCCTCTGAGAGAGAGCAAAGAAACCTAAACCATCACCCTGGTGCCACTTTGCATCATCATAGATACAGGTGTACTTTGGAGTATGTTCAGAGACATATTGGATAGAGGAAACCCTACTTTAATATACCCCCATAACTGTCATGATTCACAGTCAATTTTATGAACAGCTAAGAATGAAACAGAGGTGCATTCAAATGTAGGAGGCAGCATCTGAGGCTTGCAATGCCTCTGAGGGGAAACATCTGATCACCAATCTGATGATCAAAATGGGTGATTCTTAAAGCACTCAATTTGGAATTTGACCAAACATTAATTTACTAAATATTAAATGTCTTTGCAACAAAGGTACCAGTCATTTTGACACCAATCTTTTATAAAAATATTACTTGAAAATTCCCTAAATATATAAGCTGATATTGATGTTCTCAATTATTAGGGAATAGAACAGTACATTACATTTGTTTAGTCAATCTTGCACAGACCATTAGTTCATCATTAGCTGTAATGGTGCCAGTAATTCTGAAGGTGATTGCATATCATCAGTGAGTGTATTACAGTAGGAGTCACATTTAGATACTGTCTCTCAGCAGAGGTTCCTGGAATATTTCCAGCCCTGTAAACCTAGTTTAGTTGAACTGTGCCTGGAAGGGACTGTTCAGAATGCTGTGGCAGATAATGTGATCTGTCAGATGAAAAGACACATTTTCCACACCACTGTCCCCATGAGCAATGATCAATACAAAACAGCATTAGCCATCTACATCACTTGCTCTATCAGATTTTATTGTTCCTGGGCTTCGCTTCCAGACATTATGGGACTGGACTCCCCTCATCTTTGCATCTATAGATATTAAGCTGCCTGACTTGAAGACAACATGAATGCAGAAAACTGATAAATGACTGAATATAGTGTGTATTTTACTTTTCTGCCATCATGGAATCTAATGAGGCCCTGCAGGAGGGCTGCTGATGGACTGTCCTTTCAGTGGCCTCTTGAGTTTCTCATGACCAGGGGATTCTTTACTGTACCATCAGATATGTGAATATACTGGACTTCCATTTCACCCCTTTGTGTCTATATATTACATAACTATACTTTCTGGTCTTTGGATTCCATTACGGAAAATATCAATTGTAACTATGCACTGGTAAATGTAAAATTAAAAAAAAAAAAAATAAGAATAATAAAAAAAGAATGTTATAATAGAAAAATAAAACAAATTGAATGATTGATCGTTTTAATTGATTGTTCAACTTAACCATTACCACTGATTATATTTGACTTGTGCAAATCTGACAGTGTTAATATAGCCTTCAAAAGACACTGCATTAGAGGCACTATACCATCCCCACGGAATACTGTCTATTGATACTAAAACTGTCACATATTGCTGCTTAAACAACCATGAGTAGATTTTTAGCACACATGAGTATGCACCCATCCCTCCTTCTCTCCCTACTCTCCTCTTCGTTCTGTTTTACACAATGAATATAGTGATGGCATGGGGTTTCTCTCCATTCTAACAGTGGATTTATCAGATATTCTTGTTGCTCCCTCTTCTTCACAGGATAGATGTAAACCTATGTACATGTGGGCCTCTAAGTGGGTTACTCAGTAAGAAGAATGGTCAAGAAGTCTCAGAATCAACAATTAGATGCCCCCACCAATGCCTTACCCATATGCCTGAACTGCCCAATGCCACTGGCACTTTGACTGCACTGAGTCCAGCGGTTGGATGAGTCAAAAAAAGAGCTCTGGCTATCCATCAGAAAAGGAAAAAAAAAACTGCAAAGAAAGAAACTTCACGACTCCAAAGTAATATGGTGATGGGTCACTGTTGCTATGAGGATGTTTTACTGGTCCTGAAAATCAAGTAACATAAAAATCACTATACTTAATGGTAGATACTTTTCATTTAAAATGCAAAATAAACACTGACAACAAGCTAATACATTACTATTGGTTTTATAGGCGTATACGCCTGGACTTTTTGTCCAGTGAAGATTGTAAGAAAATTAACCAAAAAATAGATTACATTTTTGAAAAACTGTCTTGGTTACAAATAAAGTTTTTTTTGTCTAAATCCAACGCCGTAGTTCTATTGGAAGTCACTACTGCCAATCATTGTGCTTTCGCATCAGTAACACGCCCTTTCCTGCGTGGACCGAAGAGTAGCGGAAACTGAGCAGATTGAACTGTCGGTGGTGTGTGTGTGTGTGTTTACCTTTACTCCGCGTCTCTTAATTGGCAATGTTGCATGGAGTTTACAGCCAGCTGACGTTTGCATTCTGACAGACACAGTCACTGATGTGTAGATCTTGAGGTACAGAGAGAGCTTTGAGTTTAAGTTTGTTGTTTTAACACTGCCCTGAACTTTTGTCATTGGATACCGGGTAGTTAGCTTGATAGCTAAAGTTAACTTGGCATAGCATAAACTTTATGGAGTATAACGTCAAACCAGTGGGCTTTATGGAGATGTATTCATTTGTTTCGTTTCAAAAGTTTTAATTGCATTTTAGATCGCTCGCTGACAAATACGTTTCATGCTTATCTTGCTAATACCGTTTAGTTTGTAATTAGCCACTGCAGCTGCAAAGCGTTTACCTTTGTGTTTTTCTTCAGCAGCATGATTGGGCCTCTGGAGTAAGAAACTCTGAGATAACTTTGGCATCAGGGATGTCAAGCTCCTTAACAGCAGAACAACAGAGGAGGATTGAGGAAAACCGGCAGCGAGCTTTGGCGAGGAGAGCAGAGAGGCTTGCACAACAAGGTCCTGGCTCAGGAGTTGCCACTACTCCTCAAAACACCACCTCATCCACACATTCATCCACAACATATACTATAACTGTTCCGCGACAAGGGCCCTCTGTCCACCCTTCCATCGACCAGGGCCCAAATCCATTGGTCAGGCAAACGTTGCCTCAATCAAAACAATCTTCAGGAAGTACTTTGAACCCTTCAAAACAGGTACACACTTAACCAGCTCATATGCATGTTTAAATCTTTCACCTTATGTGGAAGTGCTGATATTGTAATCCTGTTTTCTTTTTCTTTTTTCTCAAAGTTTACGGAGCCCATCCCTCTCCCTACTGCACAGGGTGGTCTCAAGGGGACAAATTCCAACACATGGAACTTACCTGGTTTTAAGTCTCCAGAGCCACGTTTATCTGATGCTGCCACGGCTACTACAGCTCGACCATGTGCTGGTACCTTCTATGGACGTGGGGTTAAATCGGACCAAGTCCCAAAGAAAACACCACCTCCCACTCCTGTGTCCACCAGTTTCATTCCAGCAAAGAAGCCCAGCATCTCTGTGAGGGGAAAGTGCGTGCCTCACTCTGCTGAACGCTTCAGAGTGGAAGTCAGCTACAATGCAGAGCTCATCACTGTATTCAAGACCATTCCATCCAGGAACTATGGTAAGTAAGCAGGGCTGCAAATAACCCTACAGGCATTTATTTGCTTAATGTGCTTTGGATAGCATTTTAATTGTGGCAGGGTTTGATATGAGGGGATTTTATTTGAAACATTCAGGTGTCTTTGTGTGTGTGCATGAATGCATGCATGTCTTGGTTCTTCATAGCTGTGCGTGTGCTTGTTTGGTTTGTTACTTAACTAATATGGGAGAGTTCTTAAAGATTTAAAACCCGAATGCTGCTAAACTGCATAAAATAATAAGCAGCTCTGTAATTGATGACTAGTGTATTCCACTGTTCTTCATAGTTTACTATCTTTGTTATGCAGCCTTAATTGGGCCTTTTTTATGAGGGCCTTTTTAATATAATTGCAGTATTTTGTTTTATCAAGTCAGATCACGGAAAATATTTCTTGATCTGTATTTAATGCTTGTGTTACTGATTACCTGCATAGAAGCTTTTCCAAATGCTCATGGGTTCTTTCTTAAATACAACAGACCCAGCAACAAAGATGTGGAACTTCAGCCTGCAGGACTACAGTCAGTTAAGTATGTTACACTGTCCTGTGATGCACAGGTCATGAGGCTGAATGACTCAGATTTTTTGTATTTACACATTTGTATGATCTGTATTGAAGGAAACCTCTATAAAACAGTGTTTATAAATAAGTCGCCCATGGGTAATTGAGTTAGCATGATGGGGAAAGCCTTTTCATTGGTTTGTATTCAGGTAGGTGTAAGATCAATGCTAAATTGTTAGCTGTTGATGCTAAATCATAATTGTTAAGTAGTGGTAAATTATGGGGAAAAGTTAGAGGCTCCCTGTAAGTCATTTTACATCACTCATGGAAAGGGTTGTGTTGAACAATACTGGTCAGGGGTCTGGATGCAAGTGTTCTACCCTCAGGTGATTTTGCAGCCTGGTTAATCAAACACATGACTGGCGTAAGTGCAGGCTCAGCTGGTTAATGGAGTGTCTCCTGTGTCGGCAGTGGAGGAGGTGGCGGGCATCCCATCAGTCGCCCTTCAGCCTCTGGAGGGAATGGAGGGCGTGGATGTGGAGGCCGCGTCCCGCCGCTCGCGTGATGCCCTGGCTCTGGGTGCACTGATGAAGCTGTGCCAGGGCTGGCAGAAACCAGGCGCCACCGAGAAGGGCTGCTGCATCCTAACAACCCGCTCGCGCTTTGAGGTGGATGTTGGGTACCAAGTGGATGTCATCGCTGCCTTCAAACAGATGCCCTCCAAAAACTATGGTGAGGAAGTGTGGCTGTCACAATTGTCTTTCTCCCAGGCCAGTTTGTCCTAATTAATCCAAACTTGGATAGATGTTGACCTATGTATTATGGATGTCAAAAGAAGTAGTGGACACATATTTGAATGTCCAAGTGTTCAGCCAGTCTTCAGTCATTCTTGACTTACTGTGATGTGTTGGTGTATAACATAAGCTCTGCTCCATAGCCAGCAGCTATGCTGCCCTCTAATATACTCCTTCCTGATGGATTTCTCATGGGAAGAAGGAAGAAACTAATACCTCAGTGCAGTGACAGACAGGAAATACTTTCCTTCAGTTCGTAAACAGAGGCACCGGCTCACTGTGGTCATAAAGATCCCTGTGCAGTTATTGCAAAAGAGTCCTGGCCAATATCCCACCCCTGGTCTTACAGTATCCCCCAGGGTCATAGGATAAATTAGCCATTCTCCTTATTTGGAATGTATTCAAAAGGCAGCACATCACAAAACATTTCACTGGTAGAAAGTTATTCAGAAACAGTCACCTTTAATACAGCTGTTTTACATTAGACATGAAGACCAGAAAATGGAGCTTCCTGTTAGAGGATTACAAGAAGCTAAGTAAGTATATGTGTGTGGGTGTGTGCATGTTTGTTCTTGTGTGTTTATATGCATGTTTATGTGTACACATGAGTATGTGCACAAGATAGTGTTATGCTGCGGGTGGATGTGTGTGTGTTAATGGGGTTGTGGTCACCATAGCATTTCCCCTCCAGTGGATCTTACAGAATGTGTGCTTTTTGTGTGTGGGCGCATGTGTGTGAGATGTTCCTCTTTTAGTGGAAGTCCTGACTGAATTCCCAACAATGGAGTTTGTGTGTGTGCGCCATTCTTGTAACATATCTCTTTCAGTGGATGTTTTGACTGAAATACCCATGGTGGAGTTCGAGCCACTCCCACGTGCTGTTATTCAGGCCTTCTCGTCCCAGTTTGAGAAGAGCCAGTCCAGAGCTGCAGATATCCCAGAGGCTGATCTATCCGGCGTGGACCCCGCCCTCACACGCTGCCTCATGCCCTTTCAGAGGGATGGAGTCAAGTAGGTGCCTCAAGCCACTTAATCTACATAACCATTACTGTTAATGGCAGTGACCCTCATGTTTCTGCACATCTTCCAAACTGAATATTTAACAATTTTGTATTTTCTCTACTTGCACAGTTTGAAAATGACTTCTGTCTCAGGTATACTGATGGTCTGTTTAGTTTACTCTACTAAGCCCCTGTTTTATGACTTTTGCTTGGCTGCCTTTATCTGTACATGTACATTGTGTCAGCTGTGTTCCTGTCCATTTGAAATTGTGATAGGTTGTGTGTATGTCTGTGAATGTCTGTGTGTCCGTGTGCATGTATGTGACCACACATTCATTCGTATGTGTCCATATAGCTTTGCTGTGTCGCGGGAGGGCCGGCTCCTCCTCGCTGATGACATGGGTCTGGGGAAGACAATACAGGCCATTTGCATCGCTGCCTTTTATAGGAAGGAGTGGCCCTTACTAGTGGTGACTCCCTCTTCTGTGCGCTTCACATGGGCTGAGGTATGTCTCATTTTAATGCAGTATTGCAATTTTGGGTACAAATGATCTCCCGCCTGTTTGTAAATTACAACAATATGGACAGGGCTAATGTGGTCAGTGTGAGTGTAATGCAGTGGGAAAGAAGACAAGAAGTGCCACTTGACCTCAGTACTCACGACTTTTTTTTTTTTTTTTATTATTATTCTTCACTTTTCCCATGACTGAACTGTGCCGTTTGGTCTCCGTTCTTTAATTAGGTGGGCATTTTCGCAGTTTTGCACCTGATGAAATTTGATGATGAAAATGCCTTCTTTCAGGGAGATGAAACGTAGTGGTCAGCAGTGTTTGGAAAAGTTTGGGTCGTAAGCCATTTTCTCTCAAGTGTCCCAATACAGGCTTTTTAGCCCCAGGGGAATCCTGCAGGTACTGTTAATTTATTTTCATAAAAGAGCACAGAAGTGTTAAATTGAATGTAGCTATTTCCCTGTCTCCAAAGATCCCTGTTCTATTAAAAACTGCATTGTCTGGAGCCTGAAATGTCAATCTGACCTTAGAAGAATGTGATTCTGTTGGAAGAAATGACTACTTTTTTAATTCCTCCCCCCCTTTTCCACTTGAATTGAACCGCAATGGACTGCCAGCCCCACTGAGTGACCTTCATCCCCTGTTAGAGACTGTTAGAGAGTGATGAAACTGAGTATCTTAACCAGCTTAACCCCTAGTTTTGCCAGTGAGGCTAAGATAGTTGTAGCCTTGCCGACGTGACTCTTGGGCCAAAGCTGGCTTGGAAATCTGGAAAACACAGCTCCACTCTGAACATGTATTTTTCTTCTACACCCTCAATAAACTTTTTATAAAAGTTTTCTGCTGCTTTAATTCATTCCAGTCAAGCATCTGAACCAATGTAATATATTTGTTTCTTTAGCACAACTTCAGTGATCTGCATGGGCTCTTTGTACTCATTTTTGGTACTCTGTAATTAAATCAGCCCGCAGCAGTTCTGTTTTTCTCTAAAAATTAATTGTTCTCCCCAGACAAACATCCCCCAGAAATGCCAGTAATGTGTTTGTGCTTCTCAGTAAAGTCTTAGGACCACACAGAGTAGTAAATTGTCCCTCTGACAGCCCCACAGCAAAGGAACTTAGCCCCTAGTTGATCTCAGAAACTACATCATTAAACAAAATATGCCAACATATTTTGTTTAGCGAGTCATTGCCCCAGACAAACCTTTACAATAAGGTTCTGGAAGTGTACTTAGCAACCGTATCCAAAGATTTATAAACCAAGTAAATTCATATTGATAAAAGTTTAACTTTCTCTGTGAATTTAAGCGAAGTTGAAAACTGTTTTGATTTCACACTTTTGAGAGAAAAATATGCTGTGATGAAAGTAAATATCCATCCTTACTGAAAATATTCCTGAATTGGATAGTCACTTTCAGTTTAACAAAGAACCAGTGAAAGTGGACAATTGGAAATCATTTTTCACATATAAAAATACCTTATTATTGTACTGTGTACAAATATTGTACTGTAGCTGAAATTACAGCCAGTTAGTGTTGGTTAGGTTAGGTTTTTTATTGATTTGCTCTTTTTTTAGTTATTTATTTAGTTATTGAGCCAGTGTTATTGACATTTCAGCTAATATACACATTTTAATTTAAAAATGCTTTCAGAAAATGTGTTTTCCAAAAACATCCTCTTCAGATGTTGGTTTGTTAGCAAATTGCTGTGCCAAAAAATGTGTGAACACCAACATCTGCTTTCTTGCTTGTTGATTAAGCTCCAAACACAAGTCCATTTTTCCTCACAACAGTTGTACTATAAAATCAGCTTGCATATGATGTTTTCCACATTGTGTGAATTTGGTGACGGTCCCTAGGGTGGGGGAGGTCTTTGAGTGAGCATGTCCTCGCTGTGACTCATCTCTGAGGTGCCTTCCCCTGCAGGCGTTTCAGCGATGGCTGCCCTCTCTGAGGCCAGACAGCATCAATGTGGTGGTGAAGGGGAAGGATAACCTGCGCTCAGGTCAGGTCAACATCATCAGCTATGACCTCCTGAGCAAAATGGACAAGCAGCAGCCCACACACCCTTTCAATGTAATCATCATGGTGAGTGCCCAAACGGCCAGTATGTTCACTGTCACCCAGGGCAAAATAATGTAAAACTCCACATACTGTAATTTTTGTTCACCTGTTTCTTTAGTTGGTCAAACCATTATTTCAGAAGTAAAGGTTACCCATGATATAATTTCATTTACAGTGTGACTGCTGTGGGTTTCTGATACAAGTTTATTAGTTGTATTTTATGTACTCTTATTTTGTATTTTGCAGAATGAGACGATGTCTGTAAATGTCAGCACTAAACAGTGTCAAAGTAATTCTGTGGCAGCTGAAAAGTACCTGATGCATTGTGTGTTACCAGCGAGTTCCTTGGTAAACGCTTGTCTGAAAGTTTTAAATGTCACCACATAGCTGTCTGGGGCTGTCAGGTCCACTCGCATCACTGTCAGGAATTAAGGACCTTTGCTAATTTAATGTTGTGCATTCACTTTGAGTTTAGGACGAGTCCCACTTCCTGAAAAACATGAAGACAGCTCGCTGTAAGGCTGCCCTGCCAATGCTGAAGGTACTGTCGGTAGTGATTGGTTTACCAACAATAACCTGACAATCCCTGATCTGTTAAAGCCAATCAAAAGATTGTGGACTTTGGGGGTATTTTTAGAAACTATTGATAGTAGCTTTAAAATAGAAGTTTAAACATTTGTTACAGTTTTCTGTGAAGCAGGGAATTTGGTGTTTTAAAAAGTGAAGCATACATTGCACTATGGTTTGAACTGAGTATCCATCTCCATGGGAAACAAGTTTCCCCTGAATGATTGGTGTACAGTTGTAGTAAAGAATGTCTTGAATTACAGCTGTATTCCTTGTTCCAGCCCCTTTGAATGTAGACATGTGCAAATCGAAACTGTAATAGAAATAATGAAAACAACGTGACTGCAGACGAACTTTCATGTTGCATCCAGTGATTAATCCTACTGGTAATTATTCCGGTTGGATGCCAGGCCAATTCACTTTTCCTTCTACATGCATGTTGTTTTGCAGATGTTTTAAATAAGACTCGCAATCAAAGGTCTGCTAGTAACAAGATCTCATAAGGTCTCATTTGGTTTACATTTTCATGAATTCACTCATTTTGTGTCATCTCTGTCTGAGTACCCACAGTTGCATACAGTATATACAGTATTAGTAAATGCTAAGAGAAGGCATTGTCATTCTCCCCTATCCTCTAATGTGATCTCTCCTGTTTCGGTTTCTACTCAGGCTGCTAAAAGGGTGATCCTGCTGTCTGGGACCCCTGCCATGTCACGGCCCTCTGAGCTCTATACCCAGATCCTGGCTGTCCGGCCTGCCTTCTTCCCCAGATTCCATGAGTTTGGAGCACGCTACTGCGACGCCAAGCAGGTAAGTTCACACCCTCCCAGTCCTGCTTTGCCCAATTGCGTATTAGATGACGGAGGTCCCCTAGGCTACCATTTGGTGCTTTGAGAACCATCATTAAGCATCTGTCCTTAAGCTGTCATCTATCAGAAGCATGTACACTGTGGGCGATTGCTTGAATACCTGTGTAATATTGGGATAATATCCTCCTTGTTTTGCACTAGACTTTGTCTCAGTGCTGAGGGAGGAGCCATAAATCAACTTCTGTTCTTCCAGTTAAAAAGGGATGCATATTATGCATATCTTTAAAATGAAAAACTTAGAAAGCATATATTATATTCATTATATTCAAACAAATGAACAGTTGTACATCCGTTTATTTCCTCACAGTTTGTGCAGTGTCCTTTGTGCTTGTGTCAACTGTATCTCAGGTAACGTGTATGATTTTGTAATCTAAATCTGGTATTACTGTCATATACATCAAACACACACAGATCATTTTTGGCTTTCATATACATTTTGGTAGCCTCCAAAGACCTTATCTGGTTTTATAATTGACTTCGGTTTTATCAGAGTTCTTCTTTGGTGATGATGAGGCAGGGAATGTGTTTGGTTGGACATGGATTGACATATCTGTGCTGCACTTATATCATATCCATTAGCTGTGCTGATAGCTTGGCATTTACAACTCAATAGTTTCCCTTAGGTTATTTTTTATTGACAAATTTTAACAACAAAAAGCTCTTCAAAAGAGCTAAACGTTTTAAATAATCATAATTAATAATAATTAAATAATAGTAGTTTGAAAACCACTGATGAACTTAAAAAATGCTCCCTGCAGTCATCAAGTTTTCATTTTTGAATTGATTATGAGAAATGTTGAATTGGGAACTTCTCGATCGTTGGCGATGTATAACTGCAGCTCAGTGAATGGGATTAGCATTGATGCCCTTTTTCTGTTACAGAGTTTGACAGCTGGGCATTAGCTGAGATAAGGGACCCCGAGGCGGGAGTGAATATTTATTTTGGCGGCACGGACCTTCCCCAGGTCTCCAGCGAACATGCGTGTTTACGAGGCCGTTCTGATCCTAAATCAAGACATGGATCTCATTTAAGGAGACCTCCTGGGGAATCGCCTCCAAAAAAGTCAGTCCACATAGAAATAGGGGTGAAGTAAATCTGTCTGTACGTATGCGTGGCTCAGATTTGGGGGAGAAAGAAAGCACTGCCCCTGGGTGGGGAGATGGAGACTCATCTTGCCAATTAGCAGCGCTAGCAGTGAAGGCTCAGTGTGCAGCGCTGCTATGTTGTCACTCATTAATTAGCGAGCACTTATCATATGCCCGTAGTCATAGGCATACATTTTTTATGTTTGAGGTGATTTTGAGGTGCATCTTTTCTCTGCCATGCTTTAGACAAATGGACTTAAAATTTAAAGCCACATCTATGTGCCTCAGGCAACTTTTTCATGAGAGTTGACAAAGATCAGTCAACTTGTCTTAAGTTAGAGGTTTATGGGAAAAAATACAGGTGAGCAATTAACAAGTTTTTGGTGAAAATCCGTGAGAAAGTCCATTGAATGGAAATAAATGACTTGACAAGGTGATGTGATGTTAGTAGTGTTTAGGTCCTTTTTGGTAGATGGAACTTGTAAATAAGGTAATTTGTTTGCATTAACTTTCCATCTACATGTCCTTTGACTACCATTCATTTATGTTATGTTTCCAGTATTTTGAGAGAACTTCATTTTGTTCAGATGATATACAGCAGTGCAATTGGACAGTAGTATGCATTACATTCTGTGGCTGTATGGTTCATTACTGAAAAACAGATGAAAGATCCCATGAAATGTGTTCAGGTGTGTATTCATGGTCATGGCCAGGGTAGATTGATTACAGTATAAACAGGCTAGCAAACATCTGAGGTGATATTTTAGGCTAATCAGAACTGATTCATTGGAATCCTCAGAAGTGAACCCACTCCCCACTGACCTGCTGAGTGGTGAGCAGGTTTTGTCTGAAATGAGGCCAGGCACAGCTCAGTACCATTTTCATGTGTATGTCGGGACAGCATTGGGTGAAGTAGCATTTGCATGGTTGAGTGCCATTTTCATTTATGTTTTAATTTCCCTGTTTTTTGGCTTTCTGTAATAAAGGCATATTTTTATGTGTGAAATAAGGCTAATGAATGATATATTAATACCATGATTTCCAATGAATTAAATATTTATCATGCTTTCAATGCATTATTTGCTCGTTTGACTAGTTTTAAAGACAAAAACTTGTTTAAAGTCAGCACATCAGGGAGTAAACAGACCTTGTGTTTTTGGATTTAAATATCATCTTTGGAATCATCATTTTCCACAGACCAGGGCAGATTACTACAGTTGCAAATGAAAGTTTGATTTCCTTTAAAGCTTTCTGATTTCCCTTTCCTCTGCCTCTCATCCGTCTACAGACCCATTCTCAGTGCATATCTCTTTTTCTTTCAATCTCTCATATATATAAATGTAGAAGACATTATAGAGAGAGAGACAGAGTTTTTCTATTTTAAACATTTCATATTCACTTTCAATTTTTTACATAACACAACACCATCCCCACCCCAAAGCAGATCTCACTATGAGTCCACTTCTGCAGACTTATTTTGTGTAAATTGATTCTGTTTTCATTCCACTGAATAACTCCATGTGTTTCTCCATGTCGCCCTGCAGTTGCACTGGGGTTGGGATTATTCTGGCTCCTCCAACCTCGCCGAGCTGAAACTGCTGCTGGAGGAGTCCCTCATGCTGCGGCGGCTCAAGGCTGAAGTCCTCTCCCAGCTCCCGGCCAAGCAGCGCAAGGTGGTCACCGTGACAACAGATGGCATCACCGCCCGCACCAAGGCCGCCCTGAACGCCGCAGCCAAGGACCTCGCCCAGGGACACCGAAACGTGGGTAACCAGGGTTTAGGAAGGCAGCAGTGGGGTTTATGTGTGTGGGGAGTAGGAAGCAGAGAGGTTTCTACTCATGGCTTATCACTGTCATAATATGACATAATATTCACTGTGGGCCAAAGAAGTCATTTTTGTGTAATGATGGTAGAGAATATCTTACCAATTGAAACACTCCATCCCTGGGTGATGCTATAGCAAAATGTTCACAGCTTTGTGTGGCTGCCAGCAGACTGAGCTGAACCAAACATCTCAATTTCTTGTCCATAATTCTCTAGTCCAGTAGATTCACTCAACCATTAACAAAGCACTTTTCTAGTGTGGTTTCTCTTGATTTAAGTGCTTCTTGAAGATCTTCTTGTTGAGAAATATCCTGTAGTTTCTGTACTCATCTCTGTGCTGTTGAATTGAATGTTTTGGCTTTTACTTGCAGCCATTTCTTGCTCTAGTTTCCCCATATAAGCTCAAGAGTCACTCTAAACTTTCCAAGAACCAAGGCTCATTGGTTTGATTTGGCATAGCTTGTCACAAGCTGTTAACTTGATTAAATCTTTCTCACTGGACAGAACCAGTGATGTGAGTGAGCTTTGTGCAGGAGCTATCTAATATGGTATACATAATTGTAAGCACACTAGAGCAGCCCTCAGGCATTTAACATTGTTGACTCTTGGGTCATGTCCTTAACATAAAGGGCAGTACACAGACTGCAGCCTCAGTGGGACTCCTCAGCTCAGTTAGATTAAGTCTAAAGGTGGAATCAAACTGGGTACAGCACAACCACAGTCTTATGGTTTAGAAAGCAGGTCTAATGAAAGGCATCATGGGTGTGACCCCCACCGCTAAGTAAATGTTTGCCATTCAGAATTTTAATTAGAATATTCTTTTGTATTTACACAGGAGTCAGTTTAAATGCTAATAAAAACAAAAACTTGCACAACCTTTAGCTTGCCAAGGACAGGAGTGAATACCAGTGGTTTCACATATTTAAAACAGCAGTTTAAATGTGCAATTTGTAAATCCATAGAGTACAAGTCATTGTAGCCAAACTTTGCTTTACATCTTACGTTAAAGAATTCCAAGGTTGCATAGTAGTGAAGGTACACTGGGGTTGGGGCACAGCTTCCTTTCTTATTGGACAGCTAACTGTACAGGAGGTTTCACTGCTTTTATTCTGAACCTGTTTCAAGTACATTTAGCGTAAAGAGCTCTCAGAGATGACCTTATCCCCTGATTGTCCCCTGATTGGCCCCTTAACAGTTCAACTGTCATCTGAGAGCCCGGGGAGGTAACAGGACATGACACAAAAAGGGTGTAATTTGGGTGGAGTGTGGAGAGTTTTATGTGGGTGTGACCATTCACCCTGGTGACAGTGACAAAGAGCTGCTCGGATTTCACCCAGGAATCATGGCCCATTGCCAGAAATAATTTGTGTGTTTGTGCCAGCACCTCATTCAGTCTGCCTCCTGGCGCCCGTTGTCATGTCGCTTCCTTTCCCGTTAATGAATGTAAAGAGCGTGGGCGCTCTCGCCGCCCATAGAGATAGACGAGATTCCCACCGGAAGTGGAGGGGGACCCCTGGGCGCAGACGTAGATTTATGATTTTGTTTTCTCTACTTCGTGAAGGCAAGTGAGCTGAGAGCACAGTCATTTTTCAAGACTAAAGCATCACTAGCAAAATGCAGCAGCTCTGCCCTGCCAGCAAACAATTTAGCATTGTACTTCTGAGAAAGCGAAGTCAGGAAATATGAAAAGTATACATTTGTTTTATAAAATGTGCTTTATTGACAAAGAATTGATGAACAGTCAACCTGAAGGAGACAAATGGTAATGTAATGGTAGCAGTGTTTGTGTACAGCAGTCATTAGTCTGGTATCTCTGTTTTGTCTCCTTCCTCTTGTTCTCCACAGCTGTGTTTCCATATCTCTTTACCTTCTTAACACATCCATGTTCTTTACATGTAAATAACTGTTGTCTTTTTATCAGTAATTACATAAATATAACTTATATCCCTCTTCCCAGGTCCTCTAACATTCTTCTGCATCCTACATGCACAATTTACTGAATAACAGACTCTTGAGTCAAATTAGGGGGAATTATTGAAGTGGCACTATACAGCAAATATGGCCAAAAATTTGTTAAGTGTGTAAGCTCATTAGTGATCACATTAGCATGATCTCATGGGTGTTCGAGTCATTCAACTTTAAACAGTATGTTGTAAAAATGTATATAGATGAATAAAGAGGAGAATAAAAACAAAAATAACTTAAATTCTCCATTAAAAAGCCAAATTTTAGCCAAAATATCCCCTGGAGACATCATTAGTACTCAGGGTTGAGTTATGTGAGGCAAGATCATAATTGTTTGATGGGAGGTTTGAAAGAGCTTGGGAAAGAGAATACTTTTAATGACACAATAAGATTGTGGACTTGTATTTCTACTTGTATCTACAGAAGATGCAGGAGAAAGAAGCTCTTCTGGTCTTCTTCAACCACACAGCTGAGGCCAAGCTTCGACCAATCAAGTGAGATCATCTCCAATTTCTGTGCGAACTCAAAAAATGAAACAGTCAGAGGCCTGATATGATTGTGCTGAGACATACTTACATGAAAAATCATGTATGCAAACAATTCACCAAATTGTAAAAATTGCTATTTTGACCTTTTGTCAGCAATTTGCACATTGGCTTGAATGTTAGCACAAAAACATAACACACATAAAATATGTGACATATCACATATTTAAAAAAATATATATAATGCCATATTGCAGTTTTTTAAAAGACATAAATATAAATATAATGCCATATTGCAGTTTTTTAAAAACATCACCTGTTTAACATTCAGAGGTTTACATCCCTGATGACTTTGTATTCGTATTGTATTGGAACATATTCGCTCCATAGTTGGACTCTTTTCTGGTGGAACAGCTCTGCCGCACTGGTCAGAGGTCATGCTCATCCTTGTTGATCTCTTCTCTCAGCGAGTACATTATGGACCTGATGGAATGTGGGCGGGAGAAGTTCCTCGTATTTGCCCATCACAAACTGGTCCTGGACAATGTGACCAAAGAGCTGGGAGAGAAGGTGAGAATGTGAGGAAATTAAATCAGTCCTTTTTTTTCCTCAATATGGCAACAAAGCCAATGAAAGGGTTTTCCACAGAACAGGAAATACAGAAAACCATACCAAAAGTTTTCACGCAATGGATATGAGGGTAAAAGAGTATTAGATGATACCTGTGTGAATACAAAGTAACCACCCAATTTGTCTTCTCATCAGGGAATCAGCTACATCAGGATTGATGGGACCACACCCTCTGCAGAGCGACAGTTGCTATGCAACAAATTCCAGTTCTCTGAGAAGAGCTGTGTGGCAGTGCTCTCCATCACGGCCGCAAACATGGGCCTCACTCTCCACTCTGCCAATTTGGTGGTCTTCGCCGAGCTCTTCTGGAACCCTGGGGTGAGGTTGAGTCCCAGCCACTGCCACATAAATCTCTGAACATCCTGTCTATGCATGACTACAACATGGCTCCTTTCCGTTACCTAGGTGCTAATCCAAGCAGAGGACAGGGTGCATCGTATTGGACAGACCAGTAATGTGGACATCCACTACCTGGTGGCCAAAGGGACAGCTGATGATTACCTATGGTAATGAACTATGGTACCTAAAAAACCTGAGAACACCGGGGCATTCATTGTGTTATTTTTCTCAGGATCTGGTGAAAATGTAGTTCTTATCTTGGAGCTCTTATTCTGGCACTTTTCCTTGGCTGATTGCAGGCCCATGATTCAGGAGAAGATGAATGTGCTTGGACAGGCTGGACTCTCTGAA
The DNA here is from genome assembly GCA_022829145.1 of Albula goreensis. Lineage (NCBI taxonomy): Eukaryota > Metazoa > Chordata > Actinopteri > Albuliformes > Albulidae > Albula > Albula goreensis. The sequence continues at coordinate 13,793,194 of CM040746.1, read as the reverse complement.
TCCAACCTCTCGGAAAATGCAGAATGTGCCAGCTTCTACTGCAGGGTAGGCCAGCCACCTGTAACTTCCACATAAATTTAGATGAAGATTCAGACAAATAATAAACGCCTGACCTCAGCAGTGTGCTGTACTTATTTGTTTGCTTGTTGCTTATCGGTGCTGTAGGACCCCAAGCAGAAGACCATCACAGAGATGTTCCAGAGATCGTTCACAGAGGAAGATGAGGCCATGCTGCTTCAGGCTGCCGACACATGGGACGACAGTGAAACAGGGATCACATCTACTTGCCAAGGAAATGTAACAGAAAGTCCGTCCAAAAAAACTATCTTTGACTACTTTGGGAATAATTCGGCAAAAAGAAAAGCATTGTAATTGAATTATGTTTCCTGTAAATTTGTACCAAAGTTTGCCTCAGTGTTATTCTTTTTTATTCTTAAAAAAACATAATAAAGGGATTTTGTTTGTTATGGCTGATTCATTTTCTATAAATTAGTGAATTCCCTGCTTAGCCTACCTGTAATCTCTTGCACCTCAGATACACAGGCTGTGTGTAGTATTTCCAAAGGCTGTATTTACCTTTACTACTCTATTCATTGCAACACAAGCCATCAAGCTATAAATGCAACCATATCACAAGTTCTAAATTTAGATGTGCCTGATCACCCTACATTTTTGATGAAATATCTTCAGCAGTGGTAGACAAACACCACTGTAGCTAGTTTCTGTAGATGTGAACCATTACATTTGTGCTCATTGACCAATGGATAATACCAGAGATACAGCTAATCTTTAATAGCAAAGGCAGCTGGTAAAGATTTTGAGCTAATGCAGGCTAACATTAACATACTTAACTAGTTATAGCCTCAGGTAATGGATAGCACGGCACAACAAAAGATAAGGACTTAAGCTCACTTGCCCATTATTACAAGTTTTTTTATCGTCTTGGAAGTGTATTTAAGTTTTCACAAGTCTCATAAAATGCAGAAACAACAAATGTTGATCTGTGGCTTATGAACTTTGGTAATGCCAGCACTCAGGTTAAATATTTTCATTTCAGGAAATAGCAAACCTTAGGGACAGTGCTTTGACAGGATGAACCATCCAGCTCTCCATTATACCTAGTTGCATGAGAAGTGAATACAGCATGCACAGCTACCTTGTGGACTGTAATACCATTTCCCACTAGGATAGTGAAGGCTGAGTGCAGTCTGAGATGATATTCCAAATCCAACTATGTTCTAACTGAAACGGTGAAATGATCAGGATTTTTGGGTTTTTCCGTATTGATTTTTAGATGAGCCTAAATGCCGTTGTTCCAGTGACATTAATATGAGCAAGATATGACATATCAAGACAGGCTTGCTCTGTGTGTTGTTATATCATCGTTCAGTGTGCATTCATTCAGTGCTGGAGATTTGAGATTGGAAGCTGGCCAAGACTGTTGGTGTTCTTTGACGTGATGGAAAATGGTGTCTTACTAATTAGAGGAAGGAACTTATGCAGTTGGGATATACGTCTTCAGCCAGAGATTTATCTTGTGGAGACTGGTCTTTGCCAGTCAATTAAATAGTGCCAAATGTAAACATTCAATCAAAAACTTACCTGAAGAGTTTTTTTGTGCTATAAGGGTTTTTGTGTTTGACAGGCTGGTCAGTGTGACAGGTTATCGCTGTGTGCCATACTGAATTAGAGATGAGCAACTGAAGCCATTTATCCATGACCAGATAGACATCGAATACTCCTCTGTCTTTTGCTCTCATGGTGTTTATACAACAACTTCAAATTTTTTAAGTCCTGGAATGGTGTGAATGAAAATGGTGAACATAAAGGAAAATGATATTGAACTAGCAGTGCAAGTCAAATTAACTAGTGAGAACTGTGGTCAAAACATGGCAGGTGAGACAGTATTTGACAGATGGTGTGTTAAAATCAGTGCATCCATCTTGTTCCATGCTGCTTCCGATGTTCAGGCACCTACCTAATTTTCATGAGACAGAGGAAGCTATGCAAAACATACAGGAAATGCTAAGAAAACAATTACAATTGTGTCCTAGCAATGAACCAATGTACTGTACAAATGTGTGCTACATATTGCTAAGTGTATTTTTGGTGGCATGAACCCTTTAAAACATTCCTATTTAACTATTCACATTTGTTTTCTTGACAAATTCCCACCAAAGGCTAAAACGACATGACATTCAAACAGCCGCACAATAAAATGTGTCATTAAGTAAGGAGGATGCAAACTGCTGTGGACAAATTGCCCTTTTCAAGGCTCCACTGTTCTGAGTGGCATTTAGCAGCAGACCGTCACGTGGGTCGCTTGACTTTGATAAGGCTCATCAGTTGACATATGGTATTACGTTCTCTCCTGACTCAGCCAGTCACATTGGGAAGGACTGAAAGCTCAGAAATGAGTAACTGAAATAGAGGGGGAAGGAGCGTAAGGTAAGTGATTTACAATATTTTAAGTTTCAGAGTTAGTAGGGCAGCACTTGATATTTGCAAGTATACATTACTATAAAATTACCTTGTGTTGTAATTACCTTTATTAAGGCTGAAAGCGAAACAGAATGTTTGTAGATTTGTATATATTCAAATCAGCATAATTTAAATGTCCTTTGGAAAAATGGACACCTGTAAAATCTGCTTTAGTGGAGCTAATTTGATTACAGCTGAATTATATGAAAAAGCCCAAGGTTTGTCATCTGAACTTTGAAAGTTTGAAAGTCCTCTAACACAGCCATTACTTTTAAGCTTCACTTACGGGTGTGCTGCATGTCAGAACTTTGGTCATTAATGTTTCAATGGTAATTTTAAACATATCCATGTGGATTTATGTATTAATTTAAAGTTGATTAATATTTAATCAGGGAGTCAGTCATTGTCTTTTATATTCACCAGTGGCTACATCATCAGAGTCACAAAGTATTTTATAGGGAGTTTATTGGGAAATGAAGTACAGAGCTTGAAATTTTGAAGATGGACTGACAGGCTCTGGAGTACATCTCTATTCCAGGCCTTTGCAAAACATTCTGTGGTGCTTTGCCTTTTTTGAATGCATGCCTAACCTGTGTATGTTTCTATAAAATTTGGCCATGGTGACATCAGTGGGTCACAGGCTCTCATCCCAGCCAGAGAGATTGTGAAACTATGAGATAATTGTATGGTCACTAACCCTAACTTTGATTAATGGTTACAATTTAGGCACCCTGAGCTCAGATCTTTACTTTTCCAGCATCTGTTTCAAACATGGAGGTTGTCTTTGAAAAGCAGCCATTTTCGGGCATACTGATCATGTGAACTCCCTGAGAGGAACATTGCCTTTCAGATGCCATACAGAAGATGTGGCATGCTTAGCACAGATGCTGTCTGAGAATGTCTTTGGTGTAAACTTGGCCAATGCTCTACTTCTGCATTGAGATTAAAATCTTACAACCGTTAATTAATGACACCACCAGTATAAAATGGGAACAATCGGGCAAATAACACTTAATTGCAATACAACAGCATGCTCAAATAATGTGAAATAGGGGACATCAACTGTATTAGGTCACCATAGCATGATAGTGTAGTTTTTTAATTTTTATGAAGTACACACTATCACCTAACATTTAATCATATGGTCGACTCTAGCACTTGCTGAAGGCTCACATTTTGCTCCTGGCTGCGAGTAGATTGGGAACCAATGTTATTACAACATTGCCCAGTGGGTGACATTGTTAGTGTCATGTCTCTGGATTCAGTTGATTGCCATTTCCTGATTTTCCCTAGTTACCTCAGTGCCCTTTTGCTTATATAAATATTCCTGTCAAACTTCCTCAGTGATTTACCAACACAAATCGCAAACTCTCCCCCTCCTGACTTGCCAGTTTGTGTAATGACATTAAGTGATACGGGTGAGTGCTCTGTATGAGCTGATTATGTTCTTTCAACAGCACAAGGTGGAAAAATGTAAACCTTAAGGTAAATATTACACTAATACTACATTAGGAGTCATTTATCACATGTATATGTAAGTATAACAGAGTACACTAGAGATCTGTGTTAGATGACCTGTTCTCCATCAGGAGAGAAAGGGTTTAGAGAAAAATATGTAAGTATGCATCATTGAAGAATGCATCATTGTCAGCCACTGTCAGCCCTGGATTATGTTTATACATATCTTAATGTCTTAGCATAATAATAAAATGTAATAATTAGACAGTAGGCCATATTGTGAGGACAGATGCACCAAATATTCTATATCAACAAACATGTTATGTTTTGCTATCCTATGTTCTTTTTATTTATCTAAACCACTCAGGAAGATTACCAATAGTCATTATAATTTAAGTTGTCTGAATTTTAACCCCTAATTTGTGTTTCCTCAAATTTGCAGGCTTTGAAAAATGGCAGGTTTGTTTCTTGATATTTTTGTAACACATGCTTGCCTGTGCAACATTTCTTATTGAGACTTAAAAAATGGAATATGATTGACGGTTAATGTTTCATGAATTATGTAATTATGTAACTGTCCAGCCATGTTTTATGTATGATCCATGAAGTAGCAGGCAATCCTCAGAATTCCTCCGTGTCTTTAAAAAGGACAGTGCTGCCCCCTTCTGGAACAAGGGCATAAGAGTGGCAGACAGTAAAGATGGCATTTAGGGTGAACGCTCTCCCCCCTATAACTTCCAGACCATTCCCTAAAGCACGTCAAAAACAAGCATTACAATTTTCTTCATTCCTAAATACACCTAGGGTACTTTATTAATGATGTTTTTGTTTAATAATGTTTTTTGAATGTTCAAGGTGAATTTATTAAGTATTCCTCCTCCTATTGGTCCCCTATTGTCTCTCTCTCAGTGTCTCAAAAGGTGGATGAGAGATTAAGATGCACATTGTGGGCTGTTTAGGTGTATGTAATTACATTATACGGTCTATTGTTTATTTCTCGATGAATTATGACAGTACTCTTGAATTGTGTCTGGTAGGATCTTCGAGAAACTGTCATAACAACCTAATTAATTACACAAGGCACCATATGCTGTACAACTAACGAGACCAAGCAAACCTGTTAACCTCTGCTGTTTTTCCCCAACTAATGAATAATGGTTGGTATTACTATTGGTTATCTTGTAAATTAGTTGTATGAATATACAGACCGATTTCTAAAATCCAGCGACATTTACATTGACATAATATTACGCAATATGTTTTAATAAGGTATAACAGAAATATAACACTGGTTAACATGGTAAAGAAATTGGCAGGTTGCCTGTAACCCTTAGTTTTCTCATTTCACAGCAGAAGCTACAACGCACCATTCGGTTTGGAAGACTCGTTGCTTAGTATTTTCATACAGTGTTGACGACGTAAATAATTTTATAATCAAAAATTATATCGTGTTCAACATTTTCCATGGTAATAATATGCATTTGCGATACAGTATAGGCTGCAATAATGGAATTACAATAGAAACGTTTTACTCACAGAAATCCATACCAAGATGATTGTATTTAATACAATATGGTAGTTTCAGTATGTGCAATGTCGACTCGACATGTTTGACACCTACAGAAAAATCTGAGCAATCACATGAAACAAAGTAGGCTACTTGAAAGTATTTCACAGTGTTTCTATGTATGCACTATTTGCATCTCTTATGTTTACTAGGAAGTGAAAATCGTGACGTTGCTACCAGTATGGATTGCGTCACTTCCGACAGAAACAGAAGGATGTCAATGGCTGCGGAATATCAATACGGCTCCGGCAGATTTATTTATTGTACTGTGTTTTTTGTCTATGTAGTATTGTATAGCTGAAATTTCGATATGTCGGAATCGCCAGATACGCGCAGTTTGGTTTCAGCGTCTTCTCAGCTGAATTTAATGGAAATAGACGCGGTGAGATGACAGAATCCTTGTTTCGTAGTTGCCTAGCCCACTTGAACGGAATGTGAAATACATTGCCTATCTGGTTGCTGCCAGTGTAACGAAAATTCAAGACTTTAACTGAAACATGTGAAATATCAGTTTGTCCAGATATTCTTAACCGAAGTGCCTTGTTGCTTGTTTGCCGGAAAGCTTGATGCCTACGCTTTGTAATCGACTGCATTAACCAGAGTTAGCTTCTTTAAATGTCCTGACGCTTTGACATGGTAGTGTGCTTCGGCACTGTTTTTTGCTCAGTACTCTTCATGAATAAAAGCATCAGTCTCTGTTGTATTTGATCGTTTTTGGTAACCTGTATCTTCGTATTTGCATATGGTGCAAACGCTTCATTCCGTCATGTTTACATGATATGATGCCTATTATAGATTGATGACAAAGAGTTTGACATCCCTCAAGTGGACACTCCTCCCACCTTGGAGAGCATTCTGAACGAGGTGAGAAGTATATTTTCATAAAGGACATTTTCACGATTTTCATTCACGTAATTCATTATAAGTTAGATGAGTATTGAACTTGCAACTTTTATATCTGTATGGCTGAATGAGCAATTGGATCAGTTTGGCAGAAGCAACTGGCTGGATTGAAAACTTGCATTCGCACTGCCTTCTGTTGCACGAAAACTGAAACATGTGGCGTAGTGCTTCTGGATTTGGCCACAGCCTCACACTTTACACTGTGTTTCAGCCTGAGGATGAAGAGGAGCCTTTTATCCTGGAGGACACATGTTTGCTCAACACAGAGAACATGGATGCTCACTCCTGCGAGACATCCTCGCTGGCCAGCTCTGACAGCGGTGACCGCACACACTTAAAGAGGTATGCTTGGCTGGCTATGGGTTTATAGGGAATGGGGGAAACGATCGGCATGGTTGATGGACATGCTCAGAGCTGACTGTGAACGCGGCATCTCTGTGACTTTGTGTCTCGGGCAGGAGGAGGAAGGCAGTAGAGACTAACGTGACTGTGCATGGCTCTGTGCTCAGACACAGCACCCTGAAAGGCATCTCAGCCCAGATCGTCTCTGCTGCCGTAAGTGACCCCTTTCTGACTCATCACACACAGCATAACACACTACCTTGTGCTCATTTTTAACATACCAAGATAAGCACAACACTGCTAAGCATGGAAAGATACACCCTGTAACGCCCATTCTGAGCACAAAGAGATACACTTGTAAAGCTGCAATATGTAAGACTCTACAAACTCAGACAAGCCCGCTGTTCCTCCTCTATCAACAACTGTTTACATGGTTTGAAATCATAACAATAACAATAAAGAAAAAAAAATTACAAGACCAAAATGGGAGAAGACAGAGAGAGATGAGTTGAGGGTGAATGTTGTAGCTTTTAGAAAATGTTGACCTGAAGGGTTAGATGCAGAGCTAGGTTTGGTCCTTTGACTGACAAGTAAATTAACTGTTTGTAAATTCAGTTCTTATTCTGCTTCAATCAAAGAAAATCCTAGTCTGTGTCTAGAAGAAGTGTAGAACACAATGCTGGGAGAGTACGTTTAGGTGAGGCCAGTACTTATATCTAACCTGATTATGAGAGAATTGCACTGTTAAGGAGATTTTCTACAAACTTGTATACTGCAGCATGCATACTTACATACATGTATATACAACAAAATAAAATATGTCAAAATAATAAAACACTCTTCAATGCTCACTCAAAACCCTCTTTAATGCCTGTTCTAATAATCTTTTTCTGTTTGGTCTATCATTATCACAGGACAAAGTTGACGCTGGTTTGCCCACAGCAATTGTAAGGGTGAAAGTTTTTCCAAGCACATACTTCATTTCACTTTTATTTTTTTTCATCTTCCTGTTACTCACCCATTTCCCCACCCTTTTTTCTCCAGACAGTGTCCAGTGTCATAGCAGTTGGGACATCACATGGGCTGGCCCTGGTGTTTGGTGAGTTTAGTGTATTTCAAGCTTTTCAACTCCTCTTTTTATGAATAGCACACACAGACACACACAGGCTCTCAACAGAACAGTTTAACACGTCACCCTTCACACTCATTCCCTGTTACCAAGGCAACAGCTTTTCTTCTCTAGCAAATGTTGAGAAAATTCTGGAACACCCGTCCTAGCATTTTTATTCAGCTACAATGCAATATTACATGGAAAAATGTAAGATCAAAGCAGTACACTATAAAATCAGTTTAATTGGATTTTTAAAAAAATAATCCTCTGCTTCCACTTCTCTTATTCAATACTGTATGTGTGTTGCACTTCTATGACTTGATGCTGGTTATCTATTATTATTTTTTTTTATTTAAGGGATATGTTCAGCCACTTTACATAAGGTCTTATCAGTGCACATCACACAATTGCTAACAGTTACCTTTCCTCTGAGTAATAGTATAATCCAGATTATAAAGTAATCTGTCAGTGTTTTATTCTATACTTTCCTTGGTGTCGCTTCTCTGGCCTGACTTGTTTGGGATGAACAGGAAAAGGTAGAGTTGCTTGCTCTGTGTTAGTCTCTTGCCATGATCCATTTCCAGACCATAGCTTTGTGATCCTTGTCATGTTTTACCAATTGATGGTCAACAGTTTGAAAAGGCAGTAGTCAAGTGTGGTTGAGATGTGAAGCTCAATAAACTGTCAGCATGTTTGCAGTAATTTATTTTCATGTGAGTGTTGAGCATGCAGTCAGGCATCATTTTAGTTTCTGAAAGTTGCAATATTTCTGCTTTAAAAGGCAATAGCTGAGAGCCAAATCCAGACCTGAGTGACTTTGGCACCAATTATGCACCTCTAAATTTACAGCTTTGGGTTTATTTCAATAAACAATTTGAATCCAAAATGGGCGGGTCAAATAGATATGCGCTGAAATTTGCCTTGTCAGAATCTATCCTCTGAATGGCCATGTCAGGTTCATTGCAGCGTTTACGTATCGGAACTTCTGTTTACCTCTGCATAAATGTAGATACTTACAGTGAGTGAAACAGTTCAGGTGCAACTAAACAATAGCAATTCCCAAACTACCTCAAAAAACATAGACAGATAAATAAATTCAAACGTCTGTGATGGAAGAGAATTACTTAAATTTCCACAATAATTATTTCTTTACCAAACCCTTATCCCAGAACATGAAATATCTAGGAAAAAATCCAGATAATTAATTGCTGCAAAATGTATTGTTATTATATGATGTAAATATGTAAATATGTGTAAATAATGTGAATTAACATCCCCCAGCACAGTCTGAAAATAGCCTGTAGCCAGCACAGAGTGTTCCCGTCACCATGTGGAGGACAGGTGTAGCATTTACACGATGTGTGCAGTTAACATTTTAAAAAGTGGACAGCAAGTTTTTATTGATTCTAAACTCAATAAATCCGATGAAAATCAAAGTTTAGGAACATAAAAGAGAATCAGACCCAATGCCTAGCAATAGATGTTCTTGACCTATACCGACTCCTGAGATGCTGATATGCTGCAGGGAGAAAATTGAATGAAGTATCAACTCAGGATCTACTTAACTTAAGGAATTAACTAAAATAACATGACACACTCTCATTTTAGGAAATTTTAGGATGTGTACTGAGGTGGTAGACCCTGAGAGGACTGACTGAGGTTTATGTGGGAAATGCACTTGAGCATTGTGTAACTCAGGTCTGGATTCCGCCCTAAATATGTGCTTTTAATGGTTATTGCTATATTTATGCATTATCAGTCTAGTGTGAGGAAAGTAATAGGATGAATGAAAATGTAAAAATCATAACAGCGCAGGAGAATGCACTGACTAAGAGCATGGGGTTGTGATGTGTTTGCAGTGCAGTGTTTTGTCAGCCTGGATCATAGCAGTCCAAAGTCAAAGTGATTTATTATTTGTGTTTAACTGTCCTGATAAGCAGTGATCAAATTACTTTGATGTATAGGAGCAATAATTAATAATTATCATCAGACTTGTTTTCCATTGATCGAGTCATTTGGTAGAGGCACATTTACAACTGCGTTCTGCCCTGGTGACTATAAGACGGTAACTAAGGAGAGGTTTCCACTCAGTTCCCAAACTGGGTCAAAACTTCTACATGTTCAGCAAGGCAATGAATAAGTGACCATGGCTTTGTCCAGGGAGGGAGGTTTTTTTTAGTTAGTGGGGATGTCCCAGTCTCAGTGCCCTGCAGTAACCCCTGCTGATCAGCTGGTCACGGTCTGCCTGTAAAAAGTTGCACACTGAGGGTCTTCCTCTGACTCAATTCTGTGCAGGGTGGACTGTGGTGTGAAAAGACACCATGTGCTTCACAGGAGAGTGCATTCTTGTCTGTGCTCTTTCGAATTGACAGTGGAGACTAAAGCAGTCAGCCAGGCTTGTGAGAATGATTGGGTTGTGAAAAAAGGGAAAACAAATTCTCCTAAAATGCTTGGTAATTTAAGCCCTCTATGGAGTGGTGAAATTAAGGGTTTCTGGTCCAGGCTGAGGAAATTCTGCCCTTGATGCAGTGTGCTTCATACTTTGTTTTTCTTCTTTTGGTTTTGCAAGGGTTGAAAGGCTGTTTTGGTTGTCCCTGTGGTTCTAGTTTTTAAGTGGTTCTGGTTGTGAAGTTGTCATTTATCTCCCCCTCCTCCTCTTCATCTCCCAGATCCCAGCCAAGCACTGAGGCTGTGTTTGGGCAGCACAGCGGTGGGGGCTCAATATGGCTCTGTTTCTGCACTCAGCATCAATCATGACTGTACCCGACTGCTCTGTGGCTTTGCAAAAGGACAGGTAAACCATACACACACACAAATACCAAAACACTAACACACACACCGCACACACGACTTCAATACATATACACACATGCTCTCACAATTACAGGTAAATGCATACATTCATGTGAACAGGCACAAGTGCAGATACTCAAGCACTCTCTCTCTCTCTCACACTCACACAAACACACGCACGTCACTAAACCAAAGCATCCTGCCACATGCCCTCTCTGCATGCACCCTCCAGCGTAAACTCTGGGCCGCAGGCCAGCATGGGTACACCGCGTGCATTGGAGGCTAGCGCAGTGCTCACTGAACTGCACGTGTGTGTATGCCTCTGCTGCTTTTCCTCCACCACAGTGACATCAATATCTTTCTCATTGAGAAAGTGGCTTCTGGTAGGTGGCAACAGAATGCACCCTTATCAGGCTTTTTGTAATGTCTCCCTTATTTTTCCACAAAGACCATAATCAAAATCATTTTTTTGCATGGTAGCGATACTTTTACACAGAATGGAATATGGTCTCTGGTTTGCTGAATTAGCCTAAATCTGTTTTATTTGTGTTTTCAGTAATTAGTCTTTGTTTTCGACAAAATGTGATTCATTTTCTTTGCCACTTCTCATTGTGCCTTGCCTTTCTGTGTGTAGATCACTATGTGGGATCTGGCCAATGGGAAGCTCTTAAGAACCATCACAGAGGCCCACCCCCCTGGCACCGCCATTCTGCACGTTAAGGTACAGTTCTTCCAGGGGCACTGATTGACATGGGCTCTGAGCAGGTTTGACTGGAAAAGAAACATGTTCTCCTGGCTGTGTTTGGATGAAGTTTTAATGATTTATTTACATCATGTTTTTCTCTTTACATTTCAGTTCACAGATGATCCGACACTTGCTGTTTGTAATGACAGTGGTGGTTCAGTGTTTGAGCTATCATTCAGGTAAGAGCAGTATCATTCTCCAAAATATGTGGGGTGCTAACATGATCTGTCAGTCACTGAGATCTTCTTGAACCAACCAAAACGTATTGTTCTCTACACAAAGTTTGTTGCAACTCAGTTAGGTACTGGTGGACCATAGCCTAGCTCAATCTATGTGATGTATCATTACACTAATGATGTAATTCTTTCATCACCACTTCTTTGTTTTATTATGAGCAGTCTATAACTTTTAAATAGATTTCTGGAAAAATTTAGCTTAAGTTCCTTAGTTAGGGATCCTACAGCATTGTGTAACAATGCAAATTGAATATCCTACTCCTGGGAGTGCTCCCTAACCATTATTACTTGCCTGTTCAACCTGCCTTGCATGTGTCTCTCTGCCCTAAAATCTTAAAATAGTTCCCAGACTTGATTAGAGTGTCTCTACGGCTTACTTGAGAGATTTCAGTCATTTAATCCCAGCTTCATTGCTAAGGACATGTAAAAAGCAGGCACAGGGAGGTGGATGCATTTTTCTTTGTACATTACTGTGCAGGTCACTTTTTCAGGAGATGACAGAGATATCACTGTGACGATCAGGGTCGGTCTTACTGCAGTACAGTAATGTGGTTAAGAGCCATTGCATTTCTATGTAAGAGACTTTAATAAGTGTACCCATGTGTCCAAAATCCTTACCACAATGCAGAGGGGGTAAAAACAATACTTTTATGTATTTAATTTCACTGAAATCCCTTTGCTTTTATGAGTAAACACCAGTATAAATGATTGTATGGAAAAGCAGATCACTTATATAACAAACAGGTGACAAAATGATAGGTCTCAGATTTAAATTGAATCTACCTGGAGAAGCCTACAGCATCATGTTATTTTTTTAAAGCATGACCTCTCTGAGGTTCATAAAGGAGCCAATGAGTAGTAATTCTAATTAACAGAAATTCATTTGATACCTGTACTGTCACTGACTGGCTTGCCAGCTAGTAGTTGTACTCAGTGTTTACAAAGCAAACTTAATAGCTATCCTGGCTGTGCATATCTTCTCTGTCATATGTGGAAACCTAATTAAGCACTGCTAATGGCAGAATATTGAAAATCTTACAACTGCTTGGGGTTGCAGATTGGTTGCTCCCAGCACATATCTGCAACAGGCTTTCATCTGGCATAGTGCTATATCAATGAATCCTCTGAGACAGGCATAATGTTTTTATAACATTGCATGAAATTTGAATGGCTCTGAGGACCTCTCTTACTTTGCAATTCTGCCTGATTCCAGCAATGTTCTGCTGAAATCTGGCCCCCCTGCACCCATCTATCATTCATTACCATGGGAGTCACATGACTCCTGACATTGTACCGTAATCTCAGCAATGAATGATAGTTGCAGTTGTACTTATGTATAACAGGGGGCAGTAGTGGACTGCAATAGTAGCTTGGACACAGCATGCATAACCACTCTGTATTGTGAGCAGCATATTTGAGTGATATTGAAGCTGTTGTTGTAGTAATGCCAGGGGCATTGTTTTTTTATCTGAGGGAATATGAATTCTATTCCCAATGCAATGTTATTTTTATTTGCCAAAGCAAGACTTGTAGTAAAACTCAGGATGCAGTGTTGTTGAGTGCAGCAGCAGGAAATGGAACTTGACATACAGCAGCTGCAGGAAACAGTGCAGTTACTTAACAGTTTTTTTGTAGGGTGCAGTTTGTTTATTAGACAGCAGATTTTGTATGCGTGTAGAATAAAGTATTGTTGTATGTAATGTATTCGGTGTCATTTTTTTTTATATGTTTGTAATCTAAATCAATTGATATGTGGTTTGTGCATATTCATTTTGTGAAATGTATTTTAAGTGTTAGACCAATTTTTGTTTGTTTCTAACAGTGAAGATATGTGGGGCTAGAGAGCAGATGTTTTAGTTCTTAAATTGTTAAACCAAATTACTTTCTGATACTCTTAATTAAAGACCCAGAAGGGGGGCTGTTTTATGTTGAAGGACTTATTGGATTTTTTTATGAAGGCTATGACTTATTTCTCCTCTTTTAAAGAAGAGAGTAACTTAATGGTGGTAAATGGTCAGCATTAATGACTTGACTGGAAACTCTATAAAAGGATCCAGTTCTGTGTGGAAGTGAGAAATGGATGTAACAACCTAAAAAGTCAACTCTCTTTCTCTGTTAGGAGGGTTATGGGGGTACGGACCTGTGAGTCTCGCTGTCTGTTCAGCGGTTCCAAAGGGGAAGTGTGCTGTATAGAGCCCCTGCACTCCAGCCCAGATCTGAAGGACCACCCCATTACCCAATACTCCCTACTGGCCATGGCCTCCCTCACCAAGGTGGAGCCTCTCTCCGTCCGTCTCCATCACTCTCCACTCAATATTAATGGAGCTCTGTCTGTCTGTCTGTCTGTCTGTCTGTTTTGTCTGCTCCACTTCTGTCTCCTTACCCTGAAACTCTCATAATTACAGGCAGCCAGTGATGTGTTTTGTCAGTACTATGTAGCATTGTGAATGCTCTGTTCTGTTTATTTAGGATCATATTTTATTCTATCTTTATATTTTATCTATGTTCAAAACACAGGTGAGAGCAGTAAGATTTTAAACAGACATTGTCTTTCAGATATTAGTGATTGGACTGAAGCCATCTCTCAAAGTGTGGATGACTTTTCCTTATGGCAAGGTAAGTTCTTATCGGCGTTTCTTCATGGTTCACTTACCTATCTGCAGTCCCAGAACATGAATGCTTGAAAACAGCTTGCAGCAATGACTGAGGCTGTATGTGATTATTAATTAGGACTGACTGCCCTGTATTAGTCTGACCCCAGAATTGTTTGTTGCACTCAAACACTTAGATGTACAAAATGTCTGGTGTTATACCCACAAAGCAGCAGAGAATGTATAAGCACACATTTATAATGGTACATGTCTGTATGCGGCATCTGAGACATGCATATTTATGCCTCACGTCATGTTTTGACTGCATGCCTTGTGAAAAATGTAAGTGTAGGTGAGAGAAAAAATAAAGGCAAACATACAACCCCCTATATCATGGGTACTACTGGCCTGTGCCTGGCTTCTCTGTAAAGTTAGATTGTAAGCATAACTTAAATTAAATTTTAAATTGTTGTTTGTGGCTGGTTTCATTCCCATAATTAATCTGAGAAAATACCTGCTAACCTGAGAATAGATAGAGTGCACATATTGTTCTTGTGAGATCTTTAGTTATTTACGGCCTCTAATCTGAGCCTCTCGGGCCCTGCTTGATTGATTACTGAGTCACCATTGATCATGCCAGCCTTTTTTCTTTCTTTCACTTATTTTCATTTATTACTTTGTTGCTTAGGGAGATGTACACAAGTTGCACTCTTGTGGCTCTTAAGGCACAGGTCTATGGAAAGCCAATTTAAAAGGCCTATACCATTTTTTTTTGACCAAATACATCTCTGGTTTGTTGGACGATATTGCTTGTTGAAAACGTGACCCACTTCTTTGTTGTGGACATAGCCTTGTCTCAGAGCAACACTTCCTGGTGACAAAGCAATACTTATCTGTTCAATCACCAGGATCAACAAGAAGGTTTGTTAAATCCTTTGAAGGTTATTCCCAATATAGTTTGATATCAAAAACATGTCAGTTTGAATAAAATTAGGGCTGCATATGAGGTTGTAAGCAGAGACATATGTAAATGAGAATAGCCTTCAAAGACTGCACACAGCCAGTCGGTGACCAAAGAATTTAAATCTCCTCTTGCAATCTCATTTTCATGCATCATCTCTAAAACACATCACCACATTTCACTAAGTGTATTCTGTGTTAGTGTGTGAGCGAAGGGAGTTTTTGCTTGTAGGTTCAATGGTAGTGTTTTACACAGAGGTAGAGTAAAAGGCTGAAAGTGTTGTCGGTTGACAGGGTGGCCATTATATGAAGGAAGTTGAAAAGTCTCTGACATCAAAAAAGGTTGCCTTTTCAAGATTTTTTTTAACCTTTTTATATAGCTGTCTCCCACTAGTATTGCATCAGAACAGGGTAGGTATTGTTACTCCTGCTTAGAAAATAATACCCTCTTTCATATTGGGCATGCATGTCACATCAGTGGATTTACTCCATCATGATTTGAGAGTAATGGCATTTAATTACTGCTCTTCTAAGGAATAGAGTGCTCTTATTCATTTTTGGGCTGAAGGCAAAATCCAAGAGAAATTAGGTGAGAGGCTAAGTGAGTCTTGTGATCACAGTATTCTGGAGTGCATGTGGTATGACCTACACCAAGTGTTGAATCAGTAAGCAAATGCATAGTGTTGATGTGTGCAGAAATTTGCAATTATATTTTAATTGTAGACCTTCAGCAATCTCCATATTGACCTCATCTCATTTTCTCTGGGGAGTGAATAAGGCATATGATTGGGCCCTCACTTACTTTGTACACTTCACTCTGTCAGTGTTAAATGTCTGCCTCTGAAGCTTCTTGAATAAACACTACTGCATTCAACAGGCCCCGCCTTGCACAAGATGGATAGGTTGTGTTGTACAACTCTCATTGTGGCTTTGTATAGTGACATATAGCTGGTGTTGAGGTATATTATGTGGTGTTCTGTTGTGTTTGTTTTACACAGACTGACCCAGCCAGCGTTCCGCAGCTTGCCTGGCAGTTTGTGGTGGTGCAGAAGGCAGTGAATCCTATGCTGGCATTCTGTAGAGGGGACACTGTTCACTTCCTTTTGGTATAGCATATCCTCTCTCTGCCTTCTATGTAGCCTGGTTGGCAAATCCGCTCAACATAAATAATACTGCATTGTTTTTTCTGTTCTAGAGCTACTTCCTTTTTCTGTTGTGTCAAAGTCCAGTCTCTGCATTTTTAATATATCCATATATAAGATTGTAAGATTTCAAATCTTATTTGAATTTTTGCCTCTGGTATTGGTGTGACCCTCCCTCCATTTCCTGTTTGTCTTCAGGTGAAGAAGGAGGATTCGGGTGCTATCCATGTCATCAAACAGAGACAGCTGCATCTCAACTGTGACCTCATCAGCCTGACTGTGAGTTCAGCTTCCTGTATGAACATGGAGGAGGATGTAGATATTTACCTTTTCTGTACAGCTCATATTTTTATTTTTACCAAGTACAAAAATGTGTATTTCATATCATTGTACGTGTTTAAAGAAATGGTACAAGCACACTCTCTTTCTCTGCTCCCACCACAGTGGATCAACTCTCGGACTCTGGTCTTGATGGACAGCGGAGAGAAGCTCCATGTTATTGACCGGGCCAGTCAGGAGGAGCTGGAGAGTGTGGACATGGCAGAGGTGCAGCTGGTCTACAACAGCAGTCACTTCAAGTCTCTGGCCACAGGGGGCAATGTCAGCCAGGCCCTGGTGAGGCTCCATATCACCTCTGTCTGACATAGAAACAAACAGACCATGATCTTATTGTTAAACACATATTTTTCAACAGTACAGTCTATGTCAATTATGCATAATGTTTTTTCTTTATACTACCCATATTAGTAGTATCATTTGAAGAAGCAGTATAGTACAGTGTTGAGTACGGAGCGTACCATCAAGGCTCTGTGCATTTAAACATGCATTAGATTCAAATTGGGCCACAGTCTTTGAAACTTCAGAAACATCCGAATTCTGACCCCTGTTATGCCCGTGCACCTCTGTAAGGAAGGATTACAGTTCTTGTAATGGAGGAAATGAATGGTGCCCTTACTTAAGTTTCACAGCTGTCAAAGTCACTGAAGAACGGTGAATGCTGCATTTTCCTTTACAGTAAACACCAGATGATTCTCACAGACTACTAGGTCCAGAGAAACCCCTCAGCAGGCAGGGTGAATGGGATTATAGATCACAGACATTTTAACCAGTCTGTTCTGTTTCCTGTCACTGCCAGACCTGTCTCTGTGCTAGCACTGAAGCTGAAGTCTCTGGTTAGCCATGGGAAATTCCAGTAATTCCATCTCTCTTTTTTAGGCATTAGTTGGAGAGAAGGCTTGCTACCAGTCTGTCTGCAGCTATGGTGGGCAGATTGTCTATCTGGGAACAAAGGTATAAGACTGCAGTGATGTCATTAATCCAAAATGTAGTAGTGTAACGTAAACACTGTGAGTACAAAATCTGTTACTCCATACAATACTCTTAGTTAAAGGAAAATACTGTATGTTTACACCCTAGCATATGTCCTTTGGGAATATACACGCTCTCTTCTGACTTAAAGATATGGAATGTTCATTGTGGTGTTAACCGCAGTGTAACATGTGACAGCCTGTCATGTGACTTGTTTATATTATATTTTGGCACAGTCACATGCAGTGCCTGAGTGGAAGTGCGTACTCTTGATGTAGTCTGTTTTCCCTTGCTAACAACTGTACATAATGGCACGGCTTGCATTCTGAAACAAAATTAATGTTAGTCACTTCATCTGCTTGATATATTGCCATTATTAATAAAGTTTGAAATAAGTAAACTCAATAATTGTCAGAATTAACTGACATATTTTTAGATTTACAGATAATAAAAAGTAAGGCCAGCTCTCCCTCCAGATTTTCATGGCTGTAATTTAGAACTCTGGCCGCATTTTGCTGATTCAACCTGAAGAAATGATTAAAAATCATAAGATTTCATATGCACTGAATCATCTCAGTTAGTAATAAAATGAACAATAATTATGTGGAACTGAATAATAGGTCGCTGAACTAAGAAGTGTTGACATATTTTAGATTTTATTTAGGAGTATTCAGGATAATGTGGAAAAACTCTTTTACTTGTTCTTAAAATAACTGTAATTATAATGCTCATCAACACACACAAAACATTCAGTTGACTACTTCTATTATTAAAAGTCAAAGGTGTCAAAATGGTATTTTCAGCCTGAATACTCTGTATACTCTAAAGTAATCACAGTAGGTCTAATTTTTGCCCCCTAGACACAACACTCATGCTTCCCTGTATGAATAACACAATCTTATTAGCAATTTGCCAGCATCACTCACATGAATGTGTGAATCAGACTGCAGTGCACTTCAAACGTTTTTGGAAGGTAACAGTGCTTTTGCTGGATTGTTCAATTTTTGCAATCATCCATGACATTTTTGCTGCATTCAAACAGCAAGCCTTAATGCTCAAATCTGATTTGTTTTTCCAAATCTGTTCTTTTTGGGATTCTGTTCACATAATACTTTACATGTGACCAGATCAGATTTGTGTGTTCAGACAACCTACCTTGTGATCTCTTGCTGAAGTTGGTATACTGGTTGTTATCACTTTTGCCACAGAGTGATGACATTAGTCAGCTCTATGTTGTGTGAAGGTCTAGAAATTAGCTTGCCTCTAATTTAACTTATGGCTTTCTCATGACACCTGAAATGGCATTAAACAGGTCAGACCAGACTCCATAGACCTAAAGACATCATGTGTTTAAACCAGAATGCCAGAGCTGCCAACCTCCATCAGCATGATCAGCTAGATCTCATTGACACAGAGGAATTGTCAAGTAATGCAAGCTGATCCACACTTGAGACAACGTTGTAAAACTCATTACCATTTGTCAGTGTAATTAAAAAGCCAGTAAGGTTATGTTGCACAAACTGTTACTGGGTGTTAGGCCATGCTTATTTCCTTTCTGGGGTGGTTATGAACCTGTGAGAATTATGTAGAGGATGTGAAGGTCTCATTTTGCATCTTGAGATTAAGGTGATTATGCAGAAACAGTTTACTCAAATGGGAGTTACAGCTTTGGCACAGTATAAATTGTGTGTGTGTGTGTGTGTGTGTGTGTGTGTGTGTGTGTGTGTGTGTGTGTGTGTGTGTGTGTGTGTGTGTGTGTGTGTGTGTGTGTGTGTGTGTGTGTGTGTGTGTGTGTCTGTGAGAGAGAGAGTAAAAACAATTGTCATTTATTTGTAAAATTCATGTTTTTTTTTTTTCTTCCCAGTCTGTCCACGTAATGACACTGAGAAACTGGCGAGAGGTAAGTGCATGCTCTGAATTTTTTGAATTTCACACTGTTCAGAGGTGCTTTGTTAAGGAAGGAGGTGCTGTGCTCTAACCTTGCAGAGGGTTGATTACCTGTTGAAGCAGGAGAGGTTTGTGGAGGCGCTGTCTCTAGCCTGGTCTTTCCATGAGGGGACTGCAAAGGCTGTGGTCGGTGAGTCTCTCCTGCACTTGAACACACGCACACATACACAAACACACACACACACACACACACACACACACACACACTGACGAAGGACATATACATGCACATAAAATACATATACATGGATTGTTCTCAAATTTACAGTTACAAAATCTTATGAACTCTTACGTGCGAACATACTCACACTAAATCCACACTGTGTGATGATCACAAAGAATCTGATCAAAAAAGATTAGGAAAAATCATTTAAACACACAGCTCATTGCAGTGGGGACGATAGGGAAACTAAATTCCGCCATAACCCAACTTGATGTACAGCTGCTCAGCCAATAGAATTCCACTTGCAGGGCCTCCAGGTGGCTCACGCTGTACGGGCACATTTTCTGCATACAGCTGTGAGTTCTGCAATATGGTGTAAGAATCCCAGCCTCACCATTACTGACTTCAGTAATTGGCTCAGCCTCACTGGGGAAAGATTGGGGTGAAGATGAGTAAAGTCATCAGTCTCATCACTCCCTAGCAGCCATTCCTGGCCAAATGGGCACCTGCAATTGAGTAAATGAGTACCAGTTACCAATGTGTAGTTGTTACCACAGTGTTGTGTTGGGAGAAACCAGGGCCAGTTATCACAGGATTCTAAGGAGTCACATTCTCGCAGCCTCCTCCTCCTGAGTCTGTGAGAGAGGGCCGCTGCAGTAGGCTTATAAGTTTGGTGCAGCGTGGGAAAAAAAGGAGGGGAAGGGAGAATTATGTGACTTGCAAAAGGTATTGACGAATAACCAAAGCATGACTGCATCTAGGTGACATTTTCCATTGTGTCTACCAAGGAATACAAACACTCAGATTAAAAAAAGGAAATTTGATATTGTCAATATTTATAGCCTACATGGATGTGGTTTTTGTCTGCTTCAAATGACACAAGCATTCAGGCATAACAATCGCATTTCTCATCATTCATTTATGCTATTTTCATCAACCGTGGAGGAGTGTCTAGAATAAAGAATGTAGCAAGAACCTTTACCCAAACAAACCATGCTTAGAATAGAAAGGCAATATTTGTACTACTGCTCCATGAATCAGAGACAATCTGTGCTGTCACTCTGTCAATGACGATGCATTTTCATTGGCCATAATGTCTTACTTCCTCTACACTATCGAGTTTAAGGCACAGTATCTTCGTACCATGCTGGATTAATCTTGTTGGCTGTTTGACTGAACCGCGTATGTCCTGAAGTGCGTTTGATTGGATCCTGGTCCATGTGTATTTTAAGACACATTATGTAGAAAGCCCTTGTCTGAATTAATAATTTCTGCCAAGCACTTTTCCTCTCCCTTTTATTTTAGGCAGTGCCATTGAACTTGACCATTTATAATCTAACTTTCCTATGATTCATACTGTTGTATGTAGGCAATGGCTTTTTTGTATTTTTATGTTTTATTTGTATTCTTTTTAGGGTTATTTGGAGACCCTGCAAAGAGGAAAGGGGTTGTATCTGACAAGGTCAGTAAAACAAAAATATATGAAAATATATGAAACTAAACAAATGTAGCCATAGCTTCAAGCAGCTTGGGCTTATTGCACAGTGTAAGGTTAAGTTTATAACTGCACTTGTCTATTTCCCTGTCTGTCTAAATTGTGTTTATTGTTTTAAGTTTATAGGTGTATCTGAAAACAGTTTTTTTTGTCTGTCTGACTTTCAAGTTTATGTCTGAATTCAGTCTTTATTACTCTTTGTAAGTTCCATTTTTAATTTTCTTCCTGCAGATGGTTGAGATTCTGTTTCAGTATGCAGACCGCTCTCTGAAGAAGTGCCCGGAACAGGGGAAGATCCAAGTGATGGAGCAGCACTTTCAGGTAATGTAGGCTGTTTTGGGCCATTGGTCCCACTAACCTAAGATAGGGAGGCCAGTCAGAATACAGTCATATTACACTGACTAATCCAATTTCATGCTGTATGTCTGCAAGTATCAAGTTATGTAATCAGTCAGTCACTACAGCAAGTTGTAAAGTGGAACCAGTCAGCTTTTGGGAAAATGTTATTATCTTTCTCTGCAGAACAGTAAACAGGAAGAATCAACAGGAAAATGATAAACAACTACATTTGAGACTCCCGTTTTATGCCAAGTTCCCAATTATGAAAGGAAAACATTTTTTATTTTAGAAAGTTATAATTGTTGTAATTATTGTGTATGTAATTATTAAATCCTTTAATTTATGAGTAAATAGGAATGTAGCATGAAACTCTAGTCATCAGTGTGTCATCTGCTCCCCCATATTCTGTAACAGTTTTTATTGTTTCACTGAGACCATGGTCATCTATTCTAGCTGCTCTCTTATAATTCCGCCTGTTGAACATTCATGTACTATTCTTCCTGGACTAGTATCAATAGAAGGGGTCTGGTAATTACTACCTGAGCTCATCTGTAATTTCAGTGAACAGTTTCCATGGGATTACTGTTAATTACTGCCCTCTGCACAGCAGAGGGATTTTCTTTCTGGTTATTGATTGAGTTTACAGTGGATGGTTATTATGCTACCTTAATGGTGAACAACTCACAGATTATGTTCAGGCTGTGTTTCTATCTTTAGCTATATTCCCTCTGGTGGTTATCTGTTCCATGAGGTCATTTTAAAATTGATGAAATGCTCAAAAATGAGTTCATATTGAAAAAAAAAATGTATGAATAAAAAACAAACCAAAACCTTAAGTAAGGCGGAAACATAATTATGACGAGTAATGGGTAAGTGAACAAAACAAAAAAAGCGAACAGCTAGGTGTCAGATATGTACTTCAGAAACTCAAAGGCTAAATTAAGTGTCTGTTCATTTTCTTTTGATGAATAATTTGTGTTCTGTTGTTAAAAGAGAGGGCATGCAGGAATAATAGCCTTTATGTACGTGTTATTACATGAATAATCTTTCTGTAAGTATGCAAAAAATTCAAATCAGTTGAAGGTTGGTGGGTATCCGTTATGCCTGGGCTGTACGCCTGGTGGAAGAAGATTATAGCCAAAGGACCCTCAGATGTGTGGGCTTTAATGGTACAGCCTGCAGTGCACTGCTAATGTCTCTCCCCTTCCATTTCTGCACTGTAGGAGATGGTTCCTGTCATGGTGGATTACTGTCTGCTGCTTCAGAGGACGTAAGTGAAATGCAAACCCCTTTAAAAGGGCTTGCCCGGACTCCTCGTGTACACCCCCCCCACTCTGCTCCCACCCCCTCCCCCCTTCAGCATCTAATGTGTAACATAAACAGTACGGATTCAGGTAAAGAGCATATTAACTTCACATCCATAGACGATTTCTCCATCTTGCTGTTCTTTCCCATCCCCATCAGTGCCCCAAATCAGGTCAAGAGAACCTTCCTCTCTTTAAAATTTCTACCCAACCATACAGATAAAAACAGCCTCAGAGTTCAGTCACTGTACATTCACCATCAGTAATGTTTAAGATATCTATGTGACTGCAAGAAATGCAGCTTGAACAACTTCATTGAGCCGAAAGCAGCTACAGTGTAAAGATGGAAACATCTGTGTGGCAGGCCTTATTACACCTGGTTTCAGTCTGCTACTTCCGCTGAAAGAAACATTTGAGTCCCTTCTCATCACGCCTCCCAAAATAGAACGCCTGTTTCTTTTTGTCCCATAATTCTCATCAATCAGCCTTCAAACACCACTGAAGCAATTTTATTAATTTTTTGCATCTATTTACAACTATATTAAATCACATTCCTCCAATTAAGATGTGGTGTGGGTGTACGGAAACAGACGGCTTCACCAGATGAGCATTTGAACAGAACCATAAGAGAGGTATTCCTTTCGTTGTGGCTGTTGCCAGCACTGTTTGCATTTGTCCATGAACAATGGGAGAACAAATGCTGCTCCACTACATATCCATAAATGTCATGGCTATTGATGCAGTCTGGCCTCACAAACCATTTTGTATCAACAATGGACATTTGCCTGCAGCAAATGCTTTCCTCATAATCAGGTGACTTTATTGTCTCTGTGCCCCTTTACAAACCTTTGGACCCAAAAATATGAATTCATATTTTCCATATTAATTATGTTCTGTTACATTCTGTCTTAGGCAGAGTGATTAAGGGAATGAATGGCAGTCCATTTTTTCATCAGGAAATTAATTGCTTGAATGCTTTGCAAAGGAAAAGGGCTAAAGCGAAAGATAAAAGCCAAAACAAAATTATTTCTCAACACCACAGCTACTCACTGTTCTTTCTACTCATAATATCAAAACCTTAATGTCACCCCTGCTGTACCTGTTTCACCAATAATTCAGTCACAGACAGCATAACACTTTGTTGCCCACTGCTGTGAAGGGCCCTGTACCTACTCTGACCCTCATCTCTCGGTTGATGACAAGGGGGGCTAGATTGCATGCCTCGGCCGTCAAGGGGGACCTGCAGAGATGGGGCTGCTAATGAGAGAGGTGGGGCACAGGGCCAGTGGGGGATCAGATATAACAAGCTCTTCTAATTAGCAAGTTTCCATACCACGTGTCAGTGTCCCCTCTGCTGAGCGCCTCTACCCAGCCCTCACATATTTAGTTTCAGGACTTCCGTTGCACTGTGCTACAGTGTACATCCAACACTGAATATATTTATCTCAAAATATAGCCTGTCCTTGCCACTCTGTGCCCCATATCTTTATATGCAAGTACTTTCAGGGGTTTATTTTTGTATTATAATGGCCGTACACTGCACTATTTTAGTACTGGTTCAGGAGTCACAGACAATTGAAATTAAATATCCATGTTTAAGGCTCAGTGGCAACAGTTATGGTCAGTATCAGTGTTTAAATTGGTCAGCATTAGTGCTGTAATTGGCCAGTGTCAGTGGCCTAATTGGTCAGTGTTAATGCCTGATGTGAGATGCTCAGTGACATAATTGCAAACGTTCCAATCTTTGAGGTATAGTGGACCCCACGATTATGGCAAATGTTTGCTTTTTTCACATTACATTACATTAAAGGAATTTGTTAGACGCTCTTTTCCAAAGCGACTTACAAGGCAAAATTTTTGCACCTTTTTGTCACCTCTCATGTAGAGTGAGACATGAGATGAAAATAATTTTCATTAAAAAAAAAAAAAATGGGCTTCAGATGCACTAGAGCCTCTGATGCAAGTCATGCACTGTATACCTGGCATTACTTAGTTAAAGCATCCAATCAGTTTTCTTGTTGCTGTGTTTTCACTCACATACTTTCACTGATTTGGAATGCAGACTCATCCCTCCCTATCCTCAGCCCTTTAATGGTAGTTTTCTAAACAGAGCTTTCCAACCTTGACTAATCACTGTGCTATTCAAACTACTGTTGAGAGAACCATTTTCACTACTCTGGTCCAGGAGGCAGTAGATAAACATACAGAGTAAGGTGTACGAGGGAGGGAACAATAAATCGCTTACCATAAATACCAAATAAAAAGACACACTGACCCTATTTTAAATAATAAAAGTGAGGAACTGTTCATTTCAGTACTAATACTGATCATACTCATGTTCAGTCTCTTTTAAAATAAGCAGATGGCACAAATTGAATCCAGCCAATAGGTTACATCACTGCACCAGGCATGAGTACATGAACTTGATGCACTACTCAGGAGTGTTCCTATATTTTCTAGCCAAAGTGAGACCATCTGTGGGCATGCTTGCTTTGCTTTGTCCCTTGTTATGCTGTTAAGAGGGAACAGCTGTGGCACCTGTGTTAGGGACAACCAGAGAAGAAGAATATAGTTAGATTAAAACACTCATTCAACTTCGTTTTGGTCCTGCAGTTCTCTCTGCACCCCTCTCCTCTTGTCACACCTGGTCTTGGGGCTCTGTTTGTGTCTCTCTTTGGAGAAGGTCCAAGGTCTTCCTTGCCCTATCACTGCCCCTACTTTCGCAGAAATGTCTATTGAGTGGATCTTGTAGCAATAAAAGAGCAATCCTTGAACATGTCTGGACTCATGTTTGACTCAAAATCTTAATATGCTGTTTTTTTTTTCCAGGATTAATTTTAGACAGTACATCTGGTATAACTGTACCTTTGCACAGATTGCAGATAAATGTCCTCTTGATGATTGTCTCTTAATTTTTTTCCATTCTATCATTTATGTGTTTCTGATAATTGAAAATGACTTGAAGCTGTGAAAATGGTCAGAGTATGTCATTGTGTTTCATGATGATGACGGTAATGGTCCAGAGAGAGGCAGGGGATTTTGTGATTTTTTTTCTGTTTGTGGTCAAGTTGTGATTTCCTGATTGCGATTTTTTTTTGCCTCTGCTGTGCAGTGTACAGCATGCTCTCTCGGTTTTTACAGCAAAACAATAGCACTTGTAGACAGAGAAACAGACATGTATTTTTGAATGGCATAATTGAGGAAATCGCAAACTGCGTGAGCTCGTCTGATTTTTGTGTGCTGTCCTCAGAGCGTGCCCTTGTTTCTTTTGTCACTGTGAGCCCACAGCATGCCGCGCCATTAAAATTCCCAGCCTATCAGACAATACTTGTGAGCATGCTGATGGAGGGGGAAGGAGAAAGCATTATTTGTTGTGTAACCCCATCTGACCTGTACTGATGAGAGCTCCGTTCAGCTTCATCATTGGGCCAGATGGGGCCTGCTGTCCTCTTCTCTCCATTATGGCTCTCTCTCCACTCTGCCTCCATTTCCTATTTATATGCTAAGCGGCAGTGACTGTACAGTTTACCAGAATAACTGTTTTTTTTTGTTGTGAAGTTGACCTTTGTGTTTGAAATAACCAATTAGGATTCCACATCTATGTCAAGAAGCCAATGTAGCCCCCCACAATAGATGTAAAATCATGTTATTCCACCTTCAGCAAAAAGGTAATTGTCTTGGTATTTAATAAAACATTTTTGGAAATTTCCATTTAATGTGCCCTCATTAAGCATTCACAATACAAAAATATAGCTTTCGTTGTTATATTCAGACAGGGAATATACATAAAGTGTGATTGAGTTTTTTTGATGTCATCCCACAGAGACTTACTCTTCAGTCAGATTTATGGGCGTCTGGTTGAGAACTCGGTTGCGCGGGGCGTGTTTCTGGAGAGCCTGGAGCCTTACATCCTGAGTGAGCGTCTTGGCTGCTTGACCGCTCCCGTCATGCGTGACCTCCTTAGCCACTTTCAGGACAACGGCATGATGGACAGTGTGGAGAACTGCCTGGTCCACATGGACATCACCAGCCTGGACATCCAACAGGTCTCTCTATTGCTCCTCTTATCGTCAGTTAACCATCTTGTATGTACCCTTTCTTAAATCATGGTTGGTTGGCTTTGCCAGCGGTTTTTAGTGAAGAATCTCCACTCATATATGTAGGGCAAATGCAAGACTATTATCTGTACATTGTACTTGGTAAGGCACCCAAAGTCATAGTCAGTATGCAATTAGTGACATGGCTGCAGTACAAAAAGTAATGAGCTTGGCGATATAATAAGAGTAGACATAATTAAACCTGGGGAGCTTAGAAATGTTGGTTTGAACTTGACTCAATACAATATTGCATGTTGCAGAGGGGCACATAGAAATAAAAGTCTTAAGTGCTTCTATTTTAGTCACTAATATTATTCGATACGGGATGAACTGACTTCCCATCCAGTGGGACTTCCACAACTGGGTTGTCTGCAGGAACAGAGGGAGTTTTCCATATGGTACGGTTTAAAAGCAATCGATGACTCACACATATGTCTGTTATAAGAGTGGATGATTGCAGTGATCTGTAAAAACAAAATAACCGCAGGGGATGTTTAATAGATGGCCTTTTTTAATGTTTATCAAAGTGCAGAAAATATTTGCTCCACAGCTTGCATATAAGTTACAGAAAAAAATTAGTTTATAGTTGTGCTGTGTGCATCTACCATTCTTATTTAAGCTTATTTATGCTTTTGATTATGAATGATTTTCAGTTACACTACTTCTGTCTCCTCAGAAATACAAGCTCACTAGATGATTTCCTCTAGATGATCATCTTCACCCCTAGATGATTTCATAAGCAATTTCAAAATGTGTTCTCTGCGCCTTCACAGTAATATGCTTTTCAACAATATATGCTGCTATATTAGAAATATGACAGATGAGAGTGGAGAAAATGGTCCCCCAGACATTAACCTTTAAATTGCACTCACTCCTCAGGCAGCAAACCCCCACCCCCTATAATGCCCCTAATGTCACATTAAACATAAAAAACCTTCTTATTGCTGCTCATGTCCTATAGCAGTCCCTGTTTCTTAGTGTTTTCACTGCCTGTAAGAGAGAGACACACCAACAGCTTCATCCATTTATATTATTTTTGCCCACATTCATTTTTAGAGGTAATGTGTGAATTTAGATGTGTGATATATAACAGTGTTTTAGCAGAGAGACGAGAACATTAAAATACTTTACCTTTTTACTTTTGCACGTCTGTAGAATCAAATTAATTAAAAAGGCCAGTTGATTTAGGATAACAATGGGTAATGCCAAACTGTGTTTCTGTGCAAGAAATAGAACTTTTCTATTTAAGAGTATGGGTTTCTTTGAAAGGCTACTGAACTGACTCTTACCTAGTTATGTAAAAATGTCACCATACATTAGCAATACCTAACTGCTAACTAGTTTACCTATCTGGGTAAACATGCAGAGTGAAAACAAATCACATGATCACAACAGGTTGGTTTAGAATATGCAATCACCATGGAATATATTTTTCTGGTTATTTAACTGTCCAAAAATAACCTATTTATGAGGAAGTTATGATCCTCAAAATTTCTGATGTGGCCAACCTCCAATATGACTGCTGACAGTATGAATAGCATACAGAATATTGCATATGTATACTTCATCCATATTTATGTATGTATTTAGTGAAGCATGTACACTCGGTATGCATGTGTTATTGTGATCAGTGGTCGCTGTTCTGCCAGTATGTCTGCCATTAAGGATGCTGTGTTCATCATTCATATGTATATGCATATGAGTCAGCAGTGATTGTATACAATATGAATAAGTTTAGGCCGTGATGCAGATTCACTGAATGTATGTGTGCTGTGTAAACAGTGATGTGTGAAGAGGCTGAGTGGAGCTCTGTGTTGTCTAGGTTACATTACATTTAGGCATTTAGCAGACTCTCTTACACATCCAGAACAAATTACACAGTTTAGGTTTCTACACACTATCCATTTATACGCTGGATATTTTACTGAACTTAAGTACCTTGCTCAAGGGTGCAACAGTACAACTGCCTTGTAGGTCGCTCTGGATAAGAGCATCTAACAAATGTCCTTTAATGTAATGTAAAAAAAACAGTAGTGTTCTAACTGGAAATCAAACCCACCACCTCTGAATTGGAAGGCTGGCTCCATAACCATTATACTACCCTGCTGCTTGCAGGTGGTGCAAATGTGTTGGGAGAACCAGCTTTATGATGCCATGATCTACGTCTTCAACAGCGGAATGAATGACTACATCAGCCCCATGGAGGTACCATTCATTTCCTTTCTTTCTCTGTAACGTGTGAAACTGGACAACGTTGAGAAGAACTGAAGAAGGTAAACGCTGCATTGTTCTCCTCGGAGCACCCTTTGCCATTAGCAATGTGCTTTGCATTTTTTTTTAAGCAGTGTTACTGACTGCCCATGTCTCCAGTCTCTGTAGTATTGACCTGTCTGGAGGCCATTTATTTCCCCATCATGATTCTGAAAGCTGCCAAGGCGCTCAGCCCTGAGCCAATGATTGCCTATTAAGCATTCTTTCTCTGAGGGAGCCTCCCTGGGTGAGTCAGAGTGAATGAAATGTGCATAGTGGTGCTGGACGTCAGTGGCCGTGGATGGGTGATACAGACTGTGAGCACAAGTTACATGAGGAGGAAGGGAACAATGTAGGGAGGCCATTTGGTAAATTGGTGTAAAGGTGACCTCATCAAACCCAGGCACTGTCAGAGGCTACTGAAACTTAGAGTTCCATGCTCCATCAAGATTTGTTGAGATTGGGGTGGGTATTCAGTTAAGAATACTTCTTTTGTTAGAAGTAGAAGATATAGAATAAAAATTGTATAAAACAGTGGTAAAGCTGAATTATCATAGGCCAAAAGTACCATAGGTTGTCCATAAGCGATCTTGTTGGAAATGTTGTTAGCATTCAGGTGATCGCAAAGCTCTGGATAGATTTTTTTTTTACTCTTACTATATTAAGAAAAAATGTAGAGCCCATAATTTTGAGTCCAGTGTGCATTGATCGTTTATTAGTAGGCCAGTGCCCACTTATGTAGAGTTTATGCTGCCAGTCAGTGAAAAGGCCGGTTGGATGAGAATATATGAATAAAACATTGTGTTTTCAAACAGACATCCGGTCATTAAGGAGGGCTCTTCATTGACATGGAGTCTGTGCTGGAACCATCTCAATTATCCAGTGTTTTATAACCTTGTGTTCTGATAGCATCCAACTGCTGAGGGCCAGATTCACTAAAATACTGTGCTGTGTTCCCTCTCAACCCAAACTACTCTTAATAGCTCAAAGTCACAAATAATAACTACTCTTCGTTGATAATGCGAAAGTGCATCTCTGTTGTTTATACATATGCTATTTTGTTTGCGTTTGGATGTCTGCGATTCATGCAAAAACAAGGAGGCCATTATATAAGTCAGGGTCATTAAGTATTCTGATTAATTCACGATTGTCTGCACTAATTACACCGTTCTAAAAACTATAAGAAGATGTTTGTACCAATAATTAAATATTATCACAAGTACTGTTGTCTATATGCAGCTAATGCAGTGTGGAGTTATGGCTTTGACCACTCAGACTGCAGTTAGCACAGTACAGAAACGTCATCAACAATTAGATTAGAAGCTGTATTTGACAGTTTTTGCATTTAATCACAGTCTTGATGAGGTAACATTAATATTAACAACAAAAACTGTAATATTTTAAGAGTAAAGGGATATGAAATGTGAAGCATTGCAAGGACTGAAGAAACATTTCTGATTGCTAATCTGTCCCATGATCATATGTGCGTAAGTGATTACATCTGATACCTGCAGTTGCAATATTATCTCTCATAAAGTCTGCAAATGGAATTGCAAGACAGAATCTAGTTCTTTGGCAAATCTTATTTATTCTAGTCACCATCCTGGGAGCAAATATGTATTCATTTGCATAGTTTAAGGAAATGGCTCCAATTAAAAGCTTTAGAGATGCTCTTAGCCGCTACATTAAAAACATTCATCAAAGGATTAAGAATGGACAAAAATGCCTGAAACCAAAAACTGAATTCGCTCAGCATGTGCAAAGCAAATACATGTCCAGTGTTGTCATTTTGGGTAGAGGAAGGACCAGTAACTAACTATAGCATCAGTTCAGCGTTCGCATATTTAATATTGGAGGCATTGATAATGGCGATGCCTCCCACCTCATGTCCAGGGTAAACATGCCATTATGGCCAGGAAGGAGATCAAAGCCATACACTTATCAGCTGAACCCTCTGAACTCTCAGATGAAAAGAGAGTGGTGAATAAATTTTGCGACCTGTCCTGTCTGTCCTACCCAGAACCTGCTCCGAGTTTCGGACTCCTGCTGAATCATCAACCAAAGGCTGAAAAAAATCAAAGCCATTCTGTACTTTGAAAACTGAGAAATTAACATTTTGTGGGCCTGATTAAAAGAATGTGTGGTTAATGGTGGTAATATAAACAGGAAGGCCCAGTGGAAATAGTACATTATGAATTTATAGTCAGGTCAGTTTAAGTTTAATGTCATTCAGTTCTTTTGAATATGTGGAATGTGGCAATTTTATTCAAGTTACAGTGACCTTAAATTACTTTTGACAAGTCAGCTCCCCTCTGAGTACCTGAGTTAATTTAGAAATGCAGTTAAAGTTTGTAGCAAACATATTTACCTAAGGTTAGCTGAAGGTACGTCCTCAAAGAATGATCTGTGTCTGCTAAGACTCAATCCTGTTCTTGAAAGCAGACAATGTTCAGGAAATATGTCTTTGGTCATGAAAACTTTGGATGCAGATTGACCTTTGACCTTTGTGTTTCAGAGGTTGTTCCAGGTGATTGGGCCACCTCTGCGAGAAGGGAAGACCCTGACAGGTAGTGATCCTGAGCCTGGCTCAGCCTTGTGCTGTGGAGACAACTGAGTGTAACATACATAAAATGTCATTGTGCACTTCTCTCTTCCAGATGAGCAGGTGGTTATGGGTAATAAGCTGCTTGTCTATATCAGGTAAGAGAAGTAACCTATTTGGTCTGATTTTCAGTGTTTGAGTTTCTACTGGACACTTTCATTACATATGTTGGTGCTGCTCCCTTCAGCACCATACAAAAACAATATAGTCACTGTATTGTCTGTCTGTTAAAGATCTAAATTATAACAGATTTTGTTTGACCAATAATAACTATGATAATGCATTTATATGCAAACTTTGTGTGGCACATTATACCAAAGCAATGAGTTTGGGTGCCAGAATAAATATACACTGGACACAGACTGAAGGCCGCACATCTCTGTCTCTGCCTCTGCCTGTCTCTCTCTCTTGCGCACACACACACACACACAGTCACAGAAATATACTCATGCCCATTCATTCTTTTTTTCATCAGCTGCTCTTTGGCGGGACGAGCCTACCCTCTTGGGGATATCCCAGAAGACCTTATTTCTCAGGTTAAGAACCAGGTTGGTCAATCATGGTGTCTTTTTCAATTAAAAAAAGTAGAAAACTCTTACAGACACAGAGCCTTTGTGTATCAAAGTCCTGAACTGGAGAGATTTCTATCCCATGGCAGCGTTATAACATCATTTTATTGGTCGCAGAGGCCCTTACAATTCTCCCATTGTTTTTCATAGGTTTCCATTCAAAGTATAAGGTAAAATACATGTGACATGTATTTTGAAAACCCTGTATTGACTCTGAACTGCAGGGTCAATACTGAAGGGATTTTTTCATGTAACTTCAGCATTTCTGGATATAAATGCGCAATTTCTATATGAAGAAATTATTTCTGCAAACAGGATAGGAGTTTCTGAGAATGGGGGAGGAATTTTGTAAACTATTACAGTAAAAAGGTGTGATCAACCTCCAGAATGGTATTCTGTGGAATGCCAAGGAATAAAGGTTACCAGCTGCATACCTGGTTTACCTCAGAGGCCGGCCTTGACAGACATAAGTTGGGACTGAGGTAAATTATTGTTCACAAAGTCAAATATGCAAAAACCCTAACAAAACAACTGTGATGAGATAAATGTTTGTTTCAGGTGACAAAACAATCGCAACGTGTCATATTTGAAAAGATTCTGTTGAGTGCTGATACCAATAGAGTCGCATTTGGGCATCTAAACTTTAAAAGCATGTTAGAAATGGGCCGATTCACACAAAAAAAATGACTGATCGTTTCAGTTCTACGAATATATGAAATCGGGAGAGCTGGCAGTCTGACGGCTGTCAGAGGCCCAGTCTCCGCACATTCCTCTCCCTTTGAGCAGAAAAGTGGGATGACAGCAAATGGCTCCGTTTGACAGGAACGAAGTGGTTATGTCAGTGAAAGATTAATTCACTCTGTTGCCCTCCTGTTGTCCCCTTAGCTCTTATACTTTTTTGTAAGCACCCTATTAGTCCTGGTTTGAACCTGACTCTACCCTGTATGTTTAGCGATTCTGTTTAGTTTGAAGCTGAACCTTTTTTCTCTGAATCCATATGTCTTTGAGCGCATCACAGTTGCTAAACTGCTGTCTGCCATGCGTTGAAAGGCATTGATTCGCTTTTGTGGTGTCACTCAGAGAAGGAGCACGATTAAAAATCGGGCAGAGCCAGAGACTGTGAAAGAGAGGGTATGTGTTGGGGGAAGACTGAAGAAAGAGTGACCGAGTGAAGGAAAGGGTGCAGTGATTCGTATTTAGAAAGAGTGAAGGGGTGATGGTGCCTTGCCTCGGCGTGTAGAAAGAGTGACAGAGTGAGAGAGAAGCATTGACTGCCTCTTTAGAAAGTGGTGGCAATCCTTCAATTTTATCAGCTGAAAAACATAAAGGAAGTCATCTGCATCTACATAAAGGGGGCATTGTCTCTGAATCCATTAGTGAAATTACCTCCTGTCGCAGCTGTATTTTCATACATTAGGAAGCATAAGCTTGGAACCAATGGGTTTATGTTTTCCTCTAAGCCTCGGGATGGTATTAAACGGGTGAGGGGAGAATTGACAATGATTATAGTGAGGTTGTCACAGAAACGCACACACACTCATGCAGACACACACTTTCAAGGTCTTTGACCCTACCTGGTAGTAATTTTAAGTATTTTGTAATATGTTTGTTTTTGTGTGTATGTTTGTGTGTGAATGCTTGAATGTGTAAGTGTTCTTCCAACCCTGCAAATGTGTGTTCTGTGTGAGTGTGCGATTGTGGGAATATTTTGATCATTTCTGTAGAACATTAGCTGAATTTTCCGCTCGTTCTTCACATTTCACAGCAGGGTTTGGGGTTTGTGCACTCCTCACAGTGGGGGATGAAACGGGGGTGTCCCTTGTGTGGCTCTTCACTGAGGGGGGCTATAGTGCGAAAGCTGGCTCCTTAGCCCAGCATGAAGGATAACCCACTCACAGGGACATTGGAGGATGGGATTGAAGCTGCAGTAAGTGGGGGTGCAGTTTCCATGCAGTTGAAAGCTCAAGCCCTCACAAAAACTTTCCTTTTTCATGTCTGTTATGCTTTTGCTTCACATGTAATGGCTGCTGAAAAGCTCCATTGAAAAGCAGAACTGACTGGCTTGTTTATGCCATTCCAGTAACACTCGACAGGGGGCGACCTCGCTGAGCCTGGGCATGTAGGTATTCCCGAAGCATGGAGCGCTGTTTTAGTGATCCCAGATGGAGAGCTCATAAAAGGCCAGATAAAGGAAAAAGTCCCCTCTCGATTGTGTATATGTGTGTATGTGCACATGTGTGGAGTGTGCCAGCGAACCTCTGTGTATGGTATTTGTATGTATGTGTGTGTGTGTGTGTGTGTGTATGTGTGTGTGTGTACGGTAGAAAGCAGGGAAGTCTTTTCATTCGGCCTGAAGCAATGTGCAGCATCCTACACCTGAAAGGAGCATTTTGCTCTGTGCTCTGATGTATTCAGACAGGCCAGCTGGGTAAAGATAGAGCTGCCTCATAGGCAGACCCTTGTTTCCTGTCATTTCATTTTTCTGAGCCCTTTCTGTGGTCGTCTGATAAATAATCCATATTAATGGAGTCCATCATGGTGGGGGGGTCACTCTTCCTTTAGCAGGACCTTTCTCTGGGCACCAGGTAAAGAGAGTAGTGCCCTTTCAGCTGCACAAAGTCCATTATGTTATAGTGTATAATGCACAGAAGACACATCAACGGGAAATTAGAGGATGAACCACTGTGATTATAATCATTGCTTTGCTCCTTACTAATTTTATAATGGTGAGAGGTCCTATATAGTTTTATATTATGTCTCTGTGCTGGTACCAGTGTGGTAACATTGATGCATTCTTTAGCACCTGCATGACCTAGTTATGGTGTCACAGGAGACTGCAGAAATAACAGGTTGATGTATTGTATAATAATGTGAAATTGTAATTGTAGCATTGAAAACCCAAGCAGATTCCTTAAGTTCCTCTCCCTGGTTAACCACATATTAACCTAACAGTCAAATGTCTGTGAGCATACAGACTGACATGGTATCCATGTTGAGTGTGGTGATTGGGACTCCCCAATATACTACATTTCAGGTGATTTAGAATACCTATGTAATGGGTGATTGAGACTTCCCTAAATGGTATATGACTGGGATGTTCCTATGTGATGAAGTCAGGTGACGTGAGAATTCCCTCTGTCCTTCTTTGACAGGTGTTTGAGTTCCTGATCCGTCTGCACTCTGTGGAGGCTTCCCAGGATGAGGAGGTGTATCCCCACGTCCGGACACTGCTGCACTTTGACACTCGCGAGTTCCTCAACGTCCTGGCCCTGGTGAGATGACCCTGGGGAGTGGGAGGAGGCCATTGGGCATCGACAAAAAAATAATACCAGTAGAGACATTCAGAGCTGTTGATTCTTAATGGTCATGAGTGACCCCCATTGGTTCTACTAAATATTTTTTCCACCCCTCCAGACATTTGAGGACTTTAAGAATGACAAGCAGGCCTTGGAATACCAGCAGCGGATCGTGGATATTTTATTAACGGTACCCCCCCACACACTGCATGCCTCTTATATTACAGTAAAAGGATCTCGCTGTGAATATTCTACAGGTTTCAACTGTGGCAGGCACATTTTTCAGTTGATCACATCTATAACCAAAATCATCACAAATGCTAGGCATTAAGCAATGTAAAAGCAAAATCAATTCCTAAAAAACACCCCTGACAGTAACATTCATATTTCTATGGAATGGGAGCGTCTCACTGATAGACCTGTTTATTCTTTTGAGAGCTGAAAGAGGAGCGAGCACGGTCTACTGTAAAGTGATTAGGCTCTAGTTTCACACTGCCTGATCCAGGCTCTTTCATGGGCTCCTTCTTCTGTCTGACCAAACCAAAGCCTCCACAGCATTCTCAGCTGCAGAGACGGTCTCATGCGAAGACTTTGGTCTCATTGATTAAGTGAGCAGGAGAGAAATCTTACAATAGAAGCTGCTGTATCAGTTAAACAAGTGAGGAATCAATTGAGCCACCCTCCATTATGTCATGTGTAGTGAGATGACAGGGTAATGGTGGTGATAGTTTACCTGCTGGCTGAACGTAACTCCTGTTAATCAGTTAATTAGTGTCTACCTAGGTGTGGAAACAAGTATTACATTATGGAGGTTACACTGGTTACAATTTCCCCAATTCTTGAGCATCATGATTACCTTTATCGCCCAACTGCAGGAAGTTCCTCCTCTAAGCTGAAAGATAGTGTATCTCCTTGTGTGACTTTTTTGTCACACAACATTGTGATGAATTTTCAGTGAAGACTTTTTCCCCTTTATCACTGGGGTATTAATCCCACAGATTACCCATGCAAGCTCCTGTCCTCCCATTTTATCAGTACCCCTCTCCTCCTGTTCTCTTTCAAAAGGGACAGATATCTTAGCCACTATATTTTTCCATCGCACATATGTACATGTACATGCATGAATGCGTGCACACAGAAACACCTCTACATAAATGGATTAACACCTGGTCTCATCTCTCACTTCTGATTTGATCTGTATTTTGATGAGTGTGAAGACACCTGAGTATCAAATTCTAGATGTTACCCTTAAATCTCAGTTTCTAAATTTCACTAAATCTTGTATCAGTTCTTATACCTATCTTGCACTGTGTGTATTCATGTGTGCTGCCTTTCATACTGTCATCTTTGACTGTGTGTGTGTGTTACTTGCAATATTCTCTTGTTTGATAGTGTGTTTGTGCACTCGTTTCAGGTGATGGTGGAGAATTCAGACTTTACGCCCTCTCAGGTGGGCTGTCTCTTCACTTTCCTGGCACGGCAACTGGCCAAGCCTGATAACACCCTCTTCGTCAACAGGAAGCTATTTGACCAGGTAAATTACACTGAACAATTCAATCACAATGTATAACACAAGCTTGTGAATCAACTTTACTTGAAAGTTCATATAATAAAATGTAAGATGTCTATTCCAATATGATGCAATGACCAAATTATGGTTCACATCTCACACACATGGAATTCATGCTCTGTTCACAAAAGCTGTAATTGCATCTGATTCAAAATCAATTTTTTTAGCGTATGTTGCAAATTGTGTTGCAAATGTTTTGCCATTCATGTAAACTTTCATACCACAAAAAATC
This sequence comes from Albula goreensis, assembly GCA_022829145.1. NCBI lineage: Eukaryota > Metazoa > Chordata > Actinopteri > Albuliformes > Albulidae > Albula > Albula goreensis. The sequence goes on along the minus strand of CM040746.1, from coordinate 13,755,693 downwards.
ACTTCAAGTAATCTCTTCCTTCCTCCAGGTGCTGGAGTTTCTCTGCAGTCCAGATGATGACTCCAGACACACAGAGAGACAGCAGGTGAAACTTTCCCTGAGTACAACCTTCTTTCATTTTTTTTTTACATTTCAGGAGTTGGGAGGAATAGCATGTGATCATATGATTATGGGCTCCAATGGTGTGGTGACTCATGCAATAGGGAATGTCTCTGGTTGCCAGGTGCTGTTGGAGCTTCTGCAGGTGGGAGGTGTCGTCCAGTTTGACGAAGCGCGACTCCTCTATCTGGCTGAGAAGGCTGAATTGTGAGTAGTGGCATTTCTTAACAAAAAAACATCCATACTTGAACATACACACTTTCAGGCACACATTTTCTCAGATGCACACACCCACACGCTTGCATACATGTGCAACTGGGCTATACTGTCTCTCACACTATCACAGATTATCCATCTTAGGCAACCATCAACCCTTATTGATCAAGTAAACAAATCACTATGCCTTGTTCTTCAATTCATTAAACAACCAGATCTATATCATTTTTCCTATGAGGTTTTAAAGATGTCAGTCAGCTTCAGTCAGTCCACTCACATCTTTTCCTAATTTGATTTCAAAGCAGACTAGTACATTGTAAAATAACTGTCTGGGTTTTTGTACTAGAGTGAAGAAGTGGCTAATTTGAACAATTTGTGTAATTAATATTACGCATGATAATTGTCCTTTCGCTCACTTTCTCCTGCTGGCTCAGGTTGTTCTATTGGTATGACAGAAATATATTTGTATTGCTAATGCACAGTCACATCTACAGTACTGCAGCAAATTAAAGTCTGAGCAATATAAAAATAGTTCTATTACTTGAAAAGATGATATTAACTGATCTTAATTTATGGACCACTGGAGAACATTGTTTGTTAATTATGTGTAATGTTTGATCAACATCACCTCTGTATTTAATTTTTGTGTACATTTTTATTTAATATTTTCAATAACTGTCCACATCTGCCTCTGTTTCATGTTGGTCTATTTGCTCAACTCTGTCTCATTTATGTCTCAGCTACCAGATCTGTGAGTTCATGTATGAGAAGAAGCACCTATATGACAAAATCATCTATTGCTACCTAAGAGATCCCCTCAGGAAGGTGGGTTCAGAATGTCTTTGCTCAGTTTTGCTGTATCTTGTGTGGCTAGGCCAGATCTTTACTTGTCAGGAATGCAGAGCCTCGTCAGAAGTATAAAAACCGTTATTAAAGATGAGATGAGGGAAGGAAGAGCTGCAGTTTTGTGAGTAATCGTTTCATTCACCACAACTTTCCGTGGGGATTAAAATGCACATAAAACAGTAATGCCTCTCCAGCGCAGTTATAGGCAAATTGTTTTCCTTCATTGTTCTGCATTGCTCATCTAGTGGGCCCATGTGTGAAATTTTACCATGTAAATGTAGGTCTGTTCATAAAGTTTTTCAGATCTTTGTAAAAATCTGTAGCCAAATAGCCAATGCCATCTGATATGGGTAGTCTGCTTTAGCAAGAGTCTGTATTGATTGACTTGTCTGTGTGTCTGGTGACCCAGGAGGAAATATTCAACTACATCCACAACATCCTGTCTATCCCAGGATATGGCCCAGACGAGAAGCAGTCTGTCTGGGACAAAGCCCTGGAGCACATGCAGGTAAAATGCCATTCCCACATTCACACACAGTCCACTTCTATGTATAGTAAACACAGATAAACTCCATATGAGTTAAGCTCATAAGCTCCACCCATTGTGCTTGATATAGCCAGTTGTGGTCTCCCACAGGAGCTGGTGGCCATTGACCCTACCAAAGCAGCAGACCTGGTGTCCGTGCACTTTGCGGAGGAGGTGCGCCCTATTATTGACAAGTTGCAGGTAAAGCACCACCCCTCTCACACCCTTGAAAGCGTTATACGTGCAGCCAATCAAATCCCTAGCTTCGGGTGGCTAACAGCAGCATATGAAATACCATAGGCTATGCCAGCTAGGGATGGACCATTCAGAATTACCCAGCTGCCAGGCCTCTTCTCATAGCTGCCACACAGTGTTTTTTCATTTTTTTTCAAATGCACACATTTTTTCCAGAGTTACCTTGACAACAAATCTTTTTGCTCTGGGTTATTTAAAAAGGATCGCTTGGATCCACATAAGGTAAGCGCATCAGTCTCAGTCACTTCCTGTCCTTGGGGGGCAAATTAGCTCCCTGTGAACCCCCCACCTCCCTGCAATCGAATCACAACTCCCCTTCTGAATACCGCCCCCACATAAAATGGCATATCTCCCTGTGGGTAGAGCTCCCGCAGGGGCGTGGGTGTTGCCTGGCTTAGTCTCTGTTGACTGACATCAAATTTTCAGATGTCACACTGCTTTCGTAATGAAATTCTGCATTTAAATCGTGCAAGAATGCACCACTCTTGTTATGTGCATCTGAAACATGAATGCGCTTGAACAACAGGGATAGAATGAAGGGATGTGGAGGCTCCACAACACTGTGCATTGCGAATAAACAGCTATTTTCAGGTTACTACTTTATTTAATTATCAATAAGATGAATTTTTATGACATGCAGTGTCCCTTAAAAAATACTGATGTTTGAAAAGGTATTTCTGTTTGTGACTGCATTAGTAACATTTCCTGGTCCCTAACATGCAAACTACCTTAAATGATCTATAAGTAATACAAGTTACTCACTACCTCTAGTCTTTTTGTAGGGTTGTGATGTCAGAAAATGTAAACGGCTCCAGTAATCATAGTTCTTGTAATGCTTCCAGTGTGAAAAGTGTGATTGTCCAGTATTTGTTTCAAATATACAGTGCAGATACTGGAAGGGGTCTATCTGTCTGAATTGTCTGTCTGATATTGAATTAAATTTCCCATACTTTTGTGAAGCGCTTTACTGCTGGGGAAAAAGTGAAAATCTTTTCAGAGATTAGAAGTTATCTGCAGCCTAGTGTGTAATTGGTTTTGTGTTATCGTTATTGCATTGTCAGATAGGTGCTAATTGAAAAGCCCAGTTAGTCCTCCAGCCGGTCAGCAGGGAATCATGGAGCTGAGGTTTTAAAGGTCTTTTTCTCGATCTCCTTTAAAAACGATAACAAAGAGTTTCTAAGCCTTTTCACTTGCAGTTTTGATAGCTTTTTCTAAGTTCCTTTTCTTTTGCCTGAAATGTTTCTTTGAGGGTTTTTTAATGTGAAATCAACTTTAAACAGGCAATCGTGCTTAACTTCAGAAATAAAAGAGAAAATAGAATTTTCTCTAAATTAGAAGAATATTAAAATCCATGAAAAGTGAAAACCCATGAGAGGATGTGTGATTATCTTCTCTGTGACCCCCGGATTGTATCTGTACCAACACAAATCAATACATATTTTCAAGAGCAGACAGACTGCATTGAAGGGCATGAGTATCTGTTAACCAAAACTAAAGAATGAAAAATGGTGAGATGTACACTTATCACATGGCATTTCTTTCAAATAGCAAAACGTTTTTTGCCAGCTTTCATTCTGAGTGTGTTGAGACAGTTATGCGTGTGGGTGACAGTCTGTGAGACAGTATGTATTGTCCTTCTTTCTCTTCCCTTCCGGGAGTACATAGCCTGACAGCAGAGTTCTTGTTAGGGGTTGCAAGGCTAGGTGACAGAGACCTGTCTTGCCTTAACTACCAGTTGAGTTCTTTGTTGTTGTCAAGGGGTACATTTGTAAACACAGGCGGCAGATAATTGCAGTATTTGCTTTTTTTGGTACCCATTTTGGTGCATTCAATAATAACAGTTACTTATGTTTGTGTCCACGGCAAACAAGAACTTTTCACATCCCTGTCAGCCATTCAGTCAAACAATAAAAAGGACAGCAAGACTTGTTTTGTGCAGAACACCTTTGAATTACAAGAGAGAAACTTTACTGCATGTAAGACTTTGGGCTTGGTTGTTGCAATAATAAAATATTCAGTACAATGTCAATGCAATTTTCCTATCTAATTTTCTGCATCTTTTATTGGTTTGACCCTGACGGATTGACAATGACCCTTGGGAGCATATTTTTGTGGCAGCGTATAAAAAGTGATATTTCTTCAAATACCTTCACCAAGTAGATAGTTCTCCTCACAATTCAAAATATAATATTTACACAGCAGTATAATACATTATGCAGGTGTGCGACTTCAATTATTATATTGCCAGTAGTTGCATTCATTGTAGCAGTGCTATGCATGATACATTTGTATGAACTTTAAAGTTCAAAATGCAAAAATGACCAGCTATATGTTGCGAAGTAGTACAACTACCACTGCTTTGCACTGCCTTGAAGCTGTGGCCCTCAAATTCATGTTCTTATTCATTTATCAATTTAACAATATACTTTCTACATTACTGTTCATACATGCCTGTTTGCCCTCTCGAAATGTGTTCAGGGTATTTCTACAGGTGGATCTTGAGTCTGCCTAATATGAGAACACTTCAAAATGTTGTCAGATCAACACAACTATTTTTACTTTAACAACTTTTTGAATGCTTGACTATCTTTTCTTTTGGTAATTCCAAATTTGGAATTGCTAGGTGTAATTGCCACCTCAGCCCAACAGTGGCAAGGGTTGGCACAAAAAGCAAGTCAACACACAAAGGGCAAGCATACAGAAATGCTTTATTTTTTACTGCCCTGTGGTACAGGCAGACTGCAGGCTCCCTCACTTGTTGTAAACGTTTGCAGCAGTACTGTCAGAGTTAAATTCCAAACTGCATGGTGAGGCACTGCAACATGTTTTCTTAATTTTTTAAACTATATGTTTTCCTTTGTTAACATGGTCAAACAATATGATAGTGCTCATTTTTGACATGTTCTAAGAACCTCATCTTAAAATGTTTTTGTGACCTTGTGACTTTGATTCATTATGCTTTTTGACATTGTGCTGCCAACCGGTACAATGGGATGTTTCATCTGATTATGGGATTTCCTGATTTTCAGAGCTTGAAAATTGCTCATTAACCACACAGCTGCCCTGAATGTCAAATAAAATGTAAAATAAAATATAGAGTTGTACCCTCCCATTTTGTGAATGCCCAAATTGAGCTGTTGATAATAATTTTCTGAAATATTATTCAAACATAAATGACTGGTGTAATGAAGTACTCTAGTAATGCCATACTTAGTCTGTTGATGTAGGTTCAGTTTGAATAACATAGAATAATAATAGTATTACCTTTAATGTATAGTAACTGTGAGTGTAATTAAGTCATACATATTCTATAGTATGCCATGTATATAGTACACTATGTTGTATGTCTACCCATGGTACACCAGAGTGTTCTTTACCCAACATCAGTATGTGGTGTGTTATTGAATTGTACAGAGTATAGTAAGAGTAATATAGTGCTGTATATAGTGTTGTGCAGATTTTACAGTGCATAGTAACTTGTTTTTCAGTTACTACTTCAGTATTCAGTACAATACCGTTATGCAGAACTGGTTAATGCCCCTCTGTTTCTTTCTCCTCCAGGATGACTCCATGGTGTTCCAGTTCTTAAAGTGTCTTCTGAGCCCAAGGTAGGAATTATACCAGCAGCCTACCAATCAGGGAATAGCATGAATAATCCAACACCTGACTGTTATTAAAATTAATATCGTGTGTAAAATAAAAAAAGTAATTCACTCAGTAAAAAATCTAATTTTGGCTGAGCCTCGGCAGCCCTACAGTTATGTCACTCAATCACTCACTCATTTAATGATACACTGACAAGTCCTACAAAGAAAAAGCAGTACTTTCCTTTTTGTTGGTTACCAGGCTTTTTGGTCATTTTTTCTGCCTTTATTTTGTCTGAATCACTCTCATGTAATTATGAATCCTGTAATTATTACACAGTAGAGAGGGGGAGGAATGAGGGAATCAATATGTGGTTAACTATCAGCATTTCCAGCAGTCATCACACCTTGTGTGATGTGGATGCACACTAAGGTGAGGGTCTTCTGAAGGGGTATAAGGAGACAATCATTCAGTTTAAGTATGATCAGTTTAAGTAGCTAGCTCAGTGTATTGAATATGAGTAGTAGATTTGGATATTTTACCTCTTAGAGTTCTTAAATGTTAAATTTTGTTAAAATTGTCTTCCTGTCCCTTCCCCCCTCTTGGTTTGTTTTTCATTTGCTCAAATTTTAGCCTTGTCACAATATCACATAATCTAATGAGTAGGATCATTACACAATACTAACATAAAACAATGCAATGGTTTTGCGATTCTATGTGAGTATTGCAAATCTCTCTGAGGTTTTCAAATTTATTAATGCAGTGCATTGCTGTCAAGTATTGAGAGAGAGGGTTGTACATTTGTTTGAAAGTTCCATACAGTACAGTCATTCAACTCAAGACCAAAATTCTGCCTAAAACCATTAATAATATGATAGTTGAATTTACTTGAAAGTTTACTTGAAAGATAGGATTTTTTGTGGAAGTTCCACAAAGTTAAACAGTTTCACACAGAGGCAAGGTAAATTTCACAACATCACAAAGTAACGTACTGTGATAAGTCATAAAAAATAATAATGCAGTACTCAACTGCATCGATTTTTCCCCCACCCATTACAGCATCAAAGGTTCCTCTGAAGCTCCTAATCATAAGAGTGCTGTTGAGTCTTTACAGAAGCCTGGGACTGACATTCTGTGTATGAAATGCACTGATATGTCAGAAGGATATCACAGAAATGGCTTTCAATTGGCACAGAGATGGCTCAGAGATGACTCAGATTTCACAGAGGTGGCACAAAGATGGCTCAGGTTTCACAGAGATGGCACAGAGGTGACACAGAGATGGCTCAGAGATGGCACAGAGGTTACTCAGAGGTGAAACAGAGATGGCTCAGGTTTCACAGAGATGGCACAGAGGCTACTCAGAGGTGACACAGAGATGGCTCAGAGATGGCACAGAGATGGCACAGAGGTTACTCAGAGGTGAAACAGAGATGGCTCAGGTTTCACAGAGATGGCACAGAGGCTACTCAGAGGTGACACAGAGATGGCTCAGAGATGGCACAGAGGTTACTCAGAGGTGAAACAGAGATGGCTCAGGTTTCACAGAGATGGCACAGAGGCTACTCAGAGGTGACACAGAGATGGCTCAGAGATGGCACAGAGATGGCACAGAGGTTACTCAGAGGTGAAACAGAGATGGCTCAGGTTACTCAGAGATGGCACAGAGGTTACTCAGAGGTGAAACAGAGATGACGCAGCGGTGACACAGAGGTGACTCAGAGGTGGCACAGAGATGGCACAGAGGTGAAACGGAGATGGCACAGAGATGGCGCAGAGGTGTCCCAGAGGTGACTCAGACATTTTGCAGAGATGTCACAAATGTCTAAGATATGGCTCAGAGTTTGCTCTGGCTCAAACATGGCACAGAGTTCTTTCAACTCATCCAGTGCTGCTCTGTGACTTTCCTCTATGACTCATCACAGTTCTCTGGCAGCCTGTTTACCCTTGTGAGGTTGTAGTGGTTGTCACATCAACTGATGGAGCACACAATAAGCACTCTCAAAACTCTCCCTAAATGATGAGCCACTGTCTCCCAGCAGTCACACTGTTCACTTACGGGTAATGAGTAATTTATCATCGTCTTGTCCCACACAGAAGTGTAGTGATAGACTCTTATTGCTATTATTGCTGCTACCATTTACGGCTACATACATATACACAGCTATGATATAAAAATTTCAGCCAATTGGAGGCTGGGCTGTCAGCTTCAATGAATTCATTGAATGCAGGTTATATCTATATATCACTGTTCATATGGGAGAATAATACTGTCTTTTTATTGAATATCTGAATCAATGTGTATTATACAACAAAAAAAAGAGTATTGGCAGGGAAACAATATTTTGAGCTCTGCTGCATATAGTACATATAATAGTGTCAGTGCTGGATTTGATAGTGTTGTTTGGTACAAAGAGTTTACTGATAAACCCTTGGTTAGTCTATTAGACAATAACAGAAGACCCTTTAGAATGTTAGATATGTAGCATAAGATTTCTCAGTTGTGTTTATTAAGACTGACTACTCCCTTGCAAACAACAAGAACCTTTCTAGGTTTTTTGTACTAAATACCGTAGCTCAGTTACCTAATTTGCAATGTAAACCAATACAGATTTATTCATAGATTAGATCACAGTAAAAAGTTTCATATAAGATACAAGAGCAGTCCTCAGTTGACATTCATGTGACTATCCAAACGTTTTGCTAAAATTTTACACCAATATATAAATGATCAGGCTTTTTAAATTAGTAGGAACAGAAGTTCCATTAAATTTGGAAATAGTCCCCTTCCTCTACCCAGAAATCACCTTCACTGCTCTCCTCTTTTCTTACCTGCTGAGAATCATACATGCAGCAGCATCAACAGAACAGCTTGTGTGGAAATGTTTCATTCCTGCCGCGCCATCTTCAACATCTTTCAGACTTATCAGCAGGAATGTATGGTTTTTGAATATATTTGAATCTCATTTTAATATGACAGTAACAAGTAGGGATGTATTTCTCCATTATTTCCTTTGAGCTTCTGAGAGTCTTTGTAGACACCAGAATACTGCGCTTGTATGTGAGATGCAAGGGCTCCTCTGTTATTAACCCAGTTTGCCCTAGTGTGGGCGGGGGGGGAGGGCTGTTAAATGCAACCCAGCGGAGTGGAAGAGTGTGTGTTAATATTTCACTCCTATCAGCCTCAGTGCTCAAAATCAGACCTGTAGTGCTTCAGTCCAACTAACATTAAATGTACATATGAATTTACATATGAATACATGCATTTCCATGTGTATGTGTGTGGGCGTGTGTTATGCGAGATTTATACAAGTCAGATTCATTGAAGCTCTCCTTCATTCTCAGAAATTCTGTTTGCTTTATTGATTCTTTGAAAAAACTAAGCACAAAGTGAGTGTTTCTTTTTTTGAGATAATCACACTGGCTCTCTTCTCTGCTGGAGGTTTAATAACAGGCTATTAATGTGATTAAACTGAACACACAGCCTGCAGCAAACAAGGCACCTAAGAGTCTCTCTCTTGCTCTCTCTCTGTCTCTCAATTCAATTAAATTGGCTATATTGTCATCACTAGGCTATACTTACATGCCCAAAGCCAAACAATAGCAAATAAGCACAAAACAAATAAAATACTAAAGGATTCATGCATACAGACAAAAACATACATGATAAAGGACATTGTGTACCTAAATTGAAACTGATTGTGCTCCTGGAGCCTCATATCTCTCAAGAGGTATCATAGCCTCTTTAGGATGAGTCCATAATTATCCTGCTTTTTGTTGTTAATCAGTGGAGTCTTAATTTTTCCCCGCATGCATTATTGATGTCTTCCTGTAGACGTGGATGTTGCCTTTGCAAAGTTCTGCATTAAGGGTTTCTGTGGGGTGCTTTCTTTCCATTTTGCAACAATGTTCTGTATGAGAATACCCCACCCTTCGCTGTCATATATTGCAATTGGCTGAATTACTATTTTAGGTATTTTGTGCCCAGCAGTTTTATTTGTATATTTCTCTTAATGGAATAAAATTCCCGCATACTTTTTCGTTCAGTTTGTTTTCTGCGCAAGTTGAAGTTTCCTGTTGAGCCTATTTTTAAAACCAAATCTGTGTAGCTGTTCCTGAGGTACTGAGGTTTTATTACCTACTGTGAACCTGTATTTTTACCCTGAGATTTGGATCTTTTTGGGTCTATCATGATTTTGTTTTTGGCTCATCTCTCTGTTTAGCTCTGGATATTAACTTTGGGTGTATGCCTTTTTCCGATGCTTGGGTAGGGGGTTCAGTGAACATTTTCTTGCTCGGGTTCTTTTTTTGTGTGTTTGCCTAATAGGATAGATAGCAATAAAGGGTAGGGTCCCTTTCTGGATTTGAATTAAAATCAGATGCTCTGTTAGTGTATGAGGTTGGATTCTTAGGCTATACCTGCTGAGGAATCCCACCCTCTGTAAAAACAAGCCTACCCTCAGGGCAGGGGGATTTCTGACTATGTTTTGTTAGTAAATAGGAAAATTCTCAAAATGAGTAAAACAACCATGTTGTTAATGAAGAGACGGATCCCATGTTCACAGCTGAAGACAGATACTATACTTACACAGCCGGCCGAGGGAACACAAGCATGGAGCAAAATGTTCAAAGATTACATCCTGTGGTCAACATTTATACAGTTTATGGCAAATACATTAGCATATGATGGCTCATGTATGGTAATGGGGAACCCTACGTTCCTCAGACGGCAGATAACAGGTCGTTAACAGGAGGCGCCATTTGGCCTTGGTCGGATGATGCAACATCCCTTTGTAATTCTAATACACATTCTCAAACACTGTGCCGCCCTCCAAAACTATCTCCCAACGGTTTCAGTGTACATGTGGCTACAGATC